>CM035438.1:120117732-120657732 GCA_020310875.1 Ceratopteris richardii | reverse complement strand
GTGTGTGTATGTATATATATATATATATATATATATATATATATATATATATATATGTTTATATGTATATTTATGTATGTATGCATGTATGCATGTATGTATGTGTAGGTGTAGGTGTATAGCTGTTATATGTGTGTATGTATATAAACATACATACACAGTATTTATGTTTGTATATGTATCTGTGTATATATGTATATGTGTGTGTGTGTATGTATGTATGTATGTGGTTGTGAAGGTGTATGTAGGTGTTAGCATGGCTACATTCTTTGTGCATGCCATGCTCAAGGTTGCACCTTAATGACGCTTGGGGATGTAGTGAACATCTTTGAACCATATTTTTTGAATGCCATTGAAAGGGGTCAGTGTTGAACTGTTTGTGAACTAGAAGGAAAGCTTAATGTCTCTGCGTTTTTGGCTTTTCTTCAGTCATCTCTCCTCTCCAAAAGTGCCATTTTTTTTAATATACACACACACATATGTGTGTGTGTATATGTTTATATATATGTAAGTATGTATGTGTGTGTGTGTACACACACACATATACATATATATATTCGCACGTGTGTGTGTCTGTGTGTGTGTGGGGCCGTAAAGAAATGGTCTGGACAAGGATCCCTTGCGTTTCTAATTTCCTACTCCTTGAGAGGGTGGATGAAATCATGCACCTATATATATATATATATATATATATATATATATATATATATATATATATATATATATATATATATATATATATATATATATATATATATATATATATATATATATATATATATATATATAGTGTGTGTGTGTGTGTGTGTGTATTTATGCATGTATGTGGTTGTGTAGGTGTTAGCATGGCTTCATTCTTTGTGCATGCCATGCTCAAGGGTGCACCTTAATGACGCTTGGGGATGTAGTGAACATCTTTGAACCATATTTTTTGAATGCCATTGAAAGGGGTCAGTGTTGAACTGTTTGTGAACTAGAAGGAAAGCTTAATGTCTCTGCGTTTTTGGCTTTTCTTCAGTCATCTCTCCTCTCCAAAGTGCCATTTTTTTTAATACACACACACATATATATATGTGTGTGTGTGTATATGTTTATACATATGTAAGTATGTATGTGTGCGTATGTATGTAAGTATGTATGTGTGTGTATATGTTTATATATATGTTTTTGAATGCCATTGAAAGGGGTCAGTGTTGAACTGTTTGTTAACTAGAAGGAAAGCTTAATGTCTCTGCGTTTTTTGGCTTTTCTTCAGTCATCTCTCCTCTCCAAAAGTGCCATTTTTTTTAACATACACACACACATATATATATGTGTGTGTGTACACACACACACACACACACACACACACACACACACACACATATATATATATATATATATATATATATATATATATATATATATATATATATATATATATATATATATATATATATATATATATATATATATACACGCGTGTGTGTGTGTGTCTGTGTGTGTGTGTGTGTGGCTGTAAAGAAATGGTCTGGACAAGGATCCCTTGTGTTTCTAATTTCCTACTCCTTAAGAGGGTGGATGAAATCATGCACCTTACTCGAAGCAGACCTTGACCCTGTCTTTGCATCGCTCTCTATTCAATACTTGTGTACATTATACGTGTGGGTGTGCATATATCTGTCTATCTATCTATATACATATAATGTATATATTTGGATTGTGCTTTAAAATGTTCTCTCTCTTTCTCTCTTTTTCTTTATTTATGTTATTAATCTCTCTATATATGTACACTACACACGTGTGTGTGTGTGTGTAAGTATGCTAGCAGTGTTTTTTATAATGTTATCCATTTTTCTATGTATTTTCTAAATATATATAGTTATATTAAGATTGTCCTTTAGAACGTTTTGCATTTGAGTAGATCTTCCCATGTGTTCTAAACCTGCTCATTTCCTATTTATTCCTTCTGTATTTATCCTTCATAAATGTTGTGGTCATTATCGGTGTCTACGTCTATCTACAATTTATGTGTGTTTTTTTCTTCAGATGAACCCTGGGTCTGTCACTGGTTCTGGGACTGGTGCAGATGGTGTAGGTTCCGGTGGCCATTATGGTGCTGGAGCAGGACCAGCATGGGGAACATATGCACGCCGCTAACCAATGTGAGGTTACTGGCTTTTCTATTACATATTTGTTTGCCATTGCTTTTGAACAATTGGAGTGTATGCAAAGGGACATCATGTTTTTCTCCCTTTGTTGCAGATTCCAAGAAATTATGGAGTGTTGTTTCAGTGTATGTTGGCTTTCATCATTTGGGATGCCTTTTGAGCATTCCAAGAAGGCTGGAGCTCATTATGGAGCTTTTCTTGTCTATGATGCTGAGAGGGCTGGACAATAGATAAACTGCCATATAATTGTGGATGCGTATCTTGTAGAAAGTCTTAGAAATTGTTCCGACAAGGTGAACAAACTTCTGTAATTTTGCTTTTGTAAGGAAGTCTGATAGTGACAATTTAATGCTTTTTGCCTACTCATGCATGTGCCCATACAAGTGTCCTAATGTAATTTTTTTTTTGTTTCACTAATAATCTGTGTAATGTCTGGTCAGTCTATGCATTGCCCCGATGCAGGAATTGAGTCTGCATGAACATTTTAAAATGCTAAATGGCCTTTTTACAACTTCAGAAGAGTATAAAGCATTTCAAGCAGTGGTGAATTATATGTTTAAACAGTTATGAGGTCATTGCCCCAGATTTGGGGCAATCAAATGTACATCTGAAATTTTCTGAACGTGTGAAAGTGATCCAGTAGTTTGTATAGGTTATATCCTCTTCCCTTCTGAGAACGTGAGCCTCCAAGCAAGACTTAAATGGAGGGTTTTTAATGTGTTAATGACATTTGAACTAGCTGGATCAAATATTGCAGAATATCTGAAGCAACTAGAAGATAATTCAAGATTGTTTTCTTCATAATACTGAAATGTAAAATGCAAAATTGCCAAACGAGGTTTCTTTTGTTTAAGTATCTTAGGAATTGGTAACTAGGGTTGTTCATTCTGGTAATGTGATGATCATTAATATTTCTGTAACAATCTAAATTTTTTGAGCACATAATTCTTTTACTCTATTTTGCAATTGTTCCTCGTACAATATAAAGAAGAATATGTGACCTATTCCTTTCATATATTTATATAAGGTAATCTTACTTCTTGATTATTATCTTCCGATCATTTTATTACCAACTTTTTTTATTTTAATTGTTGAATCTTTGGATGAGCTTGCAAAACAATAGATCATCCCACTAAATGCTTATTATATCTCAAATATAGTACTTCTATGGTGCTGTGAACCTAGACAATATGGACGGTATATAATTTCTTTACAAAATTACATTTGTTCAGGTCATGTTAGTTCCACCATTTCGTGCAACCACTTTGCATTCATTTATGTGTGTGCTATAGATTGGCTGACCAGAGTGGGTACTATTAAATATTGCAGCTACAATTATGTCCCATCTTCAGTGATGAAGATGTAGTGGACTTGGACTCTGTAGTGACTATGTTCTTTTAGTGTTCTGTTTTGGGATGAACATCCATTGTGTTAGCGCTGTTCTGATGGGCCTGTAATAATGGCTGGCGAAGTGGAGATGAAAGTTTTTCATCTGGGACACTTTGCATTCATTTGTGTTATGTGCTATGAGTTGGCTGACCAATGAGAGAGTACTATTAAAGTTTGCAGTTACAATCATGTATGTTCTTTGTAGATGAACATGTAATGGACTTGGATTCTGTAGCGACCCTGTTCTCATTAGTATTCTGTTTTGGGATGAACATCCAGTGTATTAGCGCTGTGCTGATGGGCCTGTAATAATGACTGGCAAATTGGAGATGAAAGTTTATAATCTGGTGTTTTTACGAAAAACACTCTAACTGGCTATTCACAATTCCTTGTTGGTGCAGTCCTATCTGCACATCACTTATCATCGTTTTTTTAATTGATCTGGCAGAAGGATGGTCCTATCTTCATGTTTAAAAGTGCAATCTGGTTCATTTTATGCGAGAGAATTTGGTGTAGCCCTATCTTATGTTTTGGAAGTGCAATTGGGTCGATTTTGTCCTAGAGAATTATTTCGCTTTGCTTTGTGCAAGGGAATTATTTTCTTATGCACTAAATATAGTTGAAGTTTGAGTATCGCGGGTCAAGAATATATTGTGCCCTCTGAATTTCCAGAGTAGTTTCAGTCTTCTTTAGTTGACGGGTGAGTTTTGTTTCTGTCTGTAAAGTGTCTTTCATTGTTATTTATTCCAGTTTATGTAGTTCTGTTTGTTGCAAGGGAATTATTTTCATACACACTAAATAATTTATGGTTGAAGTTGTGAGTATTGCGGGTCAAGAATATATTGTGCCCTCTGAATTTCCAGACTAGTTTCAGTGTTCTTTAGTTGACCAGTGAATTTTGTTTCTATGTCTGTAAAGTGTCTTTCATTGTTATTTATTCCAGTTTGTGCTAGGTCTTGTACCCCAAAGATTTGCTGTTGTTTCGTCAGGAATTGCTAGTTCCCTTGGTTGCTTTCCTTGTGTCTTTTCACCGTGGGTGTGTTTTTCTAATCTTTGAGATCATCTCCAAGATGGACTCCTGAAGTTCTGGATTTTGTGTACTAGTTTCAATAGTCCATGAATCAATTTTGGTTCATGGATCATTGGCATCATCCAGAGGTCCAAACCACTTACTAACATATCCATTGTAACACCACTCACTGCATTTTGTTCCCATGCCTGAGCTCTTCTCTCATTCTTTTTTTTACATCGTAACAAAGGCTTCAACTGAAGTTCAGTTGTCTGAATCTTGAAACCCTTGTCTACGTCTGCCAGGCTTTGTAATTTTTACTAGATGCAGATTTTGTCATGGCCCCCTTGAGTTGTGCTTTTGGCCTTTAACTGTCAATGGTATAGCATGACTTGGAGATGGGCTGCACATTTTAAAGTTACAATAGGAAAATGATCCAGTAAAGCTAGTCGTGCACATTTGCATTGCCTCGTGTTTTTCATGAGTCTTCCAGTGCAAAGGGCTGGATAACAATACATATTCTGTCCCCTGCGTATGTATAGTTGGGGTTTTGTGCACAGTATTTAGTGTTCATTAATATTTCAGGGCTAAAAATCTTCGAACAATACATAATTCCTCCCTGTTTATGGATAATACAGTCTTGTGCACGGTATGCTGGTTCCTTTTAGACACTTTGCTGTAAAGTCTGTGGCAATGTTTGGCCATGAAGACAGGAGTCTTCTGGATGATTTCAGAATGTTTTGGATGTTAAGCATAATTGTTTCAGCATTACTTTTGAAAATGTAGTATTCGTGGATTAGGATGTTGATTCTTTGTATCAATCTAGTGTCAACTCCTTGTTGAAATTCTCCCGAAATGAGTTAAGTGATATGCAAGTGTTTTTTAATAGTAAAGTTTGTGGTCACCTCCTTGGCTTCTTCTTTCTTGAGTATCTATGTCAGTAGTGGTTATTAGGGAGTTAAAAGAACGATGGCTCTCTAGGATCTACAAACTTAGTTATGTATGATGCATATTGTTGGGTGAGAAGACATGCATGTTTTAGGAAGCTAATGAATAGGTAGGACCCCCCTTCCATTCTATATACGTTATTTATTGAGGGTGCTTCCTTTATATGTAGAGGCTAAGTAAATAGATCACAAAAGGAAAGTAGGAGCTGCTATGCAAGAAGAGAGAAACCATGCATGCCAATAATACTTGGCATTTGGTTGAGTTTCCCAAAGGTAGGAACGACATTGCTAATAAATGGGTGTACAAAATTAAGACAAGAAATGGCAAACACAACAATTTTGCTTGCAAAGGGGGACCACAATAGGAGGGGGGTGCCTAAAATCAAGTGTTCTATCTGCACCACTTGATCACAAAAGGAAAGTAGGAGCTGCTATGCAAGAAGAGATAGAAACCATGCATGCCAATGATACTTGGCATTTCGTTAAGTTTCCCAAAGGTCGGAAAGACATTGCTAATACATGGGTGTACAAAATTAAGACAAGAAATGGCAAACACAACAATTTTGATTGCAAAGGGAGACCACAATAGGAGTGGGGTGCCTAAAATCAAGTGGTCCATTTGTACCAGCCAAAGAGAAAGTGGGGGCCTTGGCATTCTGGACATTGGGTGCATGGCTAACAAACTGTGGTAAAATGGATGATTAAGGCTTGGTGCATCGAGGAGGCCTCGTGGGCCAAGTTGATCTTCAGAATCAAGAATGAGTTGGCTCTCATGGGATTCCCAAATTGGAAGAATCTTGACATCTTGACGTTATTGTTTTCCCCGATCCCCGTCGTCCTGAAAGGCTCGAATCTTGTGTCCTCCCTATGGAAGAGTTGGAATAAAGTCAAAAGCTACACAAGCATAAGTGATGACTGGAAGTGGGCGGTCCGTATCAGACAAAGCGACTATCTGGTTTCCGATCCATGGCATCCGGAGCATGGAATCGAGGAACATTTAAAATGCCAAGAAGCTATGGAGCAAAGGCTTCAAAAAATGGAAACATCTCTGGAAACAAGACACCAATCGTTGGATCAACTTTGAGGATATTGACCCTAGCGTCAACATTTCGTATGAAGAATGGAACACTTTGCAAAGTAGATGTCTCGACTGGGACCGCTATAAAGTATGCCTTCTCATGGGGCACGGCATGTCGAGATCGCTTGGTCTCAAATGGCACATTGGGAACAACCTTCCAAAAATCTCGAACATCAAAGAAACGATTGATTATCAGGTTAATCTCAAGAAGAAGTGGTGCCTGTCATGGACGTGGCTTTGGTGGGACATGAAGTTCATGGCTATCTGGCATCCCCTCGTAGAAATCAAAAAGTCTGTCCTCTTATGGCAAATTCTTCATCGTGGAATTTGGACCAACCTTAAGGCTTGCAAATTTTGTGGGATACCTCTCTGGTGCAAACGCTGCTACCGGTCTATCGAAGATGTTTTTCACATCTCCTTTACCTATCCCAATTCCAACAAGCTCTAGCAGACGGTTGGAAAGATAATTAGTCTTCAAAAACAGCTCAGTAGGCAGCAAGTTTTGTTGGGAGAAGCGATCGATTGCTTCGCGACTCTGGAACGCCATCAGAGGGGAGGTCCTATGGAAAATCTAGCGGGAAAGATGTGCGTGTAACTTTGGCAACTCCCCCAAAGAGTGGTCAACTGAGAAATCGGTGTTCCTCCTTGGCAAAAGGATCGTTAATTGTAAGAAATCCCCCCCTTCAGGCATCATCAAGTGCTCCTTTTGATCAATAACCCAAGTGGGCCCCTCATGAGGGTGATGAGAGGGTGATCAACCTTCTTTGTAATGCCATCTAAACTCTGCAGAAGCTTCCCCTGCTTTGTGGGATTGAGGGGTCCCGTGGGCACTAGTCCCCTTCTCTTGTACTTTTCTTTAATTAATTCAAGTTCGGGAGATTAGGCTAATGCCGAACTTTTTTTATTTAAAAAAAAATTTTGCTTGCAAAGGGAGATGTCCAAAAAGAGGGCATTGACTTCCAAGAAGTATTCTCTCGTGGTATGAATGACCACTCTTCACGTGTTATTCACACCTCATTGTTTCCTTGAATAAATGGATGTAAAGACAGTTTTCTTGCATGTTGATCCAGGTGAGAAAGTTTATGAAGAATCCCCAAGATTTATCTATTGCAAGAAAATCAACTTGTGAAAATTAAAAAGAAACGTGTATGGGTATAAATAAGCTCCTAGGGAACGCACAGGAAGTTGATGTATTCATGCTGAGACATGGGTTTAAAAGGAGCATGCCAACCATTGTTTGTATGTTGAAAAGAATATTAAGGGGCAGTCAAATCATTTTTGTTCTATGTGTAGATGATATTTTATTGGATAGGAAGCAAAGTGTGCATCGAGTTCTTTAAAATAGCAAGTGAGCAATGCTTTTTGAATGAAAGACCTTGGAGAAATTGAAGATATTTGGAGAATGAGCACATTAGGATACGGGCAACACTCTTTAGATGTAGAAAAACACACAGAAAAAGTGTTCTCGATGGATTTAACATAGAAAAACTGTTCGATGCAATCCACATGTGAAGATTTTAAAGGTAAATTTCCCAAAATGATATACTAGTCAATCAGATGAAAGGTGTTCCATATGCATCAAGTTGTAGTTCATTCATGTAATAATATAGTTGCCACAAAGCTGAACATAGCACAGATAGTGGGATTTGTAACCTAATATATGGCTAATCCTAGCAAAGCACATTGGGATGCATTCAAGTCTACTTTGAGGTTCTTGAATGAGGTCTGAATGTCTAGGTTATGAGAAGTGTCATTGGAATCGAGAAGATTATGTGACCCAATCATGGCAGTGATAATTATACACAGATGGTTTATGTATATGCACTTGTAGATGGCATTGTTTGATGGAGCTCTAGATTTCGAATGATACTTACACTATCTACTATAGAGGCTTAATATATTTCAGCCATAGAGACTTCCAAAGAAACCACATTATGCGTGCTTATGCAATGGGTTTTATTTGCTTGGAAAGGTACCTATTATTGGATGTGATAACCTATTATTGGATGCTTTTCTAAGAATGCCATGTTCCATGCAATCACAATACACATAGCTGTATGTTACCACTTCATTAGAGGTTTTTGATTATGACTTGGTCACATCAATCAATAAAAATATAACATAGAATACAACAAATGCTAACATACTCAGTGATGTATGTTACCACTTCATTGAAAAGGTTTCTGATTATTACTTGCTCACACCAATCAAGACAAATATAACATAGAATACAACAAATGCTTTCATCAAGTGCGTACCAAAGGCACAACATCAATTATGCATAAAGATGGTGGGAAACACAGCTCAAAGAGTTTGTCCTTTTTAGCAAGAGGTCATTGGGATAACTTCCCATGGATCCTCTTTTTACACCATTTGGTCCTCCCTTGTATCATTTGGGAGCTTTCCAAAAAAGTTTGTATTTTCTATTTAGCTCACTTGTGAAGGCCTATATGCATTTCAATTAATTCATTTATTTTTGGTCTCGAGAACATGTTCACACACGTTGAAGGGTGCCAAATTCAATAATCAATGAAATTAAGCTCTCAACTCACCCATTAATTTAAGTGGCTTTTAAAATTTTGGTACATACAAGTTCTTTCTTATCTTGTTCTTCTCTCCTCATCTCTTTTTCTTACACATCTAAGTTTACATAGCCAAACCCCTTCTTTTCTCAACAAATAAACTTTCTTTGGACCAAGCTGAATATATTTGGTATCAATATAAAGCTCTCGATCTTCTTTTTCAATCAAAAGAATCCAACTTATCCAAATTACTCTTAGCTATGGCAAGTGACTATACCCTAATGGAAAAATTGATTGCTTTTGAAATTGAACAAAAATGCCCTATGGAGCTTTAATATACATATAGCAAACTTGGGAGCACTTGTATGAGTGAGCAAGAACCCAAATAGAAAGTGGTACAAAAGGGTAAAATCACCTTCAAAGTGGCTACACTATTGCATCCAAACGTCAAACTAAGCTCAAATTGATTGTTTATTTTAGCACTTAGTACCCCAAAACATTTTGTTGTGCACATCACCCTAACAATGGTCATCGAGTTTTGTTGCAATCTATGAAGGTGAGTGGGGTGTATTGATGATAAACTGCAGGATGCAATGACATTCTCTTATAACAATTGTTGGAGTTTGGGAGCAAGAATGCACAAAGAGAACATTGAATAGGGATAAGCTTAGATGCACAACATATAGCATATTATTAAGTCTAATATGTACAAAGATAAGTTCATTGCGTTATGGGCATATATTCAAGGCAAAAAAAAATCCTAAAGAGAAAAGAGGGAGCACAAATGATTCACACATGAATGAAGAACATCATGCTTAAGATGATTTTCATGATACTTCGATCATTTATAACCTAGTATAACATTAAAACATAAGAACATTCATATTGATATTTTTGTTTATAGTGTCATCTTTGATGTATTGAAACATCATATAATAAAAAAATTAAGCTGAAAATATTGAACTCAAATTATGAAACAAATTCTTTCGTGAATCTGCTCCCTTGAATAGAATTGCCCACATTTATGAATATTCTAGCTTATAGCCTTTGTGGAATTCTCTAAGGAATTGATAGCAAAAATTGAATTTGATTAGTAGATACTCTACAAATATATGTAACGTTTTATTTTTTTAATTAGGAAAATTTTAGTCTATTTTCAAAAATTCATCTCTTTATTTGACATTATATACATTACTTTTCCAATAATTCATCTAGAGATTGTTACAAGATTGCATCGATGCGTACATGAACGAATTGTATCAAGAAATGCAACATAAGAATGTATACTATCTCAAATATGCAAATATAAAGTCCTTTTCATGATACACCATATACAAGTCTAAGGAACATAACTCACAATGAATGGGAATGTACTTTGTAGGTTCTTATTTTTCACACAACACTACCAAAATGTTGGACTTTGGGGAGTCAAAACACACAATATCATGAGGAACAAGACCTAAGGATCACACACACAATTTATCATTAATTTGGAATGTACAAAGATAAGTAGCTTGTTAGATTTATGGGTGTATATAGAAACCAAGGGGAAAAACCTCCCACAGAAGGCAAAAGTGCCTCGCAGTTCTGAGTCAATTTTTCCACACATATAGATACCATACATACTAATTGAAAACACTTAAAAAAGTCCCACCACAAGTGATGTAATGAAAAATTATGAGGGATCATGTGAAAGTAGGTATCAAAATGTGGATTATAGTCTTGTCCACAAGTGGTAGACCCTTGAAGAGATCACACAATCTCTAGGCACTTTTGTGAAGGGTTTCAAATGATAATCATGTACATGCACAAATGGCAATCGAATACCTTTGATATAGGTTTTTTTAAAAGGAATTTCAATCTTGCAATGTACTCTTCTTGGTAGCTTGAGGTATGTGAAAGTGCAATGTGAAGGGCATAGTACCCATGGGACCCCTTGAATAATACCACACGGGTAGAATGCCTATCGCTTACTAGAAATGAACAAAGCCCAAAGGCCTGCTAAGGGTGAAAAGTAGGTAGAAATAGCCCTAAGGCTAGACCAGAAGATTGGTTTGAACTAAAATCAACCTTGTCGCACCAAGCATGGCCTTTTCCATTGCCATTGTTCACCTAGAGCAACTGAAGGTCAATGACTCCCCCAAAGAGAGAGAGTTTGAAATCTCATCATATTATATGATGAGTACCCTACTAACAAAGCTAGTAGTACTTGAATCCATGCCCCCCCTCAAGAGAGATGAACGATTCACACATTTGGTATGATGTTTTCATACGTATTAAAAATGTGTAATGATATATTCGATTCATCATAAATGTTAATTTTGACTAATAAATTGTTGAAGTTCTAGGTCTTCGAAAGCATATGAACAAGACAAGGAAGAAGAAGAAGAAGAAGTATCTTGGAGCACAACACAATACTTACTGTATTACCAAGTGAATGCACAAAGATTAGTGACTTGTTAGGGTTATATGCATATAATAGACTCCCATTGGCTTGGTCATGTTCTGTTCAACTTATTCAACAACGCTCCTTCCTTCAAAGTCCTTCAATGGCTTCTCCTAATCCTCCTTGAATGCCTTTGTATGTCTAACTGCTTTGATACCACTGATGGGAGAATATAGAAGCCTTGAAGCATAGATGGCCTCAGAGACACACTCAGAGAAACCTTTGTTCACTCAAATGAACAACTTTCTAAACTCTTGAGGACTGAACCCAAGAGCTTTTGCACACACATGCTGCACTATATGAACTTGCTAATGCAATTTACTTGACTCAAAGTGCTCACTTATACTATGAAAACTAATGCCTATGAGATAGACTATTCACTTCACTAAGCATGCACACAAAGACCACTGTTTACTCCTAGAGTGATTTCTCTCAGAATATGTAGGGTTTGGAAATGATCTTTAAAAGCATGTTAGGAGACAATTGTAGATTTCTAATAAACTAAAAATTACAAGAAATGAGTACAATTTGATAAGGAGGCTCTGCTCAATACTCAGAGCTATCTAGCTCCTACACACAGAAATCTATAAGCTAAACATGGCTACTCAAAGTCCACAACTAAATATGGCTACTCAAAGTAAAAAAAAATCACTGAAGCAAGCAAGGGGTCTAGGAGCTTATTCAAAATCTATGAGATCTTACACACACACACACACACACACACCCCAGATCATGCATTCAAAGTACATTGTGTGTAGATATAATCTTGAAAAGATTCCCTAGATCCTTGTTCCTAAATTATAGCCTTTTATTGCAAGTAAGTGTGATAGGTGGATTTTGACTATTATGAGGGGGGTTTCGAGTTCAAATTTGAACTTGAGCCTTCATGCTTGATCTCTTGCTTCTCAAGGCTCCAAGTGGCATCCATCCAAAGGTGTTCAAAGGTACTAAGGTTGAAGCTTGAATTTCAACATGACTTTCATGGACCAAAGGAAACCATCATGAACCTTATATTTCAAGTGTATTTCTATATCTCATGATTGGTTTAGAATTTGGAGAAACTAGTGCTACCATTGCGCCCCAAACATGCCAAAACCCTGAGATTGATTGCCTGCTTTTGCGATTCTAACAATTTGAGGTCCTGTTTTGGATTATTGACATCATCGATGAAATCTTCAATTTGTAACCCCCCCCCCTTTCAATAACTATATAAAGAGGGCTTGGGAATTCACATCCTCAGTCTTACCAATACGAGTCTTGGGCGATCAAGGAGTCACGATCTCCAAGTAAGTGATTTCCAAGCTCTAGTTCTAGTTCTAGCATTGTTCCTTGTTCTAGTCTTATCTAGTCTAGTATCCTGGACATCCTATCTTGCCCTCTTGAAATATCATACTAAGAGATCTTGTATAGTTCTTTCTTGTACCTAGTCCATCTCCCTCAAGGGATTTCTTATAATCAAGATATATTGTTTGATACTGATGATCCCAAATTGTGGGACCTCTTGTATCTTGTCTAGTCCAATTGTTGATACCTACCAATCCCAAGTTGTGGGACTTCTTATATTAAATACATATTCTTGTATTATATCTCCCTTGTGGGAGATCTTGTAATCAACAATAATAATCCAAAAATCTTACATAATATAGTTAGAGGACACAATCTAAGGCTCCCCTCACATTTTGACAAGACTAGCATATCATGTCCGTGTCAAGAATGATGAATTCCGTGTCCATACTCAAAGATACCTAATTTACTTTGAGAGATAAACTCCAAGATTTTGAAAGGAGGTTACGACTGCAAAATTTGCATCAAAATTTAGAATTGTTTTCAAGGATCCACATATCAAGAAGTATCTAGTTAATCAATTTCAAAGTGGTGTTAGAGATGAATTGAAGGATCATTTACTCTCTATCTCAATAAATAGTTTAGATGAAGCTACCAAGCAAGCATTTAATGTGAGGATCACATAATCAAGGAAAACCAAGGTCAAGATGAAGATGTGTTGAAGAATGAAGATAATTTTGCCCAAGTTTTTCAACCATTGATCTTTGAGGACTGAAAAAGTGCAAACATTGATGTGTGATATATATATATATATATATATATATATATATATATGTGTGTGTGTGTGTGTGTGTGTGTGTGTAAGTATTATATTATCTACAAATTTCAATGGGGCTTACATGATGACATCAAGGACCTCATGTTAAACATGCCCAAGGTAAACACTTTGAATGAATTATCAAGATATTGAATGTGATCATAGTTTGTTTGAGAGAAAGCAAGAGAAGAAAGCTTCTATTCGAGATTGAGAATACAAGTTTACCTCTATTCCACATCAACATATGTTGGAAGAAACTCAGCCAAAACCCATGCAATTGGATAAGTTCAAGGCAAGACGATTTACATCAAAGGAAAGAAAACATAAGAAGAATGGATTATGCTTTTATTGTGGAGATCATGACCACATGGTGTTCAAATTTCCTAAGAAGAAGAATCAATTTGTATTCAATACTTCCACAATCACCATCACACATCAAAAGGATCATCATCAAAGTCGAAAGGGGAATACAGTTGTCATAAGTATCATGCCCTTGATTTTGTACCTGGAGATACTACATATCCTTTCTAGTTTCATCATGGATATCCATCATCATTGTGTTTGAATACCACAATGTATCAATAACTCTCCAAAGACCAAGAACTATGAAGATTCAAAACCTAGAAGATGTCAGTCACATAATTTCTCCTCATAGAACTTGTCACTTGAGTTAGGGAATATTAGAGCAAAAGAAAGTTCAAGCAAATAAGGAGCCTTATCCACCCTAGACCAACAAAGAACAAGTATATTCATATCTAATGCAGGATAATGATAAAAGAGAAATGTATGAAGCCCAATACCAAAAAATGATGGAGGATGATTCACATAAGGCAACTAATTGGACTCAGGCAAAGATGGAACATTATGAGAACTTGCATGAGTAGATGATGACTCCCAAAGATGAAGTTATGCTCATTACAAAGGAAGCTGATCTATTAGCATATTTCCAAGAACTTTAGGGACCTTTAGAAAAGACTACTGTAGTAGCAATAGGGAAAAAGAGAAGAAAAGAGCCGAAATTCAGAAAAGAAGATGAGAGGAACTAAAGAAGCTGGGAGCAAAAGAAGAAACACGTGTAGAAGACATAACATGGGGCTTTACCTTGATTTATAGATTGGAAGCAAAAAGTGAAGAAAAAGTAACAAAGTTAGTGGTAGTAGTTGAGACTAAAGCAAGCTTTGAAACTAAAATTGAGAGTGATGTGGAAGGGTTCTTTTTAAGAGGCTTGAATTTGTCAAAACCTAATACTCCTAGCAAACAAGTAGGTGTACAAAGCAAAACTACTAAAGGAATGATCAAGGTATTGGAGTAAAAAAAAAAAAAGGAATTTTGTTGATATCATGCACCATCAAGCTCTAGAGGGAGTAACTGTAGTATAGGAAAAAGGTCAGGAAGAAAATGAGAAGAATGAAAATATAGAGAGCATGGTCAAAGTTGTAGAAAAAGATACAACTAAAAAGAAACAATTGGAAGAGGAAAGGAAGAAACCAAGTAGAGCATAGAAGAAGATATCTAAGATATTTTGGATGATATTAAAAACGGAATGAAGATTGATGATGTAGAAATGAAGGATGTTTCAGATCATGAGGAAGAACAGGAAAAATAAGAACTAGAAGATAATAAAAAACATCAAGAGAATGATCATGTAGACTTTAAAGAGCATAAGGAAAATCAAGAACAAGAAGAAAATAATCAAGAAGAAGCATATTCATCACAATCAGAGAAGGAGAATGAAGAAGAAAGACGAAAACAGATAGAAGTAACAAAGCACAGAAAACTCTAGAACTAACTAGGTTTCCTAGAGATATAAGAGGAACCTGTGAAATAGTATTAAATTAGATTGAGACATTCAAACCTTCAAATAGGAATATCATTCTATCAGGTATGTGTTGGCAGCAGGCAAAGGCATAGACGTAGAAAAAGCATGTAGAGGCAGACTACAACGAGTCGTAGGGAGCCAGGCAATCATTTTTTTGCGAAGAAATATACTTCATATTAGTTTTTCGAAACTCAAAATAGTGATTTTCATCACTTGTGAAATATATGTATCATAAAACACATAGTTTTGTATCTAGTAGCTCCATTTTTTGCAAGACGAGGAATCCTCAAGCTTGAGGAGCTTAGGTAGAATGAGCATACTGATTTTGGTAATTTTTAGATCTCATTTAGACCTCCAAGTGATCCCTATAACCTATTTTTTAACTATGCCGAACACTAGATGTGAAACCGGTAAAACTAATCTAGAATCTATAAAAAGAGCTAAAGAGCTCATTTTTGAGGTTAGCTTGTGTTGGATTCTATTAGTTAGTGTGATCTTTGAGCTTGTAAGAGTGTTATTGATCAATAGAGTCTACTTTCTACCTTCTATTGTGTCTCGCTTGTCTCTTCCTTGTGTGCGTGTGTGTCTGTATGTGTGTGTGTTCATCTTCATGCTTCTCACCTTCACTCTCACTACTTCTTGCATTCATGATCTTCATATCACTTCTATCTCTTCCATGGATTGACAAGTAAAGGTGGTGGTGCTTATGCTTGAGCTACACCAAATTTTGGCGCCGTTTCTAGGGATCGAGTTCTAGGACGAACGCTTGATGGTAAGAGTATAGCAAGAATTGGCATTGGAAGGTAATTAATTTCAGTTTTTGTTATTGTTTTTGCAATGTTTTTAGTGTTTATCTCCCCAAAGGAAAGACCTTAAATTCGATGAAACAAGAACTCAAATATATAACGAAAAGTCGATTGCTGACGTGTACATAGAGAGAAGACAAGAATTTAAAAGATTAAAAACTAAACAAGTGACTAAGAACAAAGAAGCATTGGCAATTAGAACGTGTATTGAATGAGCAAGGAGGATATATTCGTGAACTTTAGATTAGGAAAGCATATAGGTAAGTCAGATTGACAAAGCCTTAGATAATCGGAAGCAAGTGTAGGAACTACTACACGTTGCTTGGCACAACAATTGAATAGCTACCCATAAGATTTGGGCTCAGATACCTGCAGCCATCCTTTGGAGTAGTTCTTGAAAATAACCTTGCTGCTAAGTATGCATGCATCCCATTGGAATAATTCTTTGGAAAACCTATAAATTAAACATGCTCAATAGGTGGATTTGTTGTAAGATGTATGCTCTGGGACATAACCAAGAGACAGTCAATCCCATGAAAGTCAGACTGTGCATCATCTGATGGAGTCCTGCTTTTTAGCAGCGTACAATGGTCACCCTTGACTGTTTTAAAACCTGAAATGGAAGCATATGGGACCACTCAAGAGATATGGCCAACAATGTGTGGCTACATCTCCAATTTTTCAAGACTAGGAATCATTCCAACTGAGATGTGGATAATATCCTCCTAGGTGGGTTAGTCGTACAACCACATCACCTAGAAATATTAATATCAAGCTTTATAAGTTACAAATCATAAGTCATTAGGGGAAAAAATGAACCCTGCATGGGCCTTGTAAGGATCCCTAATTTTTAGGGATTAAGATTAGCAAAAAGAGGGTTAAAGGCTAGAAAAAATACCACTAGTGGTTTTCATAATAAAATACTTCTTCTCAAGTTGATGCTCAGTCTAAATGGCTCGTGGGCATTTTTTGCCCTTGGATATGATCACATCGACAGCTACAATTGTCTTCACTTGCCTGTCACAAGGCGACAAAAAACTTTCTAGAAAATGGGTAGTCGTATGCATCTAAACCATAGGATGAGATGCTCCCGGACGGCTGCGATTGTGACTGAGTGTCTGTCAAAAGAAGACAAAATAGCAAGCATTCAATGAGCTAAGGGAGGCTTTGGACTGGCAAAAGAAGACAAAAAATCTCACGCAGTTCCGTGGCGCGATTCACTACGCTCCGTTCGATCGCTCAATCATCCGATGGCTTAGAAAAATTCTTGGGATTGTTTTAAAAGTAATGCTTCACACCCATTAGATCAAGCAATGATCCAACGGAGGCGATGCAAACTGACCCAAACTTCAACAGAATTAATCTAGACCCTTCTTTTTTGGGTTCATCCAATGATATAGACATAAAGGCGCCTTTTTTCTTGAGTTTCAAGATAAACCATTAGATCCTTGCTACATCCAACAGATAGAATTGCATGTCGACTTTTTTCTTGATATTTAACAGGAGCCATTGGATCTTTGAGTTCATCCAATGGTTATGGTTGAAACTCTAGGCCTATCAAACCACTTTTATAGAAGAACTCATGGTTTTTAGTCATTGATACCACCTTTGACCACAAAGAAACAAGGGAAGCCTATGCCTAGTCTAGGTGATGAAGGGAGTAGACTGTGGCCACCACCCTCTTCTCATTGGTCCATCACTAATCACCTCTTAATCTAAAAGGCCCATGCAGGGTTCATTTTTTCCCCTAATGGTGCAAAAACCTCAACAAACCAAATACCAGCTCCCATAAGAAGCTGTAACATCGTGAAACCTGCAATTAATTCTTTTATCCATGCAACGAGATCCTATAACAACAAACAACCAACAATGTCGATCGTAGGACTAAAGTTATTGCAAGAGTAGTGGACATGATACACCCCACCAACCAGAAGTCAACTAAGCTTCATAGAATCCACAAAAAAATTGGGAGAATAAGCATAACAAACACAATACTCAGGAGAGTAGTCCTAGCATCAAAGATGTACCAAGCTTTCCACACGATGGTTGGGGAAGTGGACAAAATCCCTAAAATAGGGCAGCTACACACCCTAGATAGAAAGCTCCCTGATATTCCCCCTTTTTTTCCATGATAACCTGTAAATGAAGTTTCAACACCTTATCGTCAAGTTAGATGGGATGCCCAAGAAGTGTTACCATTTTCGGATAACATTTAACTTTTCATCATGATGGTTCTTGGTAGCTCAAGTCCAATATCTAATAGCACACCCTAAGGAAGAATTAGATCGACATGGCACCACTAGCTTTGGCACCTATCTAGCTTCCATCGGATCCTGACTGTCAACCCTGATCATATGAGCAGACACAATCACACCAGAGTGGAGGATGCACTCGAAGAATCTGAGAAGCAACTATCTGTACATACCAAACAACAACATATAATGTAGATCATCTTCTCCAAATGAGGGCAAGGGCAACAAACACAATCCCCACTTGGGGTAGTCACAAAAACCCCAAAACCCTTCTGTCAGCCAATCGTCCTAACAGTAGCTGCTGAACTTCATATAAAAACAATAAAGCAAGGAGCTTGAACCATTTGAAAGACACAGATACCTCAACACAGGACTTAGTTGCTCGAAAGTCAAGGGTAGAAAACCATCATTTGAAGGACTCCAGAATAAGGATTAGCTGGTCCACCAACATAGTGTTCTTGCACTCCAGCCTATGCTGTGTTGCTTGATTAGTACTATTATCGAGAGGAGCTTCATATAAAAACAATAAAGTAAGGAGCTTGAACCATTTGAAAGACACAGATACCTCAACACAAGACTTAGTTGCTCGAAAGTCAAGGGTAGAAAACCATCATTTGAAGGACTCTAGAATAAGGATTAGCTGGTCCACCAACATAGTGTTCTTGCACTCCAGCCTATGCTGTGTTGCTTGATTAGTACTACAAGGATTGAGTGCCCAAGATTCGCATGGGAGTCTCAGGACACTTGTTCAACAACACCCTTATGTGGAAGCATGGGTTGTACAAGCTCCACATTAGTTGTAGATGTGATCCCAACATAAGCACTGGCCTTCAGTACTTTATGGGTGATGGGAGCAGATGTGGATGTCATTCCTTAGATTTGTAAACATCTTCAAGCTTAATTGACTTTTACTCCTATAATGCTCGTCAGGTATAATCCCACACAAGAGGTTTTGAAGACCCAATAATGATAATGAGCAGCTATTATCCCAATAATTATGAACTTAACCTTTTCTTCTCATGCATACCATCCTTCTTCACCATCAAGACTATAAATAGATCTCAGTTTGGCATAGTAACTTTAGCAGCTTGTTGAACCTAGTATCTGCTAGCTTTGGAGCAGGCAACTGTAGCTTGACACCATAAAACAAAATTTTACTAAGGAGATCATCGGATGTGGTACTCAACATCACACATTTTTGGAACTCAACATCAATGCAACAAGTCTAGCATGGCATTAATTGATTATCAAGAAACTTTGTCAAATACACCATATATGGACCAACTATAATTCTTTAGCTCACTAGGTGCTCCAAGTATCTATCACCTCATTATTCTATGGACTTCCCAACAACAACAAATAGGTCATTCCACTGCTTTGAAGCTTGAAGAGCTCACTGACTCAACACAGGCCTCCACCAAAGATACCCCCACAACATTTATTTTTGACTCAAGGGGATTACTTAAGTATTCTAGATACAACACAGTGAGCAATAGGGATGGCCGTGGACTTGGGACCAATATCGAATTGGATGAATGCTGGAGTTAGGTGAGGTTACTGAAGACAACATGATAGGGCTCTTTGTCACTTCTAGATGCATCTGAGCCATCCAAAATCAAGGATCATAAGGTTTGTTCAGTTGCCATCGTCTTCTCGAGCTTACTACCTCAGGAATCTTTGGACATGGACTCCCACTGCCCAAGCAGACTTGTCAGATCTATTGAAGTGGACATTTATTGTAGTTTCCAATACTTCATTTGACACCTACAACTTCTATATTCCTGGATGTACTACCCAGAGTCTCCAATTGATTGTGTTCATCTAACACTAGTTTGCTTTAGCTCATGTGTTATAGCTGAAATGATCATATTAATACCTGAGCCATCAACAACAACCTTCCTGTTGAAGAGGAGTTTGGAGGCTTCTTGTTTGTTCTGCACATGATGCTCTGACCATAGAAGTGCCAAAACCACCACACAAACAGAAGGAGACAACAATCGAGCATTTTCAAGTGCAGACATAATCTTCAGTTGACCCAACGGGGGGTCAATCCTTGATGCGAGGTTTCTGAATATCAGTGAATAGGCCACCAACCATGCCTGCTCCTTCCCTTCAAAATTTGAACAACTCCAACCGAGATTGGAGGAAGCAATGCTTGGCCCAAACTATTGTCTTGAAAATTTCAGCCTAAGGACATGGGGCAGAGGAGCCCTTTGGTCTTTTGAGAAATAATTATACCACCATCTGCGGAAAACATGAGGTGTAGAATTCTTTTTTTGAGAGCAAAAGAAGGTGAGTTGCAAACCATTCAAGCATGCCATTGCACTTGCTCGTCCCAACCACATCTTGCAAACTTTGGTCACTAATACACAAGTGTATCTACATCCAACCACTTAGATTTGTAGCTATGGCCATCATAAGCCATGGTAGCACACTGAAAAGCCTAGTCTCCATGAACAATTGGTACTTTTTGCTCTTTTGGCACCCATACTTGCTTTGTGCCACTTGTCTGGGATTTCTGATACTGCTTCCACTTTTGTGACATATGCTATGGTCATTGGTTTGGGTTCTTGAGTCGTGGTTGACTTCTCCATGGTTGAGGTTGAGAGGTCTGATTGACACTCTTCTTTGGAAAAGAAGGGAGATCCAAAACTTGCATGAGCTGCCCATCAAGAAAAGTGAGGTGTTATGTACAACAGATCTAGGCTAGTCTGTGGGAAATGTTGAGGAAGGGCCACCGGGGGCAATAGTGCCCATTTGGCTGCTGATGCATCCCACCTGACTGCTGATGTAATCCCCTTCTTGTGCAAAGGAAGACCATGGGAAGATCTCTTGACATCCTCCTGATTGGCAACAACCCATCATTAAGCTCTCATGGGTTGACTTTTGATGGAGCAAGCTTGTCTCATGGATTTGTCCAAAAATCTTTCAATCCTCCTTTGCAGTCATTCCATATGGTCTGGGGTTACATTCCTCAGGCAGAGTATTGCCATGGAAGCCAAGAAGTATCACTCATTGCTGGTCTAAGGTCCCGAGCTGCAAGGAGCCTTGTCTAAGATTGAGGTCCACTGAGTGATCATATAACCAATCTTGGCCAAGGATTAACAGTTCTATCAAGTCATCATCATGGCACACGAGGAGTTTCACAGTCATTTTCACTTGGTGTATAATGATAGGAAGGTCCACCTCACCCATGCAAGGGGTTTCCATGCCTCCTAGCCCTATGAGGTATGCCTCAATTGGCTGCATTTCTACTCCTGAGTCCTTATTGTGAGACCACCTAATCGCACTAGTCGCAACACCTGAATCAATTAAATACCTAAGTTCATGGCGGGTGTCGCCTTGTTCTAGCATGACTGTAAGGAATGGTCTCCTATCCACTATGCTAGGATGAGCAGTTGACTTTGTTTGACATGTGGTCATGGGGTATCTCGGTGTTTCTCCAAGATGGTTATAATGTTCTCTCCCTAGTCCTTGTCTTCTTAGTTTCATGTGTTTAATGCATTCTAGAGCTTCTGCTTGAGATTCCTCACATATTCTCTTTTCTTCCTCCTTATGCTTCTTTGCCAATGTGAGTCGTTGACGCATATCCTTCGTAAGAGGTTCCTGATAAAGCTTGAATCTACAGCCACTAATGTAATTAGGTATTATATCTCCTTCTAGGGTGGCTAAGTAAATTGCTCCACTTGTTGAGAGTCTGCTAATCATCATAGGTCCATAACCACGTTTCTCTAGCTTTCATGCATGTTGTTTCAGCATATACATTAGGGATAAATCACCTTCTTTTAAGCCTTTATCTTTCACATGTGCATCAAAATAGGCTTTCTGTCGCTTCTTTGCTGCATATATCCCTAGTGTTGCTTTCAACCTGGTTTCTCCTAGTCATTCCAAGTCCCTTATCCTTAATGATAATTCATGGCTAATCCACTGATATTCTTGTGCAACCTTAAGGGTGGGTATTAAAAAGTCCAAAGCAAGCATAGAATTTTGACCAAAAACCTTCCAGAAGGGAGTTGCATTGAGTACGGTCTTGTAGGCCACTCGATATGCCCAAAAAGTGTGATGTAACTTTTTGTCCCAATTTGAGCGTTTGTTGTTCACAAGTTTCATCAATACATTACAAAGGATCTTGTTTGTGCTTTTGTCTTGACCATTGGCCTGAGGATGATATGGTGCGGATTTCTTGTGAATCACCATAAAATCCTGTAACAAATATTAATGACCTGGTTCAAAAAGTGATTTCCTTGATCGCTCACTAGTTCTATAGGCAATCCATATCTCATAAAGACATTTTCGAATAAGAATTTTGCCATCATGTGTGCATCATTCTTTTTGGTTGTCTTAGCCTCTACCCATTTGGAAAGATAGCTACTATGATGCATTCAGCATGAGCACCTTTAGTAGGGGGTTAATGGGTCCTATAGAGTCTATAACCCACTTAAAGAATGTACATCCTCCCATCATGGGTTTCAATGGCATTTCATCTCTGCAAGTAGGAAACTGCATTCTCTAGCACACATTACATCTCTCAACATAAGTATGCGCATCCATGTGAAGAGTGGGCCACCATAATCCTATAAATAATATGGCTTCAATTATCTTGTCGGGGTCAAAATGACCTCCTACAACACCTTGGTATGCAGTCTCTAATACACTCAAGTAATCACTTTCATGAACACATTGTCTTAGGTATCCATCCTTTTCTTGTTTGTACAAGTTATCACCAATAAGTGAGTAGTCTTGAGCTTCCTGCTCTAGGCTTCTTTGTCTTGCGAAGGTCATTCCTTGAGGGAATGTTTTCATCCTCAAGTAAGTCACCATCGGTTCACTCCATTCTGGTGTGAGAGACATATGATACAAAGTGGCATGTTCCACATGTGTTCTTTCACAACAAGCTTGGCATTCTTTACATAGGCTATAGACATCTGCTTCCACAGAAGGCCAATATACTCCTAGTTTATGCATAGTCTACAATGTATGATGTTCCGAATGATGCTGCTTCAATGTACCTACATGTGCTAATTGCAACCAGTTCTTGTGTTCTGATTCATCTACACAACAAGCAAGAATTTTCTGATTATCTTGTTTATATATGCTTCCTTCTAGTATCTGGTATCTTTGTGATTTGGTGATTTCTCCTTCTCTGATCTTAATCCTAGGATTCTTGTGTCCAAATGTGAGAATAGGGACAATAGTCTTGGCCCATTCAGGTACTACCTCAAGATTAAATAAGTATGCATCTGGTACTCATCCACTATTCCTTGAGGGGCTTCTCCCGTAGTTAATTGTGAAAGGTGAATGGCTCTAAGGTGGATCTTTCCCTTCTTGACTACTACTTCGAAGTCATATTCCATTAGTAATAGAAACCAATGTATTAATCGTCCAGTGTTACAAGGCTTATTGACTAAATGCAACAATGCCTAATGATCCGTGAAGAACTTGAACTTGTTTGCCAATAATCAATGTCTAAATTTCTTTACTACGTATATCATTCCTAATCCTTTGCACTCCATCATGGTGTAATTTCTTTCTGTTGTGTTTACCTACCTACGTGCATAAGCTATGGGAAGATCCATATTTCCTTCGTTTGTAGGTTGTGCCAACACACATCCTTTGGCATAGTTGGATGCATCCACTCTACATGGAATGGCTTACTCCAATCTGGCATTGTTAATATAGGTGCTGAGCACAATCGTCATTTGAGTTCATTGAATGATTTCTCACATTGATCCGTCCATTCAAACTTGCTCAAAAGAGAGTACAGAGGCTTTGCTATAGTCGAGTACATGTGTATAAATTTTCAATAATAATCACAATGACCCATGAAAGCTTGTACCTCCTTTACATTTTTTGGTCTAGGCAAATATGCAATTACTTTCACCTTTTCTTTATCCGTAGATATGTCATTCTTTGACACAATGTGTCCTAGAATTTTGCCTTGCCTGACCATGAAAATGCACTTTTCTGGGTTCAAGCAAACCTAATATTCTCAACATTTGTCAAAAATTTTCCGTAATTCAGGGATGTGGGTCTCTCTCATGTTAGAATGAGCACATATGTCATCCACATAAAGTTCCAAGTTCTTGCATAAGAATTCCTTGAAAACATGACATATGAGTCATTAAAATGTGGCGGGTGTATTTTTCACCCCAAAAGGCATTAGACAAAATGCAAATACGCCCCATTCTGTGGCAAAAGCCATCTTATGTTGATCTTCAAGAGAAATGGCTACTTGATTATAGCCTAAGGATCCATCAAGGAAGCTATAAACTTCCTTGCCTGTGACTCTTTCCAATAAATGTTTCGTGATAGCAAGAGGATAATTGTCTCTAATCATGTCAGCATCAACTTTTTAAAGGTTAATACACACGTGCAATTTCCCATTTTTCTTTGGCACGACCACAGTGGGGGCCATTCGGTATGCTCAATCTCATAAATGAATCCTGCTTCTATCAAGCGGACTATCTCCTCTTTAATCTTGGTAGCATGATTATCGTTATACATGTATGGTTTCTGCTTACTACTTTTGGTCTGTGGGGTCATAGGAATTCTATGGGAGCATATGGCTGGGTCTACTCCTTTCAGGTCCTTGTAACTCCATGCAAACACATCTCTATATTCTCACAAAAGGGTTGGTAACTCTTCTTCTTCATCATTCGTTAATTCATGCCCTATGTATGTGCATTTTTCTTCTCCTTCTTCTATTGTAACTATTATTTTCTTGGTTTTCTCTCGGTTATCATATACCTCTCCAATGTTAGCTTCTCTTTTAGGCATCCGTACCATGATTCTTGTATCTTCTATTTCATACTTTTTGAAGTTTTCCAGTACTTCCATGAGTGGTTCTTCTTCTTCTTCTGTCTTAGATGATTTCTTTCTCTTCTTGTACTTACTTTTTGCATCTTTTATTGGTGACTCGGGTTGTTCTGTTTAATTTTCCTTGTCCATCTCTGGGGTATTATCTTCCACAAAGTAAAGATATTCCTCTTCCGTCGAACAGAAGGGTTCCATGATAATGGACTCTAAGTTCTCATTGCTCGTATCATCTGGCTCTTGGATCACTTTTGTGCATTCTTCTAGGATGGGCTCTTCCTCTAGGGGCTCTATCATAAGAATTGAATTATCGTATTTGTCCTCATCATAGTGAATATTCCATTGTTCTTCATTCAGTGTTATATTCATCGTAGCTAAGATCTCTGCCCAAACGTGAGGCTCAAATTCCTTGTTTGGAAACACTATCGATGCATAAGCGAGATCTTGAAGATTTCGTGGATGTTGTTCCAAACCTAAAGTTTTGGCTTCTAATCACTCTTCATCTTGTTTGGCTACCTCACACATCCATAGATGAGTGTCCTCATGCAACCATGATGGGTCTGATTCTAATGAGTGCACAAACTCTATTTCTTCTGGTGTCCTAAATTGGGGGTAGTCTCAATGAGAATAATCTTTGAAGATTAACTTTTGTGGTTACTCCTAAATGTTGCAAGTACAAAGAATTTGTTCCCCAATCTTGACCAATTTGCAACTGACGCATGAATGGCCATCCTAAAATCATCTGGTATGCACGATTTTTCCCAAAATCGCAAATGGTGAAAGTGTGCTCAAATTCTACACCACAAGTGGTGAGAGATATCCCTTCTAGTAAGCCCAATGGTTTCTCAATGTGCCCATCATCCATTTGTAGCTTCATTCTTGTGGGTCTTAGCGCTCGCTTACCCCAACACTTCCATAAAGCAGTGGTAGCTATGGCTACTCTGGCTCCTGAATCTAAGATGGCTTTGGTGGTGTAGCCCTGATGGGTTATTCAAAGATAGGTATTACCTTCCTCTCCCTCTCTCATGTCTCCAATTCTTTCCACGGGTAATTTTGGTACCTTCTTATGTGCACCTTCTTGAAAGTGAGTGGAAGCGGCCGCTGGGAATTGGTTTGCTATGTGCTTCCACAACTTTGGCTTAATTTTCAACAATTCTTCTAAAGTGAGATGATACTTCTCTTTAGTGTTCTAGGGATTACTGATTCTTCATTTCTCACTATTATGGTGGGAGATCTCATACTAATCAACTTGTCTTCCCAATGTCTTGTGAACTGGGGTAATTCTTGTAAGGAATTAGATTCCAAATCTGTTTGCTCATTAAGTTGCTCTTCCTCTACATCGTCATGGATAGAAGGTATGTCTTGGGGAAATTGTTCCTGCAAGTCATCTATCTCTTGAATAGGGGGATGTGTTTCTTGCTCTCATCTCCACTTCTCTTCTTGGATTTCTCTTAGAAACCCTTGAGAATACTTATGTATGGAAGAAAGGTCTTCTTCACACCATGTTCGGCACTTGAGACAATGATGGTAGATTACCTTCCTGTGTTTCTAGGACAATAGGGTTCTTTTGCAGATTCTTCTTCTCGTTGTAAGCGATCAAATACTCTAGCCTCTCCAATAGTCCTTGAAAATGTAACTCTAGTTTTGCTATATTACTCCACTTGATATATCGAGAGGCTTCAAACATGGTATGGGCTAATTTTACCATCTTCATGCAAAGTTTGGTTCTCTCAATTTCTAAGTCTGCTCTTGGATAGTTCTTACTCAATTCAGCTACCTAGGGTCCTTCTCTTAACCTTGCCTGGTATGCTCAAAACATCATGTCTAGATTTTTAGGTATGGGTTCAGCTAGAACGGATCCCGGTCTCTAATTCGGAGTTTCCTGAATTGATTCTTGTGATGTTAATTCTAGGATTTTAGCTCTAGTTTCCTTTGGACTTCCTTCCAAATCATTTATCTTTTTACTCCATTTCCTTTTGATTCTCTCTCATGAGTCCTTCCTAGATTTTGTTTTTCTACCACTAGATTCTTCAACTTCACTAGTCTTGGCCACTTTTTCAGGATTAGGCTGTTGATTTTGTAACAGTATCTAGGCTCTCTTTACAGCTTGGATAGGTACATACATTGGTGTTGTTCCATCTAAGGTGTGCAAAATACCTATCTATTAATGGGCGTTACTTTCAAGGCATTAGCAGGGTTCTTAGGGCAATCTCTAATGATATGCTCTTTACCACATTCTACACAAAAACCTTGAATGTTATAATAAGATTGTCCTGCTATTGGAGGATGTGGGCAATCCTTTATGAAATGATCTCCTTGGCACCTAAAGCATGGTCCTTTAGGACCCTATGGTCTTGGCTGTCTCAATTGGGGCCGTGGGTTAGGGTTAGTATACATAACATTGGCATAGTTGGGCTCCCTATTGGGTTCCAATGGTGTACTATTGTATTGATATGCTTCCATGTGTTATGGAGACTCTGTGTAGTATGCAGGTGGGCTATCTACATGGGTGGTGTCAAAATTGTTTGAATTGGGACCACTTTCTGTGGTCAAGGGTGAAGAAGGCACTAAAGCCCTACTCAAGTTTTCTTCTGTACCAGTGTATTTGGCTGAAATTACATTGGCTGGTGTACATCATCCATCCCTTGCAGCTATGCAAACGAGCTAACTTTGGGCATCTTGCCTCGAGGTCTTGACTCATGCATGCTCAACTTCACTATAGTTGAACCAACTCCAACACCGATGTTTCCATTGAGTGGCTCGGTCCACAGACATTGATTGTTTGGTGAAGTTTTGGAGCCCTCTTACTACAATGTGGTATTATATTAGAGAGCTTAACAGGGATGCTATCAGGTTCTTACGGGGGGACATTGGAGTCTCTCTGCTCGGTTGCCATCACATGTGTGAAAGGAATTTGGAAACACAAAATGGCCCCATCAGTACCACTATCATCAAGATTCTTGTGAGGAATGATATCTTCAAGGTGTAAACGTGTTGTATGGTGCATGATTCAAAGGCTGGTGCAAGGCCCTCTATGATGCATCCTCTGCAGGCATACTAATCATTTAGTCCCTTGGAGGTCTCACGGCCTGTGTTGAATTTCATGTTCCACTCATTCCTGTTGTTTCTCTGCTCCATGCTTCCCTTCTCAATGGAGCATTGGAGCTCTTGATGACTGATGTTGCTTCCCTTCTCATTGGAGCTCTCAGGTCTAGATGGCCAGTTGTTGCTTCCCGCTCAATGGTGCTTACAATTGGTGCTTCCTATGATGCATGAAGAAATGTCTGAGAGGCAAATCTTTGTGTGCATGTGCTTCGTGCTGATCACTTCATCCAATTATTGCACTCTACTCTCTGCTTGTCCATGAGCATGGCCCTTGGGGATGTATGTGGACGCATGAGAAACTCCACTTAACCTTCTTTGCATAGCATTTCTTTGACCTAATTTCCTTTGTTACATGGGTCGAGCCTTTTGGATCTCTTGTCGAGCTTGATGTTCAAGAGCTATAGCGCAAAAATGATCAACCTGTCAGCTTTACATTGCAGGATGGAGCTCCAGCTTGAAGTATGCTCCTAAAGAAGAAAAGCTTTATGCATGTGCGATCAACAAAACTCATGGAAGCACAATATGGGCTCAATAGCCTACTCTTGATGATGCACAAATGATTGGTTACATGGAAACCTCGGCAACCCCCTCACCTTATTCTTCTTTGTCTCCACTACAAGGTTGAGATTCGACTCTCCCAACTATCAAACTTCTAGCTCAGTCTACACATTGGGTTGTCAAAGCATTGTGTTAGTTAGGATGGAAGAAATTCAAGATAATACCAAGGGGCATTTTCATCCACTGAATATGATTTATTTGAACAAGTGTCAAGGGAAGTATGAAGAGGTAAGTAGTAGCTGCCACATAAAATGTTAGGGAATGTGCAGAAGACAGAAACAAAACACTTGGAGATTTGGTGATTCATATAGTGTAGATTGAGAGAAGAAGAGGCCTTAGCTCAAAATGGCCATACTTTCTATTTTGGTTGATGAACACTCAAAGTCTGAATTAATAAATGCGACAGTGAGGATAAGGTTATTTTAGCAATCCTACAACTATTGGTGTTTTCAGCAATCAAATATGTACACTTCTACTACCAAGTCGCTTTTTTGTAAATGAATCTTTGAACATAGCAGTAATGAAACACTCTTGTTGAAGAAGGATAGGGCCACCATGGATGAACTTGACCCAATCATAGGAAATAGGCAAAAGACATGGGAAGTTCATGGATATGGGCAAACAATGTCACTGATATGGCTCCTCCATGTGCCTCACTAAAGCACATTATAGTTTCCACCTCTGTTGTAGCTGCTCCGACATGCATCTTTCTAGAAAGTTCGAGTGTGAAACTTTCACGAGCTTGTTGCAAAGTGTATTTTTCATCTACGAGCAAGGATTCTGAAGCTAGTGCCTACACTCATTGGGTATTTTCTCTTGGTGGAGGAAGATTCTACAAAGGATGGGTCAAATATTTTCCACATTTTAAGGTGCATGAGATATCATACCTCCTAATGAACTCATGTTGTGGACAACCATGCCACGTGTGGTCTCACTAGATTGGCCCCAACACACTAGTGGTCAGTTTTGGTAATTTATTAGATGAGTCTT
Source organism: Ceratopteris richardii (assembly GCA_020310875.1). Lineage (NCBI taxonomy): Eukaryota > Viridiplantae > Streptophyta > Polypodiopsida > Polypodiales > Pteridaceae > Ceratopteris > Ceratopteris richardii. The sequence goes on along the minus strand of CM035438.1, from coordinate 120,627,747 downwards.
ATCCTATGTTGCAACCATTGGAATTTCAAGGTTTCACGGGACTGATTCCCATAGGTGACCCTCCTCTAGGATGCACTGAAAAAGTTTGTAGCAACTCACACTGGTTCCAAGGTCTAGCAGGACCCTTAGCCAATGCAAACATTATCTATGATGCCATACTTTGTTTTGATGGTAACAAGAGGGGCAGATATCAATTTTTCTCATGTGAATTTAAAGAGATTCGGAATTCAGATGGGTTACGACACATTTGGGCTAGGGCTGGTTTCATAGAGTATTTTAGTGATTCCTTTCCAAAACTTGATTTCTATCGATGCTACTATTTGGTAACCACTCTTAAAGCCCCTGAGAGGAAGGAATTTCCAGGCACTTTCATCTTGCCTTGTCTTGTGAATGATCCACCCTATAAGAAGTTTTATCTATCAAACAACCTCATTCGAGCTGCACTTAAGATCCATGGGGTTCACACACCAACAGAACAAGAAAGGCTCACTCCCGAGCCCATGAAAAGAGGTGACATTTTGAAGTGGCTTGATATCTCGGCCATCACACTAGAACTATCAAAGCCATTGCACATTTGCATGCAACATTTTGATTTCCCTACATAGGACCACTTCACTATTCCACATAAATGTAGTTGGTTTGGCTTATATTTAGCAAATATAAGACCTCAGACCATAGATCTTGCTAGTTGGATTATAGATCAATTGTATTTAGCACAACAAAGATGGGAATGCAAGCACGTCATCCACAGATGTTGGGCACCCACCAGAATCGTTCACATGTGTTTGGCCTACGACTTACCCATCAAACATGCCATGACAAGTGAGGAATTGAAAAGATTTAATGGAACCACCAAGAAGGAACAAAAATCAAGTAAAAGTAGAGCAGGCAAGCACATGAGGGATTCGATTTCATGTCTACAAATCTCGGAGTCACCTTCACCGTAACCGTCCCCTCAACAATCCCCAATGGAACCTCCTGCACCTGTACAACCGATACGCATCCGAATCTCATGCCCTGTAATAATAGAAGGCAATACCAATGTAGTGACTCCTCCAGAGGCCTCCAGTCAAGTAGCTACTACTGAAGTCAAAGAGATTCCCACCTCCATTGGTGCGAATGCTTTTACCTTTCCCATAGCTAATATCAAGGCAGAGCCCACTAACACTACATTTGATTTTGAAATGCATGATGCATTTTCTAGTGAATTTCAATTTTCAGAAGGGCATTTTTTCTCTCAACAATATAAACATCCTAGCTATCCTAATACACCCCCTGACCAACAACAAGAACATGTAGTTTCTAGATTAGATGCTAAAGATCAAATGGTAACTGATGATGAAGGTGATGATGAAGCTAGTCAAACTAGTCTTGACTCCCAAAAAGATGACCAATAGGAACAACAACAACAACAAATGGAAGCTCAAGGAGATATGCGCACACATAAAGATGACACATTCAAAGCCAACGCCTATACACTGGCCATTCAAAAACTATATCATAATATGCAAGCCATGTGGGCACACCACCAATTATCCAAAGAACAAAGTCAAAAAATACTAGAGCAAGAACTCGCTAGTGAAGGTTTTAAGGAACTAGTAAAGTCTTTGGGAATTGCTGAAGCATTTCACTTTTTGAAGCGGAAACCTTTACCATGATTTAACCCTCGACGAATCCATCTGATGTCCAAACCAGGACAATACATCTGTGTGCCCACCAATGCCCAATCCTCAAGGTAGCCAGAAGAAGCATGATTGATACCTGAAAAACCCACTCAAATCACCCATAGCAGAAGCTACAGTCATCATTGACTCCTTGCGGCGACCAACAACCTCCATATAGGCCACCCCCATCAAAATCACCTCGACTTCCATCGACACCCCTCCTTCTCCTATACATTCAACTTCCCCTGTACATCCCAGATCACCTCTAGTATCCTCATTCAAAGTAAGTGCCGTAGCAAAAGCCATAGCACCTCCAGTCAACTTAGCAATACCCGAAACCTTTACCCTTGGTACATCAAACCTAATTTCCCCAACCCCAATTAATCTGTTCCTCAACCCATCCTTTACTTCCTTTCCTCTCCCTCCAAGACCTTTTTTCCCTTTCCCTCCACTGATTCCCTTCTCACCAGTATCCCCTCCCATCCCTACTATATCACCTTTGTCTCTACTCTACTTCAAACCATCGGTGACACTCAACAAGTCATATATTCTTCCTCCTTTGTAAATCCCATGTTCACACCCACTCATGCACCCACCATCACACCATTATTCACAGTTAGTGCACTAGATGCCACGTTCAGTGACATGGACATCTCACCACCTACCGCACCACCACTCACATCCACTATTTCACCACCACATCTCGGCACAACCATAATTTTCTTCAATTACCACTGCATCCACCCTCCCATTTGTTGAAATAACAAAGCACTACTCCTACTCCACTCACCGGCACATATCTAACAAGCTAAGGAGGAAGGAACAAAAGATAACAAAACATGATGAATGAATTAAAATGGAAATGACTTACATACAATGCTCTATGAGCATGACAACTCCATGAGGAGAGTGAGGACACCCTTGGCCATGAGCTAGAGTGAATGACTTGTGAGGATTGAAGGGAGGCCTTGCTTATATGGAGTTTGGGAGGATTCCCTTGCATATGGGATAAATGTGCTTGCATGAGAATGAAAGTGAGTTGGGACAAAAGGGTGGAGCATGGAACTCTCAACACCCTCCCTCCATGTGATGAACCTTTTGTTTTTAATACGGGGACTACTGAGATATGGGATCAGTTAGTCCATTTGGGTTTTAGGATCCAAGGACATATGGGATCCTTGGACATAACTTGGACATATGAGATCCAAGTTTGGGACATATGGCATCCCTCGGATCTTGGGACATATGGGATCCCAAGACATAGAAATGGTTTACAACATGGGGTAGGTAGTGTTTTTTTTGTTGTTGGAATCTTATTGAGATCCATTGATGGGATCCTTTGGTAGGGTTCTTTGAGCTTTACTCTATTACTCCTCTTGGTCCTTGATTGTGGCCTTACTCTTTCTCTTTGTGTTGTTGTAGCCTTCACTTGGCTCTTTTGTTGTTAGTGTAGCCTTTGTCTTTTGGGCTTCTTGATGTGGATGCCTTGTTACTTTTCTTGAGCAATGCCTTGGACGTCTTCTTATTAGTATATCTTGAACTTTGCTTCTTGAGAGAGTACATTTTAAAATACAAATATGATGTGTGAGAGAGTGAACACATACCCATAATAATCTTGGTACCTTTTTTATGGCATTGGGAAGGTCTTACTCTGTTTAAGAGCAGCGTCTAATCCCTTACAAGGAGCCACGCTTGTATGGATTAGGATACAATATGGCATGTGCTCAAGGCACTTACTATGATTCCCATGTAAGAGAGTGACCATATCTTTTTAGTGGCATGGCTTGATATGTGCTATAGAGGTTTGATAGAGTTCCTTGAAATATATACATTATGAAAATAAGAGGTGCTTGTTCAAGAGAGATAATGAAGCAAAGAAAATCTCGCTCTTCTCTAAATCTAGGAGCTAGAAATTAAAAAAAACACGCTACATGGTGAATAATTTTCGGCCTCTCATGTGAACCTCCATTCATAATGAAATCATATGTTATCAGATATTTTGTGTAGTTGCACGTTCACTGTGTACCCCCTAAGCAATCGACAAGCTTCAGAGGCAACAATCGCAAGTTCCTATCATTGAGCTTCCTCTTTTCGAGCCACATAGTGAGTACTTTGTTTACCTTCAAAATGAATGATTCAGGGAGGCGAAGCTCTGGTAGCCTTGCTTGGCTAGAGATCAAAGCTATGTTTTCCATCTTTGGCGCAGCCTTGAATATGATCCAACTGAAGGCCTTCAATCCAAGCCAGTCATATCACTTTTTCTTTCAAAAGAGGCGTTACTTCATAGAAATGAAAATGACATTTCTATTTGCATGAACTGAACATATAGTGTTGAACAACACTTTTATTCATGTAGAGATTGGTGCTTAAAAGCACCTCATAAGAGTAAAGATGAAGGAAAGGAAAGAAAAACATCTAAGAATCTTGAGGCATTAACTTAGAAGATAGAATGATGATAAAATAAAGGGAATGGAGGGAGGAACTGAAAAGCATATGAAAGTGTAACTCTATATGATAAGATGCAATCAAAGATGACTTAAATACATGAACTCTTAAGAAAAATAATTAACATATGCTTTGATACCATGTTGAAATAACAATGCACTACTCCTACTCCACTCACATGCACATATCTAACAAGCTAAGGAGGAAGGAACAAAAGATAACAAAACATGATGAATGAATTAAAACGGGAATGACTTACATACAATGCTCCATGAGCATGATAACTCCATGAGGAGAGTTGCATATGGGATAAATGTGCTTGCATGAGAATGAAAGTGAGTTGGGACAAAAGGGTGGAGCATGGAACTCTAAACACCATTCCCCTTTCCGCTTCCCCTGCATCTACACCCACACTAGCATCAACTTCACACACTCCACCATTGTTATTATCACCCACCATCGGCACTGCATTTCAGCAAATGTTTGCATGCATGATGCAAGTTAGATATGAATTCGCCTCTCTCAGAAGCAATTACCAGGCATTGCAACATACTACTACATAGCTACAGGTGTAGTTGATTTATTTGACAATTGAGAATGCTTCCTTGAATCCATGCAATTACGAATTATGTGAGGCCTACCACTCGTTAGAGTTAGAATGAGAATAAAAGACTAAAGAAGCCCCTCACAGATGTAGAAAATCTTTTACATGCTCAGACAGTACGGAATGCCATGCTCACATGCAATATGGGACTATTAAAATGCCAGCTCGCAGCAGCCAAAGAAGAGAACCAGAGGCTACAAGAGCAAAATCATGAGAACTTTGAAGCTATGATGGATCGACCTGATAAAACATTAAGTCCCATCAGATTCAAAGCATTCCCCTCTAAAACGATGCAAGTATTATTGGAAGATCACACGTGATTACTTGAGGACTAGGAGAAAATCAATGAAGAATATTAGAAACTACAGGTAGATCACAAAGCCTTACTACTGAAGGAACCTGCACAACCCCAACCAGTCCTTGAAGCCACACCTCGAGAAATCCTAGATGAACTCACTACTTTACGGGCTTGTGTCATTGACCTTCAAGCACAGATTGCAGCTCAATCAGATCCTCTGAGGCTAGATTCCCCACCAGAGAAGAAGAAACCCTTTCTATACTAGTGGCGGACACATACGAAGAGGCATATGAACCACAACCAGTCCTACGCGGACGTGTCATAGCATAAGGGCAAGACACATTTGAACTTTCGATTCTCGCATGGCTCAAGTCAGTGGAAGAGCTAGGTACGACTCACTCTTCATGTCTATATATGGTCGAGTACCAATTAGCTATTGAAAAGGAAACGTGGAAGAAAGCAACTCACGCTACACAATTTGAGCCCAAAGACCTACCCCTTGAAGCCAAGAAAGGAAAGATCTTTCAGTCAAATTAGCACATGGAGCTGTTACAAGAATATCCAAAAATGATGCACACTTGGACAAAAGCACCGCTGCACTTAAAGTACAATTGGTGCTGGAGTCCGATGCCAAGGTGCCACTCCTGCAAGGCATTTGCGATTAAAGTTCAAAATAACAAGCAATGCCAGGATTGGCTCAACTACCCATATCTAACACCACCGTGTGGCCCTCCAACCGTTGGCTATATGATGACGACCATCCACCACTGGCTCCCTCGACTACGTCCCATGGACAACGTCATCGCATACATGACCATTAAGATCTTTAATATGACGCAAACAATTTTCAAGTTCTTTTGCTGCGTCAAAGAACCACATTGTCAATACCCCAGGCTTTGAGCATGGCAACCAAGACCTCGCATATGACATGAGCACTACACCATTGCTCCGGGTATGCTATGCATGGCACTGTTGCATAAAGTATTTACCTGCATCTTATAAGATGACTTTTGAAGAAATGTTCACGATGGGCTTTTGGGAGTACCACTCTAAAGTTTTTATCAGTCGGCCTACTCATCTACTTCAATTGTTCGCTTACGAGCAACTCGTATATTCAACACACACCAGCTTCTACCTCCCGACCAATCTCAGGTGATAGACTGGGAAACACTCAAAGCTGATCTCGCACGAGGAATTCAAATAACAGAGCACACCCTCGCACAAGACCTCTTGCAAAACTACATTATGCAGACCCCACAACAAGGATCTATCGGGGATGATAGACGTGAGAGGGAGGGGGTGTTGGCAGCAGCCAAAGGCATAAACGCAGAGGAATCATGTAGAGGTGGACTACAAAGAGTCGTGGGGATCCATGTAGTCATTTTTTTCAAAGAAACATACTTCATATTACTTTTTCAAAACTCTAAATAGTGATTTTCATCACTTGTGTAATATATGTATCATAAAACACACACTTTTGTAATTAGTAGCTCCATTTTGTGCAAGCCGAGGAGTCCTCAAGCTTGAAGAGCTTAGGTAGAATGAGCATACCAATTTTGGTAATTTTTAGATCTCATTTAGACCTTCAAATGATCCCTATTACCTATTTTTTAACTATGTCAGACACTAGATGTGAAACCAGTCAAAAATAGTCTAGAATCTATAAAAAGAGCTGGAGAGCTCATTTTTGAGATTAGCTAGTGTTGGATTGTATCAGTTAGTGTGAGCTTTGAGCTTGTAAGAGTGTTATTGAGCAATTGAGTATACTTTCTACCTTCTATTATGTCTTGCTTGTCTCTTCCTTGTGTTTGTGTATGTGTGTGAGCATCTTCATGCTTCTCACCTTCATTCTCACTACTTCTTGCGTTCACAATCTTCATATCACTCCTATCTCTTCCATGGATTGACAAGTAAAGGAGGTGGTGCTTTTGCTTGAGCTACATGGCTGCTCAAGTGGAGTTCATTAAAGGTGACAAAATCATCAAAGATCATAGAAAAGAGGAGGATAAGTTGCTAGGGGAGCTAAGAGAACAAAAAAGAATAACTTAATCTTGTCAAGAAAAGGTGATAGAACTTGAGACAAAGGTTTTTTAGAGCATGAATAGAATCACTTTTGTGGAGGAAAAGTGTGAAAAGCAGACAAAGACCATAAAGAAGATGGAAGGTGATATCAGACATCCAGAATCAAAAAACAAAATTCTTGAAACATCATATCCGATCTTGAGTAAAGCTAATGAAGAGATCACAAGAGTGCCTATGGAGGAAGTTCACTACAAAACAAAAGGAAGTAAAGCAAAAGGTACTACCAATGAGCAAAATGAAGTGATAAAGAGTATAACGCAGGATCTAGAGAAGATGAAACATGATCTCAAAGATGCTAAGGAGTTGGAACATCAAGCAAGAAAACATGCAGCTAATGCCATGATAGGGTTTTGCAATTTGAATGAGATTGCATTTATTCGATCGAATAATAAAAAAATACCAAATATAATAACTTTATTTGATGAATTTTGAATAAAAACTCTGAGGTCATGTTTTTTTTTATTGAAAGCCTTTTCAATCAAAAGCGCTTTCAATCTAGATAATTTTGATAAAAAAGCATTTTGTAAGAAAAAAATTTCATTCAATCAAAAAGCTTCATTTACGCACGTGTTTTAGAGCCCAACATACCATTCATAGAGCCTACTTCTCCACCATAGCATTCGGGTATTGAGTTCTTTTAATTTAATTATTATGTTTATTGTGTACGGAATATGTTATGATTTACATATATGTCTCTTACATGTGTGATTTGTATTCATTTGATTGTTTTTAATGTGTTTCAATTATCATAAGTATACATGTTAGACTCACAAAGGTGTTTCTTACTTGTATCATTTATATTTTGATGAACTAAATTTTATAACAAACAACCATTGTGATTGTCCAACTCGCTACATTGATTCTTACTCTCACACTAGTATAGGAGTACGAGCAACATATCTATTGAGATGGTTTGAATCGCCACCTCGATTCTTATTCTCTCAATAGAATAGGGAGTGTATAGGGATTATTGTGATTGTCTGATTCTTTGATTCTTACTCCCATAATAGTCACATAGATTTTCATGAGCATAATTGTACGTAGTATTGGGTCACATATGTATAAAAACTATGACATGCAAAAAAGAGAGAATGAAGCAATGCATGAAGCCACAATATTGCTATTACTCATAGTGGAATAAGCAACCATTTTACACTAGCTAGACACCATATTAAAAGCCTACGTATTATTTTGAGATTATGAAACAGTGGTACACTGCACGTGGCTCGAGAAAATGAAGAAAGCATCATTAAACATACCACATAGTATAAGCATAAAAAACACAAAGGATGTGATAGATTCAATGAAGCTAAATGTTTGGAATTTGATCAATGGATTGTTGCGGACAGTCTCAGTTTGGCACACTTTTAATATATCGCATAATGATCTCCATCTAGGAAACATATTGGTGCATTTTGAAGAAGACGGTGTTTACACTGGATTATGTGACTTGCAACATGTTTTTCAACAAACAAAAGCTTTCCAAAGTTACCAGACCTCAAAATATGAACAAGGAATGAGTGCAACCGAAAATATTGGTGGATTGCACTATAATGCATATCGACTTGCTGTCCACCATTTAATAAAAGTCAATAGACATATACAATTCCAATGCTTATTTTGCAACTGTTAAAATATGTAGATTTAGATAGTTACCCCATCAACAAAAAGTTCAACTTTACATTAGAACTAACTAATGTTAAAGATGTATTGAAAAGAGTAGTCATACATGAGTTGGTTAGAATATTGTCAAACCTCGTTCATTATGGTTTGAAGATATCCAATAGTGATGGTTTAAGACCATATCAAAGTGGGTTTTTGTCAAGGAACATGTTTATTTATCAAATATCATTTTTTATTAGTGTGTGAGACTCAATTGGTGTGTTAATGTTATATAATTTATACTTTAAGTTGAAGTGTTTTTATGATACATGAATTGATTATGTGGATTTACTATGAAGTGATCAGGATGGATTTGAATATGAAGTGATTTTGTAGAATTTTCACGTGAAGTGATTATGATGGATGTAAATTATAATATTATGATGTCAATTATGTTTGAAGTGGAATTTTGTAAAGATATTTGTATATAAGACACACACACATACACACACAAATACACACACATATGTTTGTATTTGTGTGTGTTTGTATTTGTGTCAATTTATGGGGCATTTCACATATGGTGGAGTCGCCTCTTGAGGGAAGATCTTTGCCAATCATATGCTTCCAAATGGAAGCAACATCAAGTTTTGATTCGCATAAAGGAAAGTCCCAACTTTTCTCCCCTACTATATCACGAAAGGTTTCCTAGGAAAATGTTTCAACAACCCTCCACCCAAAGCCATTTCTCTCTGCCAGGTATGTATATATGTTTGTGTGTCTTTGTATTTGTGTCAATCTATGGGGCATTCCACATATGGCAGAGTTCCCTCTTGAGGGAAGATCTATGCCAATCATATGCTACCAAATGGAAGCAACATCAAGTTTTGATTCACATAAGGTGGAGTCCCAACTTTTCTGTCCTAGTACATCACGAAACGTTTTCTAGGAAATTGTTCGGACACCCCTCTCCGCACAAAGTTGTTTCTCTTTGTCATGCATGAATTTCACTTTTTTTTTCAAGATATTGTTCCAGTTCATATCTGAATACTCATATGGAGGAACTTTCAGATTTTTCTCTCTTTGGCCTAAAAAAAGCAATTCTCAGGTCTATGTTGCAGAGCCTTTTGTGTGAAGCTCATCATAAAGAAATTTTATCTTTACAAATTTAAACTATTTTGGAAGCTCATCTAGCTTCTAAGATGAGATTTGAGTTACAAAATTTGTTTCTTTTAGAGTTACCTAGAGATCTTGAACCTCACTAAAATGTGGGGAGTAGGATTAAGCTTACTCTAGGAGCTCATCCACTCATCAAGAAACCATACCACATGAGTCTACAAGAGCATGCCACAGAGCTAAGGAATCGCTACAACAGATCCATGGTATACCAAGGTTTTTACCGAGGAAAATGAACGCGGCTTTATTTGCCGTGACGCCAGTGTAAAGGTCGGTTTGCGCGTCGGTACCAAAGAGTCAGTATAGGCATCGGTATAAACGTCGGTATATGCGTCGGTAAAAGCGTCGGTATATGCGTCGGTAAAAGCGTCGGTATATGCGTCGGTATAAACGTCGGTATATGCATCGGTAATCGGCTTCTGCTGCATCGCCTCCTGGGTGTACCGACGGTTATTCCGATGACACTACTGGGAGTACCGTCGCGTATACCGACGACCATACCTACAAATTTTTTTTTGGGCAGAGTGTTTTGTCTTTTGCTACAGCAACATTACCATGATGTTGCTGAACAAAAGACAATACACTCTGCCCAAAAAAAACCGAGTACATGTGATGTGTACTCTAATGACAACCGAAATATGATTTCATGAAACAGAGTATTATTGTACACAAAAGAGATCGATAATCAGAATGAACAATGAACCATGTACAACAGAAGTTATATATTTCAATAATGAAGCATGTACAAGAGTGTGACAAACCACTGTCATATATGACGCTTTTACAAAATGTGGCAAAGCAATGTATTGCCATATGGAAATCAAATACAAAATATTGGTCCTCCACTACCATACACATGCAAAGAACGTTCCATATCAACAATCCTGCAACAAAGAACATTAATGGAATGAGATAAATTCACATGAAAATTACAAACAAGTAAAAACCAAGTTTATAAATTAATTACCTCATCGCAAACGCTCCCATGAAACTACCGCACCGCGTCCCTCCAAGTCCTGCAATAATGCAGTCAACCCATGGCTATATCCATAAGACTCCTCCGTTCGTGTTGGAGGATGACCCATTGCCAGCTCCTGAAACAAATATAAAAAGATTAGAGAAATATATATGAGAAATTTAACACAAATAAATTCAATAAATGAAATGGTACTTACAAACTCATGACGCATCGTGTCATATCCGCCGCTGCCCAAATGTGACGGTCCAATCGTGTCTAGATGTGTGGTTGCAGCATTTTGCTGCTGGCAATATCGATCAGGAGTCTGCTGCTGCTCATCACGAATCATGTCCCACTCCTTAGCATCTAACCACACAGGCTTTGGTAAGCCTTCTTTGAATGCATCACGAGCCTCGGATCGTCGATGCGACATGATCTCACGTGCGGTGTGCAGAATCCACTCTGAACTGACAATCGACTGTCCATCGGCTGGTCGGAACTCCTGGTGTGATATAATTCTTCCGATCTTTATCCTGTTCACTCCATTTCAGCATGATGGAGTGTCCAAACTGGATGGAGCAAAGCTATCGTATGCGTGCACGCATTGCTTTGCCAGCCGCATCCATCACCGGAGCTCCATCTCGGATACTATACACCTTGGAGTCATCATGGTCATGAGCACCCCAAGGTGTACGTGGTGTACTGTGTGGTGTACTGCGTGGTGTACTGCGTGGTGTACTGCGTGGCATACCTATATCTGAGCTACTCGTCCTAGGAGTAGAAGCGGGCGACACAACGTCCGTCGCATTGCCTCCACAACAATCGCCTCCTCCGCCTCCAGACCTACTTGTAGATCCACTCCTAGAACCTCCTGCTCCAGAGCGTGACCTCAATCTATGAGACGGGCCAGACCCTGTATCACGCTGAGGTGTCGAACGCATATGTCTACTAGTAGACCCAGTAGGAGATGGCTGCAAAGATGGTCGTGGTGGAGTCACAAAGCTAGGAGACATACCTCCTACAGGAGTAGCACCACCCTCAGGAGTGACAGCGGCGGGAGTGACACCGGCAGGAGTGAGGTCAGCGGGAGTGAGGCCGGTAGGAGTAAGGCCGCCAGGAGTGAGACCGGGAGGAGTGCTACCACGAGCGATCCAATACTGTGATGCAGCGGCCATATACGCAGGAGGAACCTGAGAGATGAACTCCAAAAACTGCTCCTCTGTCATGGACTGTGGAGTGACTGGAGGACTGTCTCCCATCGTGCTCTGTAATAAAAGAAGTTAAATAATTAGCATGCGATAAGAAAAATAATATAGGAAATAAACAAAAAAAAAACCAAAAATTAGTACGTACAAGTCTTTTATTCAAAAGTCCTCTATTCTAGCATCCTCTTGAAGATCCGATGCACCCAGAATATCTATCTCTAAAATGATGGCTTCTAAATCGCTTGCTATGCTAGTTTCCTCCTGATCATCGTCTATTGCTTCGTCTTCTCGAACAGTGACCTCTTCTTCTCGAACAATGATCTCTTCCTCCTCAGCTATTGAATGAATCTCTGAATCCACTAGAGATGGACTTTCTTCTACATCTGCATTTTCAAAAATTTGTCTACTACGTGGAGCGACTTGTAAAACAAATAGCCACTCTGGGTCTTTTGAATCTGGTATAAAAACAACTTGCTCACAGTGTTCGGGAAGTACAAATGTATCCCTTTCATCTGTCCATAATCTTGTGGAGTCGACTTGAAGCAAACTGCTCTTATCTCGTCTTACTGTTGCGTTTCTTCCAGAGGTGACTACTTTGAACCATTTCACATCAAAAACAAAGTAATCAAACTTTCTGAAAGATAGTTTCAAGATGTCTTGAATCACACCACAATAATCTAACTCGCCTTCTAGAGCATTATCATCTCTTGCACTCGCTCTACTTTTTTGCAAAAAATTCACCATCACTCCACTATCAAAAGTAGACCGGTTTTGATCGATTCGTGCGATTCAAAAGTGTCGTCCATGAGACCATAGTGCACCGTATTTGATATACTCCTAATCACATCCTTTTGCGAGTTCTTCTTCTTCTTCAGAGATATCTTCACCCGCTGCCTTTGCTTGTGAAACTGCTGCATCTAGCCATCTGCTCGTTGGAAAAGGTGGGAGAGGTCGAAGATTTTCTGGAAGAGGCAAAAATCGAGTGGAACGATTTCTTCGAACCTTGGCAAGTTCATACCTTTCTAACCACTTTTGCATAGGCTTAGAGTTAACTATGCAAAACTTCATTGCCTTCTCTCTGAAAGCTGCATCCATTTTTCTTTGCAATCCTTTACCTTGTGGTTCATCGCCTACGAGACGAACATCTTCATCATTGCTCCATAAGCGAGGCATTTCGGGATCCGATATACGTAGAAACTCAGTAATGAATACAAGAGATTCTTGTACAAGCCATCCCTCTGCCATGCTACCCTCTGGACGTGCTCTCTGTCGAACAAACCCTTTTAATGTCTTCATAACGCGCTCTAAGAATAACATCCATCGACTATGGACAGTTCCTGCTATTGCAACTTCATCTACTACATGAACCAGTAAATGAAGTTGAATAGTGAGAATACTTGTGGGAAAGTATTTCTCTACCATACAAACAACCTCGATAACATTGAGTTTCGCACTCTCTATCCTATCTCTATTTATCTCTTTAGGAGATATCCACCGTACTAAAGAACTAATTTTATAAATGGTTTTTCGTACATCCTCTGAAAGACAATCTTTTAGGGCTACAGGGAGCACAAACTGTAAAAATTTATGCCAATCATGAGACTTGAGTCCTGCAAGATCGTCATTTCGTGTGAAAGCAGTCTTTAGACATCTCATGCATCCAGTAGGTGTACGAAACTTTGAAATTGTTTTCTTCACTTGTTGCTCTTCCATCCTGCGAAGCACCCAAGGAGCTCTTGGTAACGATACTATTCCGTTGGGCTTAATAATTGCCCACAACTCTCGCATACGACCTCACTCTTCTAGGTCGTCCCTTTATGCTTTGCTTTCTTTCTTTCCGATCAAAGTTTTCCAAAGCATCTCTCCCACATTCTTGAAAATATGCATCGGGTCTACCAAATGATTGATCACCAATTCACTCCAATAAGGGAGTTCATGAAAAATGGACAACCGTTTCATGCGAGCAACTGGATTTTCTGAATCCCACAATTGTTTCCAATCGCTAGCTTTCATTTGGTGTTGCGCTTGTCGACCAATTTGTCCTTCACGTAAAACATGCCCATCAGGCAAATATCTATGATGTCCTTCATAGACAGTTTTACGTAGTGCTTTGGAATAGCGTGCTTCGAGTCGTGGTCCACATAAAGGACAAGCATGGTAACCCGAAATCGATAAACCTGAACATTCACCATAACCAGGCCAATCATGCATTGTCCACATAAGTATGCTTTGCACTCGCACGTCTCGTCTTCTTATAGGTTGAGACATGTCACGCACAGTGATCCCATCCCATAAAATGCATACAAGTGGTGCAAGATATACATCCATGTTTTTTACCTTATACTTACCTGGTACAATAAGAGCTAATAATAAATGATCTTTTTTTGTGGCCAACCATGGTGGGATATTATAATTGACCAAACATACAGGCCATGTGCTCCATGAAGAACTGCGTAATCCAAATGGATTCACTCCATCCATAGCTAGGCCTAGACGTATGGACCGAGGCTCACTAGCAAACTCTGGCCACTTACTATCTATGTGCTTCCAAGCATCAGAGTCAGCTGGCACTCACATTACATTATCTGTAGACCTGCTCTTTGTATGCCATGACATTAACTCAGCTATAGATTTGCATCTAAACATGTTCTTAATTCGTGGAATGATAGGAAAGTGGCGAAGAACCTTTGTGGGGATTGCTTCGCCTATAACGTCTTCTCTAAATCTGTTTGCTCCACACTTTGGACATACGTGGAGATGCTCATACTCATTCCGAAAGAGAATGCAATCATTCGGACAAGCATGAATTTTTGTATAATCCATTCCAATGGACTGTAAAAGTTTTTTCGCATCTCCACGTGTTGGAGGCATGTCATTGCCCTCTGGTAAAATTTGATATTTAAGAAGCCTGCAATAAGCAATTAAAATGATATTAGTAAATGAAGTTATTGTGATACAACAATGAAAGCCAATTTGTTCTCCACTTACCTAAACAATTCAGTGACACTACTATCTGACCATCCATAAATGGATTGCAGATTGAGCATCGCGAGTGAAGCACGTAGTACAGATATCTTTGCTCCATTGTAAAGTGGTAAACGAGCTAATCTTTGCATGTTTTCATATTCTTCATCAACTTCTGATCGTGGAATTTCTGTTGTGTCCATGAAACTCTTGTCGACACCTTCTTCACCATCATGATCTTCGTCCATCTCATAAAATGCTTCAAGCATCTCTTCCATATGTTCATTCTGTGTAATATTATTAGTGCTTGCTTCTACGTCTAAGTCCTTTTTTGCTCTCTTTTGTCCACGAGAGGTTACCGGTGCAATGTCGTTTGGGTCCATCTGCTCACCTGGGGGACCATGCGAATGATAGCGTAGGTTTTCCAATCGACTCCTATCAAGGGATCCATACTCTCTAACATGTGCAGTACAAATCCGTCGTTTCCGATAAATTTGATACTTGCACTGTGTGCGAGGACATGCCATTCTCTCTTCAGGATCCAAACAAGCCATCTGCTATAATATGGACATTTTAGAACATTTGTTTTTTTATTAAACCTAAAAATCTAACTCTTAAAGACCTAAATACTTAAATACCTAAAAAAACTTAAAATCCTAGTTTTAAAACCCTAATCTATATAGCTATCCTATTTTATCTATATATTCGGACTTGATTGATCCTATTTTATATATATATTTATTTATTTATTCAGATTTTTTTCCTCTTGATTAAGTTATATGTATGCCTAAACCCTAAAACCCTAATTTTAAAGATCTAGATCTAAATTATGTATATTTCTATACACATGTGTATATACATGTATATATGTATTATATGTGTATGTGTATGTGTGTATATATGTTATGTACGTGTTAAAACCCTAAAACCCTAATCCAAATGACTTAGAACTAAAACATGTATATATATGTATGCATGTGTATATATATGTGTATATGTATATATATGTGAATATAGATAGGTATATAAGTATGTGTGTTTGTGTATTTATATATTTATTTATATATTCAGATTTTTTCTTTACTTAATTATATATATTTAATTAAATAATTTAAAACACTAGTTCTTTTTATATTTATTTATGTATATAATTATCTTATTATATATATATATTTATTTATATATTCAATTTTTTTTTCTTACGTAATCCTATTTTTATATATTTAATTATATATATTTAATTATAAATATTTAATTAAATTATTTAAAACACTACTTCTTTTTATATTTATTTATGTATATAATTATCTTATTATATATATATATTTATTTATATATTCAGATTTTTTTCCTTACGTAATCCTATTTTTATATATTTAATTTTATATATTTAATTATATATATTTAATTATATATATTTAATTATATATATTTAATTAAATTATTTAAAACACTAGTTCTTTTTATATTTATTTATGTATATAATTATCTTACTTTATATATATATTTATTTATATATTCAATTTTTTTTTCCTTACATAATCCTATTTTTATATATTTAATTATATATATTTAATTTTATATATTTAATTATATATATTTAATTAAATTATTTAAAACACTAGTTCTTTTTATATTTATTTATGTATCTAATTATCTTACTTTATATATATATTTATTTATATATTCAGTTTTTTTCCTTACATAATCCTATTTTTATATATTTAATCTTATATATTTAATTATATATATTTAATTAAATTATTTAAAACACTAGTTCTTTTTATATTTATTTATGTATATAATTATCTTATTATATATATATATTTATTTGTATATTCAGATTTTTTTCCTTACGTAATCCTATTTTTATATATTTAATTTTATATATTTAATTATGTATATTTAATTAAAACCCTAATCTTAAAATTCTAGATCTGAAATACTAAACCCTAAAACCCTAATCTTAAATATGTAGACCTAAAATATGTATATTTCTGTATACATGTGTATATACATGTATATATGTATTACATGTGCATGTGTATGTGTGCATATATCTTATGTAGTTGTTATAAACCTAAAACCCTAATCTTAAAGATTTAAATCTAAAATATGTATATTTTTGTATGCATGTGTATCTACATGTATGTATGTATTATATGTATATGTGTGTTTGTGTATATATGTAATCTACGTATTAAAATCCTAAAACCCTAATCAGAAAGACTTATACTTAAATCTGAAATACTAAACCCTAAAACCCTAATCTTAAATATCTAGACGTGAAATATGTATATTTCTGTATACATGTGTATATACATGTATATATGTATTATATGTGCATGTGTATGTGTGCATATATGTTATGTAGGTGTTAAAACCCTAAAACCCTAATCTTAAATATTTAACCCTAAAACCCTAATCCTATTTTTATATATTTCATGTAAAACAAAAACTTCAAAATAAAAATAGGATTATATGTGTGTATGTATGCATGTGTGTATATATGTGTGTGTATGTATGCATGTGTACATGTGTGTGTGTGTATGTATACATGTGTATACATGTGTGTGTATGTGTATGTGTGTGTATCTAGGCATGCATGTGTGTGTACGTGTGTGTATGTATGCATGCATGTATGTGTATGTGTGTGTATGTGTATGCATGTGTATACATGTGTGTGTATGTATACATGCATGTGTGTATATGTATGTATGTATGCATGTGTGTATGCATGCATGCCGGTATATGTGTGTGTATGTATGCATGCATGTGTGTGTATGTATGTGTGTGTATGTATGCATGTGTGTAAATTTATGTGTGTGTGTATGCATGCATATGTGTATATGTGTGTGTGTATGTAAGCATGCATGTGTGTATAGGTGTGTGTATGTATGTGTGTATATGTGTGTGTATGTGTATGTATGCATATGTGTATATATGTGTGTGTATGTATGTGTGTATGCATGTGTGTGTATGTATGCATGTGTGTAAATTTATGTGTGTGTGTATGCATGCATATGTGTATATGTGTGTGTGTATGTAAGCATGCATGTGTGTATAGGTGTGTGTATGTAAGCATGCATGTGTGTATGTATGCATGTGTAAATTAATGTGTATCTTCCTTTCTCTTATCTATCTCTTTCTTTCTCTCTCTCTCTCTCTCTTTCTCTCTCTATCAATAGCGAATAAAAGAATCACTTACAAGTATGTCTCTCTTTGAATCGTTGTCGTCAAAGCGTAATGTAGGTCATCTCTCGTCCATTTCCAAACAATCGACGCCAAGGAACCTTTGCAAAATCAACGAAAAGAGAAATTAGAAAACCTAAAGCATAGAGAAACACAAATGCTAACAGTACGTGCAACACTTACCAAGATGTGAGATCTAAGCCGAGAGAGTGTGTGTGTGTGTAGAGAGAGAGATCCGTGTGTGTGTGTGCACAAGACAATGCAGGTTCGCACGCGCAAGTTTGACAGTAGACCGATAGTACTCAAACACGTGCAAAAATGTGAAGTTTAGCTCTCGGGTTCGCGGTATGTTTAAAATTCGCCGCCAGTATGGAGGTCGGTATACGCGTCGGTAGATGCCAGTAAATTACCGACGCTTATACCGATGCTCATACCGACGCTTATACTGACGCCTATACTGACGCTTATACCGGCGGCTGCGGGCCACACTGACGATCCGTTTAAAACGGTCATACCGACGGTCACTTGACCGTCGGTATCTCTTAGTCAGATTTTCCGAAGGCTATACCGACGCCGACTATGACCGTCGGTATATGCAACGTCGGTATGCCCCTCATATGTTGTAGTGAATATTTGGAGAAGGTCTTGATAAGATGTATCTACTCACATTTTTCTGACCCTAGGGCTCTTGGTTTGCAAAAAGGATCAATCTTTTAGGATGTGCATATGTGTTTGTATTTTTGTCAATTTATGGGGCATTTCACATATGGCCAAGTCGCCTCTTGTGGGAAGATCCTTGCCAATCATATGCTATCAAATGGAAGCAACATCAAGTTTTGATTCGCATAAGGGGGAGTCCCAACTTTTCTCTCCTGCTACATCATGGAAGGTTTTCTAGGAAATGTTCCGACACCCCCCTCCACCTAAAGCTGTTTCTCTTTGTCATGTATGTATATATGTTTGTGTTTCTTTGTATTTGTGTCAATATATGGGGCATTTCACGTATGGCAGAGTTCCCTCTTGAGGGAAGATCTTTGCCAATCATATGCTACCAAATGGAAGCAACATCAAGTTTTGATTCGCATAAGGTGGAGTCCGAGTTTTTCTGTCTTGGTACATCATGAAATGTTTTCTAGGAAAATATTCCGACACTTCTCTTCACTCAAAGATATTTGTATGAATTTCAATTGTTTTTGAAAGATATTGTTCCACTCCATATCTGAATACTTATCGAGAGGACCTTTCAGATTTTTCTCTCTTTGGCCTGAAAAAAGCAATTTTGAGGTCTGTCCCAAGCCGTTTGTGTGGATGGTTGGGCCTCTTGCCTCTTGAGGCGGAAGCGAGGGTTCAACCCCCACTGACACCATGTAAGGGACATGCTTAACATGGAAAGTTGTATTTTGTGGTTGGATGTGCCACCGTTTGTCCTGCCCCGCGATAGTTGTGACCGCAGTTCAACCCAGCTATGTGAATCCCTGTTCTTGTGGGATAAGGGGGGTCCCATGGGTACTATGTCCTTCCTTGTACAGTTGCAATTTCAAAGTTAAAGCCTGGAGGAATAGGCCTCGGCCAAACCTCCATTGAAAGAAAAAAAAATTCTGAAGTCTGTGTAACGTGCGTAGCTTGCAAGGCACATGCTCTTGTTGACTTTTAATAACAATGATAAGCAAGAAGAAATTAAAAAAAAATGTGTCTCGAAGTCAAACGTATATGTCGGCACGTACTGTGGATAATGTCCACGACGGATGACTGAAGGCCAGTGCTTAAATTTGATGCCTGACCCTGGGCATCACCAAAATTTGAGGGATGCTCAAGGGATAAAATTAGGCATCCTTAAATATCATTCAAAAGCATGCTTGCAATGTAGAGGATAGAAGTTATAACATTATCTTTACTTCTTACACGAGACGAATGACTAAGCAAGCTTCGGTTGTATGTAAACGATTTTCTATAATTTATATTGTAGAAAAAAAAAAGAAAAATTTTCATATTTTAAGGTTGCAACCTTTCAAAAGGAGTTCAATTTGCAACTGTGAGGCGCTTCAAGCTACAACTTTAAGTGGAATTTTGATGCCAAAAATGTTTCTAAAAGATACTTTGGGCACTCTTTGATTCAATACAAATGAGGAGTGTTTAAGAAAGATGCTAGCTTCATAGAACTAGTCATCCATTCTCATCATATTACACATAACAAAATCTATAACTTAGATTATAAATCATATCAACAAAAAATATGGGACAGTGGCTCAATTTTTGGCAAATAACAACCGATGTGCCATGGATTGTGATATTCTTCAACAAGCAATTGATAGTAAAACGTGAACCTCTCTAGTATTAAGAATTTTCAATTTTAACACATTTAGAAATGTAATATACACTCATTACTTGATCAATGCATGTCATTCACAGTTGGAGAGCGTGGGCACTAGGCAAGCTTCAAAGTTCTTGAACCATTACACAATAAATAAATAAATGATACATTGATATATGCTATATGGTGAATCACAACTCACTAGTAAATATTCTTGGTCATTGGTAGGAACCATCAATGTATCCAAAAGCTAATAATTGGGAGCATAGGAGCATGGGGAGAAACACTCTAAAATATATATGGAAAATAGTCACTCCGTAATATGAATGACCAGAATGGCAATTATGCAAGTTCTTATCCAACTTACTAACATATAGGTGTGGATTAGGAGAATGGTAAAGACATGGAAAATGAGGCTTCGAAGTGCTACAACAATGAGTTAACAATGTTCTCACTCAACCTACGAAGAGGCAAGTTAAATTTTGAAGTGTTTGAGCCAAATTATATACTAGAATAGATATTATTAACTAGAAATGTGCTCTAGAAAATAAAAAAAGAATACCCCTAAGGTCTATTTTTTGTAGAAATCATCAATTCTAAAGGCCCATAATGTATATATAAAGAATGATTAATGTGTAACATGCCCAAATTCGAATCCCACTATCAAGAGGTAAGAACATTGGCACAATGGCTACAACTACTCACAAGTTTGGCATACACATTATATATATATTCGGGGATGCCCGTGTCTTGAGCATGGGCATCTCTTGGGATGCCCAAACCTAAAAAGTGGGCATCCTTTGATGCTTAAACCCGCCTTTGATGCCCATTCAGGGCATTAAATCTAAACACTGCTGAAGGCACATGCTTCGACAGACGCTTTTGATAACGATGATAAGAAAGAAGAATAAAAAAAAGCAAATGTTTTTGCTTTTCGTAGATTTTTATTGCTTTTTGCTGATTTTTATGGCACATTTTGTTTCTCTCCAGTGCTAATTTTAAATGACATTGTACATTAAAAGCAAGATAAATGTATAGGAGAATCATAAGTTCTGTTTTGATGATAAATAAATAGAATTAGATAATTAAATGAACGAAATAAATAAAAGAAAATACAAAGGATCCCAAAAATTTAAATAAATCGATCGTTGGAATAGAAAATGTGAACTTCGAAATTAATTATCAGTTATTCAGCCGGTTAGATGCCAACATCGATTTTTTGGAATGCCATAATGGCAAAAGCCTTGAAAAAATTCCGAGATTAAAAAAGGATGTGGAATTTCATGTCACATTCAAAGTGGTGTTCGGATTGGTTATGTTGAAGGTGGGACTTTAAATTCCAATCCCTTTGGCACCCACTCATCGAGATAAAAAAAAAATCATTGCTTATGTGGTAATCTTACACTGTGAAATCTCGAGCAATGTAAAAGCTAACAAAGTTTGTGGGGTCCCCCGTGGTGCAAACGATGTCTTTGGGGCATGAAAGACTTGGGACACCTCTTCTATTCGTGCCCCAAATCAATATTGGTCTGGAAGACCCTTGACAGAATCGTGTTATTACAAGGACAAATCAACTAAAAGCAAGCTTTGTGGGGTGAAGCGATAGAATGTTCCTCAACATTGTGGAAAGCTATAAGAGGGGAGACTCTATGGAAAATTTGAAAAAAGAGGTGCGCAGCTAACTTTGGAAGCCCTTCTAAAGAATGATTGATCGAAAAAACTCTTTTCCTTTTAGGCAAAAGAATTTTCCAATTGTAAGAAGCCCTTGCACTTTAGGAATCATTGAGTATTCTTCCTAGAGAGCAACAAGATCAAAACTAAGTGGACCTCACATGAGGGGGACGAAAGGGTTATAAACATGCTTTGTAATATTCTCTAGTAATCTATTAACAACCTGTGCTTTTTGAGATATAGGGGGGTCTCATGGGTGCTAGGCCCATTCACTTGTACAACGGTAATTTCTATTAATTAAAATTTGGAAGAGTAGATGCAGCCGAACTTCTTTAAAAAAAAAAAACATTAAGAAAATTTTTAGGAATTCTAATTCCAAATTCAATTCCAATTTCTTTTCGCATTATTGACTCCAACAATTGGAGTCAATAATGGAAACAACTTTCAGTGTGCCTGAAAGTGACGATTTGTTTTCCGCCCAAATCCGGTAGCTTTCCTTGTCGTTTAATGATGAAGACAGGCCCTCCCTTTTGTAGACATTTTGCCTCGTCGATCTTCATTTTCTGCCGTTCGACCCATATAAAAAAAGACTTCTGGTTGCATCGCACGCAATCTTTGCCGTAAGAGGAAAATTGCTTATGGCAACGCGGCCGATTCTCGGGTTTACGTTTGTCTTTCTGGTGCTGGTCTGCTCCAACGCCAACGCTATTGTAAGCAACGAATTCTCTCTCTCTCTCTCTCTCTCTCTCATATGCATCTGTGCACGTACCAATGCCGAATGTGCGTGTTTACCCACAAACTCATCCATACGTGCACACATGTGGTTCTGCTGTTAATGGTGTTGGCAGGCTCCAACGCCAACGCTAGCATGACAATCTCTCTCTCTCTCTCTCTCTCTCCTCACACACATACACACACATTCATCTGCCACAGTAACGTTGATGTGCGTCTATGCATATATCCATGCAACGTGTGCATATTCACGCATAAACTCATCCATACGTGCGACATTACACACTCATGTTCACACACCGCCACCCTTACACATCTCTCATAGCTAACGTTGTGCGCCCGAACCTGACCGCCCATGCGCTCATCCTACTCTTGCCAACTGATCGGCGCGTATACTGATTGTGCAGTGTAACTTCGCCGCCACCTGCATATACCAGAACTTGAGTTTCACCCTTTTCTCAGCGAGCTGCGCTGACGTAAGCGGACATGATAGGTTTTCGGCCCTTCAATTAAACTTCAAGATCGGTAACGTCAATGGCAATCTCGTCTGCCCAGGTGCCAATTTCGCGGCTAGTTGCAGTAACATCTTTCTGAGCGGCGGTCATACCCTTTTAGCGAATTGTAAAAACAGCAATGGAGCTTTGATTCAAACAAGCCTTGATCTCAACAACTGTATCCAAAACATCAATGGCGAACTGTACTTCTGTGTGTAAACATATTCCGCGTGCTGAGCAAGAGTAGATAGCCGTGATATGTATATTTGGAATCAATGTAGCAGTTGGAACTCGCATCATGCAGCTAATATAATGATTTTTTAGCTTTATTTATGTGGAATCTCTGATTAAATCTTCGTTATATTAGATTTTAATTAAAATCTCTGATTAGATCTTGTGTGATTGTGTTCAGCAATTACGATTTTTTAGATAATGATTTTAATTAAATCTCTGATTAGATCTTGTGTGATTGTGTTTAGAAATTACGAGTTTTTAGATAACGATTTTTTTTCTTCTTGAGAGTACAATGAACTCGAAATACATACACACCTAACCTCGTAAAGTAGAGGCACCCATCATACCCACCATGAGAGACTCATGGATATGTCTATCCAAGACTTGAACTCAAGACTTCCTCTCGCACCTTCAAGGGATCAGCCGCTAGGCTACGCGAGCTCGATTTCATAATGATTTTTTAGAAACTACGATTTTTTAGATAAAGATTTCATACTCTTTTTGCCCTCGTTTTCGATGTAGTTATTGTGGTCATAATTCGATTTCCACTCCATGTGTGGAAACCTTTCCACTAAAGTTCTTGGCTCTTGGTAAATCCTCTTCCTTGGGGGGGAGGTACACTATGACTAAGCACTATGACTAAGGATTGAGACAAATTCAGTTTATCAAAACACACGATACCCTTTATACTCCAGTTTCAGCACACTCTTTGCAATCTTCTTTGATCCAGTTGTTGTGTGGAAACCTTTACACTAAAGTTCTTGGCTCTTGGTAAATCCTCTTCCCTAAGGGGAGGTACATTATAAATAAGCACTATGACTAAGGAATGAGATGAAGTCTGTTTCTCAAAATGCACGGTACCCTTTATACTCCACTTTCACCATGTGATTACCCTTTATACTCCAGTTTCATCATACTCTTCTCAAAACATAGGGTACCCTTTATACTCCATTTTTTGCTCTCTTTGCCCTATTCTTCGATCTAGTTGTTGTGGCCATTATTCAATTGCCACTCCATGTGTGGAAACCTTTGCAATAAAGTTCTTGGCTCTTGGTAAATCCTCTTCCCTAGGGGCAGGTACACTTTGACTAAGGAACAAGGTTGAATGAGTTTGTAAAAAAAAAAAACGATACCCTTTATATCCCAATTTCAGCATATGGTACCTTTAGACTCCATTTTAAGCATAGTCTTCGCAGAACACACGGTGCCCTTTATACGCCAATTTCATCATACTCTCTTTGCCCTCTTCTTCGATCCAATTGTTGTGGTCATTATTCAATTGCCACCCCATGTGTGGAAACCTTTGATTCTTCTTCTCAAAACACACGGTACCCTTTATACTCCAATTTTAGCATACTCTCTTTTCCCTCTTCTTTGATCCAATTGTTGTGGTCATTATACAATTGCGACTCCATGTGTGGAAACCTTTGCACTAAATTTCTTGGCTCTTGGCAAGCCCTCTTCCCAAGGGGGAGGTACACTATGAATAAGGAACAAGGCAGAGTCAGTTTGTCTTATAACACCTTTCCACTTCTAATTAGGACTCATGTGAACATGTTTCTTGATGAGGTTGTAGGCTTTCCAAATATACATCATCATCTCTTAGCCATTCAAAGAGACATGGAGCGGCAAGAAGAGGTGCACTATGAGCTCAACATTGCCAACCAAAGAAAGCTCATTTTTGTTCGTGAATGGAACTTGGGCTCAAGATACTTATTGGCTAGAATAGGCTTCGTTCATCCATTAAGAAGTAAAATTCTTCATGAGGCTTAGACCTTGGTGCTATGTAGAAGATTTTGAGGCTTCTCCAAAAAATCCTAATTTCCATCTTATTTTTCTAGATGAGCTTCTTGGTGTCATCCTCAATAAGTAGAGAGCCCATTGATTGAATCTGTTTGGAGGGATAATATCTATAATGGTGCCTTCAAGGAATTCGTCCTCCATGACGCAACTAAGAAAATATGTAACCATCGTAAAGAGAAGAGGCATTAAGGGGAACCTTTGTCTTATAGAGAACATGAGAAAAATAGGGGAACAAAGCTTATGGTTGACATTGATCCAAGAAAAAGTGTGTTCACTGAGAGTGGAAATGATTCTAGTGAAACATCGATATGCCACTCAAAAGCCCTCAAGGGATTGAACAAACTTGAATAGATCTTGCTTTAGCAATCACGAATCTCCTAGGCATAAATGCATGTCTAAATGGATGGATATCTGAAGAGGCAAAGAAAATCATCTTCTTCTTATTAAGATATCACATGGAGAAGTCATATACCTTTGTGAATATGTAGATGACATCATACTCATAGGTGATGATGCTAAAGGAATTTCAAGGATTAAGATACAAATGGAGGAATTCAAGTTTACTAATCTAGGTCATCTCACTTACTTCCTTGGATTTGAAGTGGTGTATGTAGAGAAGGGTATCTATCTCATTCAGAAGAGGTACATTAAGGATATGCAAACTAAGTTCAAAATCGAGAATGCTAAGGCTGTAGGTATGCCCATGGAGGAAAACTCCAAATTAACTGATTGTGAAGGGTAACTAATTGATATAATATGACAAGCTGTCACAGGGGTGGGAAGTCTCAACTATACCAATCTCTCTAGAGTAGACATATGCTATAGTATTGGGCAGGATCAAAGGATGACAAAAGGATTACTTTAGGATATCTTTCATTTGCAAGTACAAAGCTCATATCTTGGTCATCTAAGAAGCACCCCATTGTTGCCCTTTCATCTAAAACAACTGAATATAGAGGCTTGGAAAATGAAACTCAAGCAGCTACATGGATTAAGACATTATACCTAGATTTCCGAGTGAAATCGTCCATTAATCACATTTTTGGGAAAAGATTAAAAACATTGAGTTCCATTATCATTATGTTAAGGAAAAGATTACATGCAAAGAAATTGATATGTCATATGTATCGAGTCAACAACAATGTGCACACATGATGATCAAACCCTTGGATGGAGTGAAACTCAACAAATTTGCAGCTATGATTGGACTTCAATGAATCTCAAAGGATTCAAGACACAAGCATCTTATGCTTGACAGGGAGCTGTTGGTACACATGGAAAGCCTAATTTCTTGAGCTTATGCATTAGAATTCATAAGAACTTTGAGCTCAAACCTTATGCATATACCTACCTTAGTTGACTGAGTTCTAAAGTTAAATTGAGATGTTAATTTTGTCAAAAGCAAAAAGGTGAATAAGAGAGAATCATATTGATGTGTTGGGAGTCGAATCCTATGACCTTATTTGACCTCAAACTTCAAAAGTAACTCCTAAAAGCATGGAAAATGTGTAGGTATATCCAAGCAATAGTCATCTTTTAAAAAATATATATACACACTGATCATTTAGTTGTAGGTAAGAGATCTGATCATCACACTCATTGGAGTGCATAGTATGCATACTTATGAGCTTGTGGAGTCCTCCAACATCTCTTTGTATAATATCTTACTTAGCAATACATTTACATCAATTTTCATTATCTACATTTCTCTCTATTCACCGTTATAGTACATTGCAAGTGTGTCAAGTTTTTGAGTCCTGGCATTAAGTATTTGGTCTCATTCTCTTGCCAATATGATGATAGGACCCTTGCAAGTATGCCTACAAATTTTTGTATTAATTCAACTTTCATACATTGATATATGCGTAGATCTATGTGACTATGTCTATGCATCTTCATCCTCCTAAAGAGTCTGGATCATCCCCTGACCTCTTATACATATAGGAAGCTAGGGTTACTTAGGATAGTTTGGAGCAAGTTTTCTCCAGAACCCTCTCACCTCTACATTTTATCCATCACTCTTCACAAGGTGGGACCTAGAGAAAAAATAGGTTAGTTTTGAAAACTACAAGCTGCGTTCTATTTGACATCTCCCGAATAATTTACATCCAAAATTTCATGGGATTCTTTGTATTTTTCATACAAACTATGTTTTTCTAAGATCAAATAAACCAGTCATAGTATGATAGTGTTCAAGCAGAGGTACTACTTCTAGTGTTTTTGTAGTATTGCAAATTGATGCAAAAATGGAAAATATTGATGGAATGAGTCAAATCATGAGCAATTAGTTGGACAAGAACAACTTTCATTCTTGGAGATTGACAATGATGGATTTCTTGATGGGCAAAGGCTACTGGAAGTACATCGAAGGAGACAATGAAAACCCTTCCCATGTACTAGAGAGGAATCAAACTATGGACCACTTAAGAGCATATGAAGAGTGGAATCAATCATCATGGAAGGTAATGTATTGGCTATCTGTTAGCATACAAGATAGCATGATTGGGCACATATAGGATGCCAAAACTTCAAAAGAGGCTGGGAAGAGTTTGGTCACATTGTATGAGACCTATACAAATACATCAAAATTGCAAGTCAAGAATGCATTGCATACATTAGAGAAAAAGAGCATGTCAATAAGTGATTACTTGTTAAAAATAAAAGAATGCATGATTTTTTTGCATATATTGGCATCAATGTAGATGATGGTGATAAGGTTTAAGTGTTCCTTAGTGGTTAATGAGCTCAATATAAGCGGCTCAAATATTTTATTTAGACCAAAGAGAACATTTAAAATTTTGTTGATCCATTTTCCATGCTGATAATTGAAGAAAAGAACCTAGGTGAAGGCTCAAACTCCCAAGGAAAAGCTGGTTTCGAGTAGGTATTCTACTCTAGTAGAGGAAGAGGCCAAGCTAGAGGCTTTGGAAGTGGAAGAGGAAATAATAACAAGGACCAACATCAATAACAAACTAATTCAAGAGGTAGAGGATAATTTCAAGGTAGGGGAAGCCAAAGAGGCTACAAGAATATCCAAGAAATGATTCAATTAATGATAGTAAGGGATGTAGGAATTTTGGTAATCTTACTCACTTTGAATGTGATGATAGGTTGATGGATCAAAACAATAAAAAAAGCAACAAAACAACAATGCATCCACCTGTAGATGATCTGCAGAAGTTGTTTATGGTCCAAGATCACATGATGAATACAATGTCTATTGATTTTTCAGCATCCAATGGTAATGTTTGGTATTTTTATTAAACCCATGTAGAATGGTTTAGTGCCTTGCAAAAATTGATAGTTCTTGGATTTATTGAAATAAGTGATGATACATTACATACTATCAAACATATAGTAAATATAGCACTATCCATGGAGGATGAGAATGTAAAACATCTTGCCAATGTACTGCATGTTCCCAATATAACAAAGAACCTAGTTTATATTGGACAATTGGTTGATAAGGATTACAAGTCAAGTTCAATTTTGATGGTTTATATGTGGAGGAGCACAAACAACATGGAAGGTTGATCGCCAAAGGGAACAAAGTGGGAGGTATGTTCACTTTAAATGTGAAAATTCTTGAAATGAATGGATCCATGTTTGCGAAAGGTTTAGGTGTTATTGTTGCCATACAAATTTTGCACAACCAAATTGGATGCAAATTTGTAGAGGTTGAAGTTGATGTAGTCAAATGAGCTTATCAATGAGCTAACAAATTGCAAGGTTGCAAAGATGTAAAAGGTATTTGAAGCATGTCAATTTGGTAAACAATCAATGACATCATTTTTGCATGAGAAGCATGTTAGTGAGAATGTGGTAAAAATAGTACATATAAATGTTTGGGGCCCTGAAAAGACCACATCTATGGGAGGTTGCATGTTTTGTGCCAGTTCCATTGATGGTCATACACAAACAATATTCGTATACTTCATGAAGAAGAAGAAGAAGAAGAAGAAGAAGAAGAAGAAGAAGAAGAAGAAGAAGAATGAGGTGTTTACTCACTTTTAGAATTTCAAGGCTGTGGTGGAAAAGTAGATGGGGAAGTATATTGAGACATTAAAATCTGATGGAGGAGGTGAATACATATCAAATGAGTTGAGTAGTTTTCTAAAAATTCATGCAATTCTAAGTAAATTTTCATGCAGGTACACACCAAAATAGATTGGCATATGAATGCACAAATATACATATTGCAAAAATAGCAAGAGCCTTGATTGTTGAGAAAAATATGCCTCGTTGTTATTGGGCACATGTTGTGCACAGTGTTGTGTACATCACCAATAGAAGTTTGATTGCTATTGTACATCAAGTTAAACATAAATATGTTTGGTGGAGATCAATCACAAATTGATGTTTATGAGCACATGAACATAGGTTAAGAGAAGATTGATTCAGACAAAGATCAATTAGAATGAAGAAAGCAATGGATAGAAGATGTGAGATATGATTGAGCATGTATTCACTTCATGAGGATCCTAATTAGTGCATTATAGCTAGCTCATAAAACAAGTGAATAACAATGTAATAGTCATGATCCACTTACAAATTTGTGGATAAACATAGAGAGACATACACACACATACACACACATATGCATACATAATGCATATGCATATGCATA
Organism: Ceratopteris richardii; assembly: GCA_020310875.1. NCBI lineage: Eukaryota > Viridiplantae > Streptophyta > Polypodiopsida > Polypodiales > Pteridaceae > Ceratopteris > Ceratopteris richardii. The sequence continues at coordinate 120,597,685 of CM035438.1, read as the reverse complement.
TGCATACATACATACTTACATGCATACACACACATATGCATACATACACATACTTAATGCATACACACACATATGCATACATAATGCATACACACACATATGCATACATAATGCATACACACACATACACACACATATGCATACATAATGCACATGCATATGCATACATACATGCATACACATACACACATAGACACCTACACACGCATAGACACATACACACGCATAAACACATACACACTCATAGACGCACACACATACACATAGACACACACACATATACACACACACATACACACATAGACACATACACACATAGACACATACACACATAGACACATACACACATAATGATGCATACACACATATATACATGCATACACACATACACACACACATACACGCACACACATACACACACATACACACACATACACACACATACACACATACACACATACACACATACACACATACACACATACACACATACACACACATATATGCATACATACACATAGAGAGACATACACACACATACACATACGTGCATACATATGCATACATACATACTTACATGCATACACACACATATGCAGACATAATGCACATGCATACATACACATACTTAATGCATACACACACATATGCATACATAATGCATACACACACATACACACACATATGCATACATAATGCACATGCATATGCATACATACATGCATACACATACACACATAGACACATACACACGCATAAACACATACACACTCATAGATGCACACACATACACATAGACACACACACATACACACACACATATACACACACACACATACACACATAGACACATACACACATAATTATGCATACACACACATACACATGCATACACACAAACACACACACATACACACACACATACACACACACATGCACACACACATACACGCACACACATACACACACACATACACACATACACACATACACACATACACACATACACACATACACACATACACACATACACACATACACACATACACACATACACACATACACACACATATATGCATACACACACATAGAGAGACATACACACACATACACATACATGCATACATATGCGTACATAATGCATATGCATATGCATACATACATACTTACATGCATACACACACATATGCATACATAATGCACATGCATACATACACATACTTTATGCATACACACATACATATGTACACGTATATATATTGATTTCTAACCCATTTTGTTTTATATGTTAGGTATTATGGATCTTAGTAGAGAGAGAAAGGCAAAACTCACTCTCATAAAAGTGTTATGAGAGCAAGAGTTTCGTCTGATACTCTAGGGGCCATCACACATGATTACTCAGAGATGTCTGATGATGAGCTGGATTATACGATCCAGATGCTTACTGAGCGATCAGAGGAGGTCTCTTCTGCGGCTCCACATGCAGGAAGACAACTATAAACTTTTTTTAAGATATTATAACACATATTTTTATTTATTTTTATCTATCTATTTTCAAGACACCTATACCACCTCCAGATCATGATAGCAGAGCAGAGTTGCCTATGAGGACATGCATAGGCACCTTAGGACTAGAGTGCGATATAGAGCCAGAGGGGAACATTGTGTACATAGGGAATGGATTGGAGTTCAAGAGAAGAATGCGGGCATTATGCGACTGTTACCTACGCCTTGTCCACTTATCGTAGAAGTAAGTATACATTTTACATATAAATTGAAATAAATATCTTATGTTTTATTTACATGATTTGTTTAATTTTTGTAGTGAGCATGATGAGAGGGATAAAAAATACGTACTTAGTTCACCTGAGATAGAGCTTGGGACATGATGGTCGCATAAGTGGTGTCTAAAAGAGATGCGGACACTTATGGCTCATCGACGTGATAATGCATGGTACGCACTGCTTTTATGTATATATATGTGGATATGAGTATGTGTGTTTATGTATATATGTATGTATATGAGAGAGAGAGAGAGAAAAAGAGTGAGACTAGATGTACAAATACACGCATACACACACATATACATCATACATGCACATGTACACACACATACACATACATGCACATTTATACATACACAGACATACATGCACATTTTTACACACACATACACATGTATACAGTTAGACACATATAATGAATACACATAGACACATACACATACTCACATACTCACATACACATACACATACTCACATACACATACACATGCATAATCATATGTACACACACATAGACTCATATAATCATATTTACATGCATATATACATATACACATGCATATATACACACACACATCACATGCATATGCACATATAGATACACATACATACACAACACATGCATACACATAAATAAATAAATAAATAAATAAATCCTATTTAAAAAATCCTAATTTGAAAACACTAATTTCGATATTAGGGTTTAAAACCCCTAATTTAAAAACTCTAATTCAACCTTTTAGCCATATGATTGAAGTATATGTACACATTGCATCTATTCCTCCGATGTCCTACTAGAAAGATGTCTCTCCTCCCAACCTTATGCCTCTATATATAGCTACTCGAATCAACAAGGATCATAATATATATAAAGATATATACACATCATGTAGATACACATACATAAATATAAAATGGAGTAGATATATTATGCATCATGCATACATGCCTAAATGCACACATAGATATATATACATGCATACATATTTACATGTACATATTTACACATAGACACATATACATATATACATGTACACATCACATATACATGCCTACATGCACACATAAATATATATATACATGCATACATATTTACATGTACATATTTACACATAGACACATATACATATATACATGTACACAATTATAAACACATGCATATATTACATGAATACATGAATATTTTACAAAAATGCATATGCATATATACACATATACATACTAACACATGTATACATATATCACACACATGCACACACATACATATACATGAAATACATATATATGCATACTAACATATGTATACATATAATACACATGAATACACACACATATGCACACATACATGATAAAAATTTGCTCTTCGAATATAAAGCTATATATAAAATAATTAGGCATACCCCCGAGCTTCATGTTCTAACTTAAAAGAACATGATTTCATCTCTCTAGTAGGATTCATTGTTATTCAAGTTCATAAAAAATCTATTATTTAATATCCATTCAGAAGCTTCAAGTTATTGTTCGATAACTAGAGTAGAATTTACTATCTAATCTGCTCATATGTTTTCATTATTGCCATCATTTTGGTAAGACATCAATATAGTCTCATCTTCATTATCCTTATTGATTTCATTTATTTCTTCTATTGTTAAATCTATGTTCTCATGAGTCACATCATCTATTGATGGATTAATATCTATTTTTAGTAATTCCTCTTCCTCATCACTAGAATCAACATGTAGAGAATTATTCTCTTCATAAAAAAGATTAGTATCATTATCACGTATAATGATTCTAATTTCTCTTTCAGATGTTGATGTATCAGTATCTGATGCTGAATCATCAAGAGGACTTTCTTCGATCTCTCTAACAATAAACTGTTCAAACAATGACCTACCTCTAGGTTGCACATGAATGACTTGCCATTAAGGGTGAGCATCTGGGTTTTTATAAAAAATGCTTGTTCAATATTCCTAGGAAGAATATATGGTTCTTTAGTAAATCACATTACCTTGGAAGAATCAATTGCCCCAAACCCAGATAATTCCTTTCTTAATGTGGAATTACTACCTTTATACTCGGCTGGAAACCAGTCAACCTTCAAAATGACCTATCAACATATATACAAACAAAAACCCATTATTAGGTGCTTAAAAAAATAACTAACTCTATCATAAAAAAATATAAACTTTTTTCTACCTGTTTGAATGTACGAAATGAAATTTCATAGATACCAACAATAGTTCCTATGTAACCAAGTTCGCCATCTATAAGCTTCGTGTCTTTTGAGCTAGCACGTGATAGTTGCTTGAAAGAAGCAACAATACTAGAATACTCTGTTTTATGTAAAGAATCAATGGCTTTGATTCTAATATGCTGTCCAAAAGCCCACATATTAGTGACCATTCGAGCCTGCAAAAGAAAATCAATTAGTAAATAGAAACTAATATACATATATGAAAAAAATAAAATATTATTAAAATAAAATTACCTTTCGTTCACAACCTATCATTAACTCTCTTTGCTTATCTGAGATTTCTTCATTATTTGCGTTGGCGCATTGCAAACGACTATATAGCCAATCAGTGAAAGAAGATATATCTGTAATCTCATTATTATCGAGATTACGTCTATATCTTTTGTTTTTTCGGCTTTTACTTCGGAGATTTTGAATTTCCTGTTCGTACTCGCTAAGGAAAGCTTACATGCATTCGCTATTATATGCTACAAAAGTAGAAACATCATTTTTTTCTTGAAATGTAAATAAGAATGGAACTCCCTTACTTGATAATACCTCATCTATTATTTTTGAAGAAGACTCATTGGTCCATGCATATGGAGCTTCTTCATGAACTCTTTCAAGGTACTCACTAACGTAATACATGCACTCTTCAAGCATCCAACCCTTTGCCATGGATCCTTCTGGTTTCGCTCTTTGTCGCACATAACCTTTTAATATTCCCATAAATTGCTGAACCCAAAACATCCATCGAGTGTTGACAACACATGCAATCTCTATTTCATCTACACGATGGACTAATAAATGAATCTGAATATCAAAAAATGAAGTAGGAATTTCTTTCTTCATCAAACATAGTAGCTCTTTGCATTCACGTTTTTTTTGTGGGATCGAGTTTTTGTCAATCTCTTTGGATGTAATCCACCTATACATATCATAAAAACAATTATAAAGAATTTAATTAAAAAATAAAAGATATCCAATATTCATACATATTAAATATAAAAGTATCATAACTACCTTATAAGTGATCCAAGACAATAGATCACATCTCGTACTCCTTTCGTTGTACATCCATCGATAACCAAAGGTAAAATATGTTTCAAAAAGTTATGCCAGTCATGGGTCTTTAACCATCCATAGTAAACATCTTTTGGAAAGATGCTCCATATCTTGTAGGAGTCTTAATCAATTGAATTCTATTGTTGATAGTCTATATCTCTTTTGTTGTAAGTACCCAAGGAGCAGGTGCATAAGTCATTTCTTGTCGATGTCTATCAAAAACTGGCCATAACTTTGTTTTTGATTTTTGATCTTTCAAATCTTTCCTTGATGCTATGGTATCTTTTAGTCCAAGAAGATGCTGCCATAGTGAATAACCAATATTTTTGAATATATGCAATATAGGATCAAGAAGATGACATACTTTTAACTCTTTCAAATACTCCAAAGAATACCATATTGATATGTTCTTTGTGAGTGCCAATTTTCCTTTACCTCTCTTCACATACTCATTATCTGAATCATCACTGAAGATTTCTGATTCTGGATCTATCAGAGGTCCATCTGTCCATTTTTTATACCAATCCATAGGCCTCGTATGTTTTGGACACTCACTTGTTTCAAGCTTTCCATTAAAATGTATCGCTTCTCTTTTAGATCTTAATGGATGATCATCAGGCAAGAATCGTTGATGTCGAAGATAAATATTTTTGTTGAGATTCTTACTATAGATTGATCTGAACCAATCACCACAATATGGACAAGCTTTATAACCCTTAGTAGATTTCGTGCATCATGAAAATGATAAAAATATAATTAGATTAAATCATATTTATTACATGCATATTGAATAAAAAAATTACATCAATACCTGAACAAACACCATATCCTGGAAAATCATGAATAGTCCAAGCCACAATACCACGAACCGTAATATGTCTTTCATTGATGCTTTTCGATACATCAATGACATTAATACCTCTCCATAACTCTTGGAGATCGTCAATGAGAGGAGTAAGATATATACTCATATCTTTAACTTGTCTTTTGCCTGGGATTAAAAGTGAAAGCATTAAATGTTCCTTTTTAATGCTAAGATATGGCGGAAGATTGTAGTTTATGGCTACCACTGGCCATGTTGATCATTTATTGGATTTCATGGAGAATGGATTAACCCCATCTAATGCAACTCCTAACTTTAGATTCAGTGGATTATGTGCAAATTCAGGCCATGTAGAATCAATATGCTGAAAAGCAACACTATCATGATGAATTCTGATTATTCCATCAGTACTTTTATGATCATGTCCCCAAGTCAAAAGTAATTCGGGGCTTTGAAACATATGTATAATCCGTGGAGCCAATGGAAAATGTCTCACTACCTTTTTTGTGATTTTACCTTCTTTGCCCGTATATCGAGGAGATTGACATTTGGGACATGTCAAAGAGTCTGCATATTCACCTCTATATAAAATACGATCGTTAGGATATGCATGTATGCATTGATAATCTATACCAAAATTGTTGATTATCTTCTTCATTTCATCATGTGAGGTAGGAAGAATATTTTGACTTAGTGAAAACTTTTCAGATAATAACCTGTAAGTTCATCAAAAAAAGATTTATTAAAAAAATTAAATAAATAAATATACATATGTATATATATATGCATATAATTTTATATATGTGTATGCTTATGTGTATGTGTATGTGGATGTGAATATGCATGTGCATGCGTATACGTATGTGTATGTGTATATGTATATATGTATGTATATGTGTTTTATAAGTGTATATGTGTGTATATATACATATGCGTAAATGTATGCATATATGTATATGTATGTGTATACATGTGTATGTATGTATGTGTATGTATGTATGTGTATGTATGAATGTGTATATATGTATGTATGCATGTGTAGCTGTGTATATTTGATTTCATTTTTAATTGTCTTTTGTATATTATGGTTTGCATATTTTCATATCTAGACCATTGAAGCGTCTGGCAATTTCCCATTCTATAGTCAATCTATTACCTGTCTTGCTAAGATGTTTACAGATATTAAATAGTGGTTACCAAGGAAGGTATTTAGTCATATGTAAAATGGGAGGATCAAATTTTTCGTGAATATTTTGAAAGATCCACTAATAGTTTTAAAAGATGGGCGGACAAAAAGTGTCCATTCAATTCAAGTTCTTGTTCTTACCTTACGTAAAATAAGAATAAAAACCTGCGTTGAATGGATACTTTTTGTTCACCCATCCTTTAAAATTATTTTTCCATCCTTCAAAATCTTCAAGATAAATTTGCTCCTCCCATTTTACATGTGGCTTAATACCTTCCTTGGTAATTGCTATTTTATATTTGTATAATTAGCAGCATAGGTATTAGGTCGACTAAAATAGGAGAAACATATTTGTCAAGAAGATTCTAAAGGTTGGGTGGACAATTCTAAAGGCTAGATGGACAAAACATCTTCATTTGATACAGGTATGTATAATTTGACCTTACTCTCATAACATGTGTATGTGTGTATATGTGTGTGTATGTTTTTATGTGTGTGTATGTTTATATGTGTGTGTATGCTTATATGTGTGTATGCATTCATGTATATTATGTGTATGTTTATATATGCATGTATATATATATATATATATATATATATATATATATATATATATATATATATATATATATATATATATATATATATATATATATATATATATAATTAAATAGATAGAAAATTGAAAATTATACCTTAATAGTGTCGAAACAGATGCATTACTCCATCCAAAATGATTTTGAAGATTGAGAATAAGTAAGCTCACACTTACTCATGTCAAACGACTTCCTTCATATACATGCTTTAGAAATTCCTCTCGAATATATTTCTCATTTTTAGAAATATCAATGCTCTCACTGTCATTTTGATACCAATCCTCAATAAAATCTGCCATGCCATCATCTTCATCATTGTCACACAAATCTTGTACTTTATCATGTTTTGAATATAGATCTTTCAACCTTGCATATTCCACATGATTACTTTTGCGTAGCCTCCTCATAGAGCTTCTGATAAATGAGGTCTTACTGCCAATTGTGAATGGTGTGGAGAAATATCATCAACATCATACATTGGAATCTACACATATAAATAAAATTCATTAGTATCCCATAAATGAATGAAAAGTAAACTTTAAATATAAAATTAAGTATATAAGTTATTAAATATGGATAGAAAATGTTTATTATCTATAGCTAAAAGGTGCTCTTGGAGGTCTACACCATCCATAATTCACTAATAGTTCATCATCGGCATGTAATGTAGTAATACCATTGACAACTATGTATCTTGATACATCTCTACTCATGTATGGTGATTCATGACTATTTTCACGCCCTTAATATGTGCAATTAGTCCTTGAAATATTATGTAACCCTCGACTACTATTTATTAAACCTGCTATATTTCCATGTGTGTAAGGTCTTCCAACAATATATAATCTTTCATTTTCTGCATGTAAAATCCTTCTACTAGTAAGGGATGCTGTGTTCAAGCATCTTCCATAAGTACTCATGCTTTGAACATAACGTGAAAGTCGATGCCAATCTCCCCATCCATATATAGGACCACAAAATTGTTAGATATGCTCAATACTCCACCCTCATGTGACCACAAATGATCCATGGTGCTCTAAGTTGTAAGGCCCCCATTATGAGGAGAAGCCATTATGAGAGCCCGGACATTTGTGGAACCCTAACTTCCAAGTTAGATGAGGTCTATGTGTGACCGTTGATGGTTATAGATGATCTTTGTGAGCCTAGCCGTCAGGTTAGGTAGGGCATAAACTTCCAGGCCATTGGGTTATCATTTAAGGTGAAAATAAAGGCCCTGTGGTGTCGCGCGGTTTCCCCATAGAACCTTAATGGGGGGAGTGCAGAGGGGGGCTTGCCCCCTTTTGCGGGGTCCGGGGGGCCTATCCCCCCGGCCCGTAGGGCCGAGACGGTAGGACTTCTGGTCGTGGAGATATTGTCGGATCATATATTTTACCGACTAATTTGTATCTCTCGACTACGTTTATCTATACCGAACCGCCTTGTAAAAGCTATATAAGCACAGCCCAGGTTGAGCTTTATATAGCATTGCACACTAGTAAGCCCTTCATCTAGAGTCTGTCTAGATCGCCATCTAAGCTCCACAGTGGGAGCGCACGGGTGGACATCACCATCATTGTAACTGCATTATGCTTTGCAATCTGAGAATTTGAGTTCTCTACCTCTCAGTCTGCGTCTATCTTTGTCTGCATTTTTCTCTCAACTCTGTCTAAAGGTCTATTCCGCTGTGCTGTTATTTTCTTACATGGTATCAGAGCTCAGGAGGCTCTGAGTGGTGCAGAAGCAGAAACGCAGAGGTTGCATAGTTCTGAACAACAAAAGAGAGAAGATGTCAAGTGGTGCGTCATCATCTACGACTGGGGGCCAAGGTGGTTCATCAACAGGAGTAGGTGGCGCACAAGCAGGAGCAGCAATGATGCCGATCATCCCAACATTGCGGATACGGCCACCAGCCTTCACAGAAGGTAAACTTGATGGTACGAACTACACCCTGTGGAAGTTCAAAATCACTTCTATTCTTGATTCATATGAGCTTTTGGAGACTGTTCTTGGGACTGATCATGAGCCCCAAGAAAGACCTGATCCAAATACTCCTGGTCGAATGATTCCTCCTGATGCTGATCTTCTACGTGCTTGGAAACGTAGAAATGCAGATGCACTCTGTGCTGTTGTTACAAGTACTTCTGATAGTGTTCTGACTCTCATTCAGCATACTACGAAGGCATGTGAAGCATGGAACATATTGAGAAATCAATATGAAACTCGTAATCAGACACGGATTCAGAACTTGGAGAATCAGCTTGCAGCAGAACGGTTTGCTGATGGGGAGACTGCAAAGGTGTTTATCACTCGCATAAAGAATCTACGAGATCAAATGGCGGGAGCAGGTGTTCAAAAGTCAAGTGAAGAGCTAGCTCGACGTTGTCTTCGAATTTATCCACCTAAGTTTGATGGTCTGGTAACTGCTCTTAACACTCAAATCAGACCTCAACCACTAACTTTTGAAGAATTCAGTGCCTTACTCATGGAGGAGGAGTTGCGGCTCAAGGCAAGGAGTGGTGGTAGCAAAGGAGATGCTGCATTCACAACAAATGCCAAAGGAGGCAAAACAGACTCTTCAAAAGATGGAGACAAAAAGAAGAACGACAAAAAGAAGTTCAAGGGAGAGTGTTTCCACTGCAAGAAGAAGGGACACAGAGACCAAGACTGTCGCATCAAGAAGGCAGAAGAGAAGAGTGGCTCTTCAAAAGGTGGCAAGGGCAAGGAGTATGCCAACACAGCAGAAACAGAGCTTGAGTTATTTGTTACGATAGAGGAGGTGTGCTCCTCGGCTGAAGATTCAGGAACAGATGACTCATGGGTGTTGGACAGCGGTGCATCTCGTCACATGACGAGTAGAAAAGACCTTTACAGTTCCTTACATCCTCTAAAGGAACCCATCACAGTAAAGGTAGGAAACAATGCAAGATGTCCTGCAGAGGGCAAAGGTACAGTTTCTTTCATTAACTCTAATGGCGATATCAGAAAGCTTTCAAATGTGCTATATGTTCCACCAATAAAACGAAATCTACTTTCAGTAGCTTCTATAACTGATCAAGGTCATCAAGTATCTTTCAGTAAGACAGGAGCTAAGATTATGGACGGTAACAACAACATTGTTGGGACTGGCATAAGGAGGAACAACCTATATGAGTTGTGTGCTCTTACAGCCACTACAAATGTGGGCACAAGTAAGCTATGGCATGAGAGATTCGGCCACATTGGATACCCTGTACTGAAGGAGATGCATCGCAGAGGTATGGTTGCACACCTACCATCGATTGCAGAAATGAAGGAACCATGTGAAGCTTGCATGATGGGCAAGCAACAGAGGAAGGCATTTCCACAAGAAAGCAAGAACAGGGCAAGCTATCCTCTAGAGTTGGTGCATGCTGACTTGTGTGGAAAAATGCCTACACAGGCCTTGGGCGGATCTTCCTACTTCATGTTACTTGTCGACGACTATAGCAGGAAGATGTGGGTGTACTTCCTTCGCGATAAGGCTCAAGCTTTTGGTAAGTTTAAAGAATGGCTTCAGCTTGTTGAAATTGAAACAGGGAAGAAGATGAAGAAATTCAGGACAGACGGTGGTGGTGAGTTCACATCAATAGAGTTTGAAGATTTTTGCAAGAGTAAGGGAATCAAGCATCAACTCACAGTGGCACATAGTCCTCAACAGAACGGTGTTGCAGAACGCCGGAATCGAACCATCATGGAGATGGCAAGGTGCATGTTGAAAGGAAAGGGTTTGCCTAATCAGTTTTGGGCAGAGGCTGTCAACACTGCTGTCTACATCTTGAATCGAAGCTACACCAAGGCACTTGATGGAAAGACTCCACAAGAAGCCTACACGGGTAAAAAGCCTTCTGTTTCCCATTTCAAAGTATTTGGAAGTGAATGTTATGTACATGTTCCAGATAGGGAGAGAAACAAGCTTCAACCAAAAAGCATCAAATGTATCTTCCTGGGGTACAGCGAAGATAAGAAGGCTTATAAGCTTTATGACCCTGAGGCTAAGAAGATCATGGCGAGTTGTGATGTGGTGTTCAAGGAGGAGCAGCCACATGCAGTGGAGGAGGATAAGAGAGCTTCCACTTTATCATCAGGCGAAGGGGCAATCCACTATGAACCTGGCCCAAGAGCTATCCCTTCTACACAAGAGAAGGAAGCATCATCTTCAGATGATGAGTCTAAAAGTCACCAACCTGCCGACACCCAAGTGGAAAAGCCATTGCCACGTTGGGTGAGGCAGCTCTATGATTCTGCAAACCCCATCCCACAGTCACTAGAACAGGTTGCAGATGGACGGAGGCGATCACAGAGAATAGAGGAACAGAGACGGGCAAGCACCCATATTGTAAACACAGCCTTGATGGCTGATCTCATTCAAGAAGTGAAGGAACCAAGCAATGTGGAAGAGGCACTCCATGATCCGAATTGGAGGGCTGCCATGCAAACAGAATACAACAATATCATGAAGAATGGAACTTGGGAGCTAGTGGATCGACCCCCTAAGCGTAAATTCATTGGCACCAAGTGGGTTTGGAAGCTAAAGTACAAGGCTGATGGTACTCTAGAAAAATATAAAGCAAGACTTGTTGCACAGGGCTACTCACAAGTTGAAGGCATTGACTTTTGTGAATCATTTGCCTCGACTGCAAGAATGACTACTATCCAAGTAGTACTAGCTGTGGCTGCACATAAGCGTTGGCCAGTCTATCACATGGATGTTAAATCAGCGTTCCTGAATGGAGACCTCAAGGAGGAGGTATATGTGTCTCAGCCACCAGGGTTTGAGGCTCCCCATCCACAGAACAAGGTATGTAAGCTGAAGAAGGCATTATATGGGCTAAAACAAGCCCCTAGAGCATGGTACCAACGGATAGATAAGTATCTCTTGAATCTAGGGTTCAAAAGATGTGCTTCTGATGCTAACTTGTATGTTCTAAAGAAAGGAGGGAAGACAATTGTGCTTGTACTCTATGTAGATGACCTTGTGATTACAGGAAATGATGATGCTCTTCTTCAACAAACAAAAGATGCCCCGAGTTCAGAATTTGAAATGACAGACTTGGGCTTAATGCATTATTGCTTAGGTCTTGAAGTTTGGCAGGAACCAGGGAAGATTTTCATCTCTCAACAAAAGTATGCAAGGCAGATATTGAAGGCATTCGACATGGAGGATTGCAAGGAAATTTCTACACCCATGGAGGTCAACACAAAATTATCTATTGAAGATACTTCACCTCCAGTGGATATTGGAAGATACAGGAAATCGGTTGGAAGTCTCATCTACTTGTGCAATAGCAGACCAGACATCTCTTATGTTGTTGGAGTAGTAAGCAGGTTGTCTAATAAACCTTGCCAAACTCATTGGAAGGCAAGCATGCGGATACTCAGGTATGTGAAAGGAACCACTGATTATGGTATTCTTTATGAAGAAGGATCATCTCTTGCCGGATACTGTGACTCAGATTGGGCAGGAGATATTGATACCAGAAAATCAGTTTCTGGATATTGCTTTTCTTTAGGATCAGGGATTTTCTCTTGGATCAGTAAGAAGCAACCGACTGTAGCATTATCTTCTACTGAAGCTGAGTACAAAGCTGCATGCGTTGCAGCATGTGAAGCAGTATGGTTGAGGAGGATCCTATGGCACATAGGAATACAAGGACAAGAGGCTACAGAGTTGAAGTGTGACAACCAAAGTTGCATGGCCATCGCCAAAAATCCCGTTTTCCATGCACGTACGAAGCACATAGAAATCCAGTATCACTATGTGTGTGAGTTGATTGAGGACGGGGTCGTGGAGATAACCTATTGCCCTACTGAAGAAAATGGAGCAGACATCTTCACCAAGGCTCTTGGGAGAGAGCAACTTCTTCGACACTTTCCAAAGCTTGGGATTGGACCGAGGGGGGGTGTTAGATATGCTCAATACTCCACCCTCATGTGACCACAAATGATCCATGGTGCTCTAAGTTGTAAGGCCCCCATTATGAGGAGAAGCCATTATGAGAGCCCGGACATTTGTGGAACCCTAACTTCCAAGTTAGATGAGGTCTATTTGTGACCGTTGATGGTTATAGATGATCTTTGTGAGCCTAGCCGTCAGGTTAGGTAGGGCATAAACTTCCAGGCCATTGGGTTATCATTTAAGGTGAAAATAAAGGCCCTGTGGCGTCGTGTGGTTTCCCCATAGAACCTTAATGGGGGGAGTGCAGAGGGGGGCTTGCCCCCTTTTGCGGGGTCCGGGGGGCCTATCCCCCCTGCCCGTAGGGCCGAGACGGTAGGACTTCTGGTCGTGGAGATATTGTCGGATCATATATTTTACCGACTAATTTGTATCTCCCGACTACGTTTATCTATACCGAACCGCCTTGTAAAAGCTATATAAGCACAGCCCAGGTTGAGCTTTATATAGCATTGCGCACTAGTAAGCCCTTCATCTAGAGTCTGTCTAGATCGCCATCTAAGCTCCACAGTGGGAGCGCACGGGTGGACAGCACCATCATTGTAACTGCATTATGCTTTGCAATCTGAGAATTTGAGTTCTCTACCTCCCAGTCTGCGTCTATCTTTGTCTGCGTTTTTCTCTCAACTCTATCTACAGGTCTATTCCGCTGTGCTGTTATTTTCTTACAAAAATGACATAAGAGTGACGTCAGAGTTTGGAGGCACATACAAATCCTCTACAATAAAGAGACCACGACCAGCAATGGAGCAATAGTGGATGGAGCAATCATATAGCGAGTACCCCAAAAGTTGAAAACCTCTCCATCTAAAGGAAGTGGTCCTCTATTCCATCCTCCATATCTTCTTCTATCATATGTTTGTACTAAAGAATGATCACGAGCTCGCAATGGATAATCTCCAGCCGTTTCAGTCTCTAAACCAGGAGGTAGAGGATTTCTAGAAACCTCTTCTTGTGATTGATGAACATCAAGTCCATGATGTGTACGAGGTATATTAACATTATGAGTAAAAATAATGACATTAGTTTATATAAAAAATACATACCCAAGCATTATCACGTTGACCAGTTGATGATGCACGCTCAAAAGTACCATACTCTACCTCATGTTCAACATTCCAATCGTGGTCTTTGATACGTGCCATAACAAGAGTTACACCAACATATAATATGCTCTTGATAGTAAAATACATCATAATTCCTATCGGAGGACACATGTGAAGTCGTTGCATGGGTAGGAGGTGGTGGAGTACCCTTTGATTGATCAGAATCTGATTATAATAAGAAGCAAAAAAAAATATAAGTTATGTATCCATCAAATATATTCAAAATTAAATGTTTGATATACTTACAGTATATAGTCATTGCACGATGAGGAGACGGTGGTGGAGTTCCATCCGATTGATTAGAGTCTACAAATAATGGTATTTGATATTAATAATCTGATTATTTACATACACAAAAAATTCAGTACATATACATATTTACACATACACACATATTCACATATACACATTTACACATACAAACATATTCACATATACACAAATACACATTATTGTGGGATAAATGCATGTATTTTGTATGAATGAGTGTATATGCATGCATGTGTGCGTACATATATATGTGGATATGTATATGTGTGTTTATGTTATATGTATGTATATGTGTATATGTATACATATATGTGTGCGTATATGTTTGCATGTATATGTGTATGTGGGTATGTGTATGTGTATGTGTGTGTATATATGTGTATGCATTCTGATTTTTTTTTCTGTTTGAGATTATATTAACAGGAGATATTGTATGGTGGAAAAAAATAAGAGGCGACCTAACATCCCACCTGAGACGTGGCAAATTTTTCGTAGATAGCTACATCTTCAAGAGTCATTTCCTTAGCAGAGGGTACACAAATTAATAGTTTATATTTATAATTTTCATATATTTTAGTAATTTTTTACATTTAATTTATGTATTTCTTTTTTCTTAAATAAACAGGCTGCTGCAAAGAAGAGAGTGGAGTCGGGCCACACATCGCACCTAGGCCAAATGGGCCATAATGGTTTTGTAGCTACATTTGAAAGTATATATATGTTATTATGAGTATAGTTTTTATTTTAGTTAAAATGCAAGCAACTAATCTTTTTTATTTGTTTCAATGCAGCGAAAGGATTATGGCCGATATCCTACGAAACATGATATCGAGTATGCTACACATTTTGGATATCGGCGTTTGAGTGAGTATATGCGAGATCATTCAGATGCCTTTGTGAGTATTATTAAATTTTATATAATTATTTTATTTTTATGAATGGTTTAATTGTTTTATTTATTTATGTTTGTTATATGTAATACATGAGTATTATGGAGAGGCATATATGAATGAGGTGGAGAGACAGACACAAGAGGGACGATCTCGATCGTCACAGGGTGATCATGATGATGAGGATGAGGATGAGGATGATCATGATGATCATGATGATGAGGATGAGGATGAGGATGATCAGGATGATCATGATGCTGCTGTTGATGATGATGATGATGATCATGATGATGATGATTAGGATTCTAGTTGATTATGAGATTAGTTCATATTAATTTACATTGATATATATATATATATATATATATATATATATATATATATATATATATATATATATATATATATATATATATATATATATATATATATATATATATATATATATATATATATATATATATATATATACACATACACACACACACACACACATATATATATATATAATCTATATATTTTTCATTTCAGTTATGTTTTGAATTGTGTGTATGGTATTAAGTAATGAAGAGTTTTGTTCTATTGATTGTTATTATTGTTTATATTAAGCATGTGTTTTAATACTTTAATTATATAATTCATTCATATGTGCATACCTAAGTGTATATGCATGTGTGTGTATATGTATGGGTGTGCATGTGTATGTGTGTGTATATGTATGTATGTGCATGTGCATCTGTAAGTGTATATGTGTGTATGAGTATGTGCATGTGCATGTGTATGTGTGTGTATATGTATGTGCATGTATATGTGTAACTCTATGTGTATATGTGTGTATATGTGTGTATATGTGTGTATATGTGTGTATGTGCATGTATATGTGTATATGTATGTATGTGCATGTGTGTGTGCGTGTATATCTATGTGTACGTATGTGCATAAATATGTGTATAATGTAGGTATATGCATGTGTATATGTATGAAACATGCATGTGTATGTGGATGCATTCCATTTGCATCCATGTGCATGCATGTGAATGTGCATGCATGTGGATGTGCATATACATGTATTTACGTATATATATGCAATAATGCATGCATGTAAGTCTTTTTATGTGGTTGTAGAAATGTTTGTGCATATGCATGTGTATGTGTGTGTATGTCTAAGTGTATGTGCACATGTATCTGTGTGTATATATGTGTGTGTATGTGCATGTGTAGATGTGTATATGTGTGAAAGTGCATGTGTATATGTGTATATGTGTGAAAGTGCATGTGCATGTGTATATGTGTATATGTGTGAAAGTGCATCTTCATCATGTATAAGTGTATAAGTGCATATCAATAAGTGTGAGTATGCTATCTAATGAAAATAACACAATTCAAATGATATACAAAGAATAGAAATTGTACTTACAATAGTTAGCCATAATTTTTGCTGGGTTAGCTTATTGAATAACCTGCAATAAAGAGAGAAAGAAGAGAGAGAGAGAGAGAAAATGAGAGAGAGAGAGAGAGAGAGAGAGAGAGAGAGAGAGAGAGAGAGAGAGAGAGAGAGAATTCAAAGAGAGAAAGATGTAGAAAGAGAGACAAAGAGAGACAATAAGAGAGAGCTTAGGCAAAACAACAATTTTGCATATACTTGTTTCAGCTCATAAGCGCAATGCAATTACGAACATTGGAGAGCTCTTTGATCAGATGCGTGAAAATGCCGATCGAAGAGCCTTCAATGTAATTTTTTTCGTCCACATACTATCGTGTAAGCGATGGTAACGCGTCGTAAAAACCACTGGAATTGGTGTCGCATAAGCGACATTATTTAGCGTCGCTTATGTGACACTTTAAAGTATCACTTATGCGATGCAAAAGTGTCGCTTATGCGATGCCTTTTGAAACCGTCGCCTTAGGGATGCTCTATGCGAGCATTGCACACCCTGTCGTGCAGTACGTAAAAAAAAACGTCGTTTTATTCGTTATTTAATCGATAGTTCGCACGTGATGCTCATTGTGACACATTTTGCAATTTTATAGAAAGTGTGTTGCCTTGACTGGCGCCCGTATTCCTTGTAGTGTATTAAAAAAAAATGAACTAAATAAATAAAAGAAAATACAAAGGATCCCAAAAATTTAAATAAGTCGATCATTGTAATAGCAAATGTGAACTTTGAAATTATTATCAGTTATTTAGTTATTCAGTGGTTAGATGTCAACATTAATTTTTTGGAATGTCACAATGGCAATAGCCTTGACAAGATTCCGAGATTGAAAAAGGATGTGGAATTTCATGTGACACTCAAAGTGGTGTTTGGATTGGTTATGTTGAAGGTGGGACTTTAAATTCCAATACTTTGGCACCCACTCATCAAGATAAAAAAAATCAGTGCTTATGTGGCTAACCTTATACCGTGGAATCTCGACCAATGTAAAAGCTAACAAAATTTGTGGGGTCACCCCATGGTGCAAACGATGCTTTCGGGGTATGAAAGACTTGGGACACCTCTTCTATTCATGCCCCAAATCAATATTGGTGTGGCAGGCCCTTGAGATAATCATGCTATTACAGGGACAAATCTATTGAAAGCAAGCTCTGCGGGGTGAACTGATGGGATGTTCCTCAACATTGTGGAATGCTATAAGAGGGAAGACTCTATTGAAAATGAAAGAGAGGTGTGCAGCCAACTTTGGAAGCCCTCCTAAAGAATGGTTGATCGAAAAAACTCTTTTCCTTTTAGGCAAAAGAATTTTCCAATTGTAAGAAGCCCTTACCCTTTACGCATCATAGAGTGTTCTTTCTAGAGAGCAACAAGATCAAAACCAAGTGGGCCCCACATGAGCGCGATGAAAGGGTTATAATTAAACATGCTTTGTAAGGGTTATAATTAAACATGCTTTGTAATATTCTCTAGTAATTTATTAGCAGCCCGTGCTTTGCGAGATACAAGGGGTCCCATGAGTGCTAGGCCCATTCACTTGTACAACTGTAATTTCTATTAATCAACGTTGAAGAGTAGGTGCAACCGAAGTTCCTTAAAAAAAAAACATTATAAGAATTTCTCGGAATTCTAATTCCAAATTCAATTCCAATTTCTTTTCGCATTATTGAGAGGAAGAAGATAAATCGAAAGACGATTTGTTTTCCGCCCAAATCCGGTAGCTTTCCTTGTCGTTTAATGATGAAGACAGGCTTTCCTTTTTGCCTCGTCGATCTTACGTTTTCTGCCGTTCGATCCATATAAAAAGACTTCTGGTTGCATCGCACGCTCATCCATTCCTCTCGCAATCTTTGCCGTAAGAGGAAAATTGCTTATGGCAACGCGGCCGATTCTCGGGTTTACGTTTGTCTTTCTGGTGCTGGTCTACTCCAACGCCAACGCTAGTGTAAACAACAAATTCTCTCTCTCTCTCTCTCTCTCTCTCTCTCTGTGATATGCATATATGCACGTACCAATGCCGAATGTGCGTGTTTACCCACAAACTCATCCATACGTGCACACATGTGGTTCTGCTGTTAATGGTGTTGGCAGGCTCCAACGCCAACGCTAACATGAGAATCTCTCTCTCTCTCTCCTCACACACATTCATCTGCCACAGTAACGTTGATGTGCGTCTATGCATATGTCCATGCAACGTGTGCATATTCACGCATAAACTCATCCATACGTGCGACAATACACACTCATGTTCACACACCGTCACCCTTACACATCTCTCATAGCTATAACGTTGTGCCTGCCCAGGTTCCAATTTCGCGGCTAGTTGCAGTAACATCATTCTGAGCGGCGGTCATACCCTTTTAGCGAATTGTAAAAACAGCAATGGAGCTTTGATTCAAACAAGCCTTGATCTTAACAACTGTATCCAAAACATGAATGGCGAACTGTACTTCTGTGTATAAACATATTCCGCGTGCTGAGCAAGAGTTGATAGCCTTGAATTGTATATTTGTAATCAATGTAGGCGCAGTTGGAACTCGCATCATGCAGCTAGTATAATGAATTTTTAGCTTTATTTATGTGGAATCTCTGATTGACTCTTCGTTATATTAGATTTTAATTAGATATCTGATTAGATCTTGTGTGATTGTGTTCAGCAATTACGATTTTTTAGATAATGATTTTAATTAAATCTCTGATTAGATCTTGTGTGATTGTGTTGAGCAATTACGATTTTTTAGATAATGATTTTAACTAAATCTCTGATTAGATCTTGTGTGATTGTGTTCAGCAATTACGATTTTTTAGATAATGATTTTAATTAAATCTCTGATTAGATCTTGTGGTGATTGTGTTTAGAAATTACGGTTTTTAAGTACCTATTTTTTTTTAAGTACCGAACCTCGTAAAGTAGAGGCACCCATCATACTCATCATGAGAGACTCATGGACATGTTTATCCAAGACTTGATTTCAGGACTTCCTCTCACACCTTCAAGGCATTAGCCGCTAGGCTACGCGAGCTCGGTTTGATAATGATAATTTAGAAATTACGATTTTTTAGATAATGATTTATTAGATAAAGATTCTGATTCGCTCTTGTATAATGATTTTTTAGCTTTATTTATGTGGAATCTCTGATTGAGTCTTCGTTATATTAGACTTTAATTAAATCTCTGATAATTTTATTCACAAACGTTTCGCATCTACACAAGCTCTTTGCTGAAAAGAAGTTGCACAACGTAGAAACTCGGGATGTTCTTGAGATGTTCTTTTCTTTTCACACAAAAATAATTAAAAGAAAAGTAAAGGGATTAGGGGAATGGAAAAGATAGTTTATAAACATGTCGTCCACTTTATGGGGGATCATTTTTTCTTAAGCTTATCTCTTTGAATTACAAAGGCGCACTGATTATCCAATATCTTCACCTAAGATAGCTTGTGGCCGAGAGCTATGTAAAATCAACTTGAGAATCCTTTGGAAGGGGCTCCAAATCCTTTTGATCTTTGGTCAAGCAAGATGAAAAATGTATTTTCTCTCATGGTAGCATCCCTTGCACCAAGGGATGGAAATAATCTACTTGTGGGCTCCAGCGTTGGTCAAATTCCTCCTTGGGGAGTTTTTTTTGGAGAAGAGAAAATTTATTCAATTTTTCAATCGGAGGATGGATATAGAATTACAATTTTAGCTAGTCGTATATGATCTAATACCATTGGATGCAGTAGTTTATTTTTTAGGATCCAATAGTTTTCAATTTTTCTATAGAGTTTAGTGATGCCTTTGAATTAGTTTGCATTTCTCTCATAGAATGCACCTAGGCTGAGGATGTCTCCAAACACACAGTACCCTTTATACTCCAATTTCATCATACTCTCTTTGCCCTCTTTTTCGATCTAGTTGTTGTGGTCATAATTCGATTTCCACTCCATGTGTGGAAACCTTTCCACTAAAGTTCTTGGCTCTTGGTAAATCCTCTTCCTTACGGGGGAGGTACACTATGACTAAGCACTACAACTAAGGAATGAGACAAAGTCAGTTTATCAAAACATGCGATACCCTTTATACTCTAGTTTCAGCACACTCTCTTTGCCCTCTTCTTTGATCCAGTTGTTGTGGTCATAATTCAATTGCAACTCCATGTGTGGAAAACTCTGTACTAAAGTTCTTGGCTTTGGTAAATCCTCTTCCCTAAGCGGAGGTACACTATGAATAAGCACTATGACTAAGGAATGAGATGAAGTCAGTTTGTCAAAATGCACAGTACCCTTTATACTCCAGTTTCACCATGTGATACCCTTTATACTCTAGTTTCATCATACTCTTCTCAAAACATAGGGCACAATTTATACTCCATTTTTTGCTCTCTTTTCCCTATTCTTCGATCGAGTTGTTGTGGTCATTATTTAATTGCCACTCCATGTGTGGAAACCTTTGCAATAAAGTTCTTGGCTCTTGGGAAATCCTCTTCCCTAAGGGCAGGTACACTATGACTAAGGAACAAGATTGACTGAGTTTGTAAAAAAAAATGATACCCTTTATACCCCAATTTCAGCATATGGTACCCTTTAGACTCCATTTTCAGCATAGTCTTCTCAGAACACACGGTGCACACCAATTTCATCATACTCTCTTTGCCCTCTTCTTCGATCCAATTGTTGTGGTCATTATTCAATTCCCACTCCATGTGTGGAAACCTTTGATTCTTCTTCTCAAAACACACGGTACCCTTTATACTCCAATTTCAGCATACTCTCTTTGCCCTCTTCTTTGATCCAGTTGTTGTGGTCATTATACAATTGCCACTCCATGTGTGGAAACCTTTGCACTAAATTTCTTGGCTCTTGGTAAGTCCTCTTCCCTAGGGGGAGGTACACGACGACTAAGGAACAAGGCAGCGTCAGTTTGTCTTATAACACGTTTCCACTTCTAATTAGGACTCATGTGAACATGTTTCTTGATGAGGTTGTAGGCTTTCCAAATATACATCATCATCTCTAAGCCATTCAAAGAGACATGGAGCGGCAAGAAGAGGTGCACTATGAGCTCAACATTACCAACCAAAGAAAGCTAATTTTTGTTCGTGAATGGAACTTGGGCCCAAGATTCTTATTGGCTAGAATAGGCTTTGTTCATCCATTTAGAAGTAAAATTATCCATGAGGCTTAACATATTGATACTTCTCCCTCATCCTTAATGGATAGGAAGCATATCCCATTCAAACATGGCATACCCTTTCTATTAGGGTCTTAGATCAATAGGAAGTTTCTACATCACAAATCTTGCCTGAGGATATCCTTGTTAGAGGGATTCCATCATGAGAGGATAAAGATGGTAGAAGGGACAAGAAATCTGCTCATATCATGTTATTTCCCACAATGTTGATTTGTACACACTTCTAATATTGAAGCTTGCTAAGCACATGATTCTAGCTTTGATTTAACGAGATACAAAAACCCATGAGGATGGTCAATAGCATAAAGGCCGAGTTATTCATAGTGATCCCTTTGCAACCTTGGTCAAATATGAGTTGAGAATATGTAGCTTTAGAGTCTTCAAAGCCATCTTGTCATGGTTGATCTTAGACCTTAGTGCTATGTAGAAGATTTTGAGGCTCCTCCAAAAAATCCTAATGTCCATCTTATTTTTCTAGATGAGCTTCTTGGTGTCATCCTCAATCCATTGATTGAATCTGTTTGGAGGGATAATATCTATAATGGTGGCTTCAAGGAATCGGTCCTCCATGATGCAACTAAGAAAATATGTAGCCATCATAAACAGAAGAGGCATTAAGGGGAACCTTTGTCTTATAGAGAACATGAGAAAAATAGGGGAAC
Source organism: Ceratopteris richardii (assembly GCA_020310875.1). Taxonomy (NCBI): domain Eukaryota; kingdom Viridiplantae; phylum Streptophyta; class Polypodiopsida; order Polypodiales; family Pteridaceae; genus Ceratopteris; species Ceratopteris richardii. Next base: position 120,574,491 of record CM035438.1, on the reverse strand, counting down.
AAAGCTTATGGTTGATGTTGATCCAAGAAAAAGTGTGTTCACTAAGATTGATAAGAACAAATCTTTCATATGCAGTTGGTGTCTTGTCACAATTCATGCATTGTCCAAAGAAAACTCATTGGATTGTAACACAAAAGAGTGCCAAGATATATCAAAGGAACTTCTAATGAGTTTTTGCATTATCCTTTCACTTCTGACACTAGGATCAAAGTGTTTAGTGATGCAGATTGGGCAGGAAGTATAGATGATAGAAGATCTACTCATGGATACTTGTGTTATATTGGAGATAAGCTTGTATCATGGTGTTCAAAGAAGCAACACACAATTTCTTTGTCATCTACAAAAGCTAAGTATAACGGAATGGTAGAAGCATCAAAGGAAGCCATATGGATGAAAAGTTTATTGACGAGCCTTGGAATTGAACAAGGGATTCCAGTTATACATGGTGATAACATGAGTCCATTTTACTTGGCTAACTAACCCTATTTTTTATGCAAGAACGAAATATATTTAGATTCAATATCATTTCCTGAGGGAAAAGATACTTGATAAAGAGATTTAAGGCATATATTCTCCAACAAAAGAATAGGTAGTACATATGTTAACCAAGATTCTAGCTAGACCCAAGTTACAGAGATTCAAAGACATGGCAAGAATAAAGAAGAAGAGCATAATCACAATTAGTGATTGATGGGGATCTATTGGTACATAGCAATCACAAATTGATGTTTATGAGATCATGAAAAAAGTTTAAGATAAGATTGATGCAGACAAAGATCAATTAGAATGAAGGAAGCAATGGGCAAAAGATGTGAGATATGACTAAGCATGTATTCACTTCATGAGGATCCTAATTAGTGTATTATAGTTAGATTACTAATAAAAAAGTGAATAACAATGTAATAGTCATGATCCAATTATGAATTCATGGATATATAAATCAAATGTGACATTAGAAATCAAGAGAGTTCATGATTATAGTTGAAGAAAAGTGTTGAGGGAAATCTATAGATTTAGATGACACTCTATTTCACATTTCTCTCAGGATGATCATGCGGATTAGAAATCCTTGTACACATATCTAGTTCAAGAGTAAGTCAAACTGTGGTTAAATTTTCATAGTTTAATTCCTCTCATATTTTGTGAATGGTTCATAGGAACATTCATATATCAACTCTCTGAAGCGTAGACTACAAACAATGCATCTCATCGATCAATGTTTCGCTTAGATCTTAGTGGTTGGGGTAATTTTTGTTTTGTGTTTTAACCATTAAAAATCTAAGTTGAGAGGTAAAGAAACTATGGCTAAAAGAATTTTGTAAAATAGGTTCTATTTTGTGAGAAATCAGTATTTAAAGTCACCTATGTCAAAGTCTCCATTTTTGAACATCAATTTCAAACATACTTTTCATCTTGGTGTTTAATAAGACATCTTAACCAATGCTCTTGGGAGAGAGAAACATCTTCAGAAATTTCCACAGATTGGTATTGGAACAATGAGGTAGTTCACAATATGGTGGAAATCGGGGAGGGGGGTTGTTAGATATACTCAATAGTCTGCCCTCAAGTGATGACAAATGGTTCATGGCACTCTAAGTTGTAAGGTCCCCATTATGAGGAGAAGCCATTGTGAGAGCTTGAAAATTTGTGGAACCCTACCAAGTAAGATGAGGTCTTTCTGTGATTTTTGATGACAATAGATTATCATTGTGAGCCTTACCATGAGGTTTGGAAGCACAAAAAATCTCAGACATTGGGTTTCTATTCAAGGCTTTTAAAAATATAGGCCTTGTGACATGGTGTGGTTTCCCCATAGAACATTAATGGGGGGGTTCCAAGGGGGGATTGAACATTTTTGTGGCGTCAAGGGGGCCTATCCTCCTATTGAGCAAGGCTATAACAATAGGAATTTTGATCGAGGAGACATTGCATGATGATATATTTTGAACAGCTATTTTCTTGGTGTTTAGGTGTTCAAATCTTTCAGTGTTCTTGTGTTTCGATGTTTAGATGTTCCAGTGTTTTGGTTTTCTAGTGTTTTTATGTTTCATTGTTCTTGTGTTCCGATCTTTCAATGTTTTTGGCCTTTCAAAGAGGTCCTTTGGAGATTGTGGTCTCTTGTACTTTTCAACACGATTTTTGCACTAGTAAGTCTTTTATCTAGAGTCTATATAGATACCATATAAGTTCCATATTAGGAGTGCATGAATGGAAAGTATCTTCTTTTGTAGTTACATTTATCTTGGCAATTTCAGAATTTGAGTTCTCTATCTCTTAGTCAAAATCTCGTTTAGTCTAAATTTTATCCTTCTCGACTATGTCTATTGATCTATTGCATTGTGATATTATATCCTTATAAACTTACAAGGTAGATTTGTAAGGTGGGCAAAGTTAATGCAAGAATTTCACATGGAGATTCTATATAGACGACGCAAGAGCAATACAAGTGCAGACACATTATCTTGCATCATGCCTCAAATTTGTTTCACAATTTTGGATAGTAAAATTATCCACGAGATTAAGGATTATCAAAATGATGATCACTTTTTCAATCTATCATAAATCACTTATCAAATCATCATGAGAAAAAGTTATTTTCTAATTTCCAAGTTGAGCACGGCTTTAGTGTCTTACGTGTGAGATAAATAAACTGGAGAGGATACATGCTCTTGGTTATTTTACAACCATTGTAGATATTGAAACATTGTTGGGACAATATCTGCATGGATTTTATAATGGGTTTATATAAGAAAAAACATCAAAAGAATGTCATTCTTATAGTGGTTCAATGGTTAATTTTAATGGAACACTTTACTTTGACAAGGAAACACTAGAAGCTCCACAAGTTACATAATTGCTCATTCAGAACATATTTAGATTGCATAGTTTATCTAACTCCATGTTTTCACACAAAGATGATAGATTAGTAGGAAATGTATAGAAATGCATGTTTAACAAGTTACAAGTTCAACTCAAGATGAGTAGTGGAGAGCATCGAGAGACACACTTTTAGATCGAAAGAGTAAATGAGATATTGGAGGATATGCTTCGAGCGTATGCTTTAGAAAATCAAACATATTGCGACATTTTTCTTCCTTTGGTAGAGTTTTCCTATCATAGCTAGAAGCATAAATCTACTAATCTAGCACCTTTTGAGGTGATGTATGATTATGTTGCACGAGTGCAACTATCATAGGATTATCAAGGAAATCCGTTAGTGCTTCATAGTTTCTTACAAACATGCAAGATAATCGTAAGATAGCTTATGCCAATTTTAAGCAAGTTGTTGAGAGTTCCAAAGCTTTTGTAGATAAACGTTGTACACTAGGAGCGTTCTAAGAAGGAGATCATGTATTTTTACAAGTTCCAATTCATTCTTCATTAATAGTGGGTCAGAAGCCCAAGTTTTCGTCCAAATAATCCAGAAGATTGTTGATGTCACGTACAAGTTATGCTTACCAAATTATTGCAAAATACACCTAATTTTCCATTTTAATTAGTTGGAGCATACATTTCTCAAGATGAGAATTGTATAGATGGTCTAGTTTCTTTAGAAGATCGAACATTTGATTCATATGTTCCTTTCATTCTAGATAAGAGGGAGTGATAGTTGTGAAATCCCTCCACACCATAATATTTAGTAGTATGGACAACCATCCCCTCATACATGCTACTTAGGAATTGAAAGCTCGAATTCATCGGCATTTTCCATCCATGATCATTAGGAAAGTGATCTTTAGAAAGGGGAGAGAGTGTTAGATTCTATTCAGACTTACATGGTCTATCATTGGTCTGTCTGCATTGGTTGAGGACCCTAGACAGGTCAAAGACTAGAACTTGGGGGAGCCAAGGAAGCTCTAGCACGAGTCCAATCATATGATGAGGTTATTCCATCTACTCAAAGTGATAAAAAGAGGAGTTTTTGGACCTGATAGAGGACTCTAGATGTGCATGATGGCAAGGGCTATTTAAGATTAGGAGGAGAGTAGAAGGTAGTGAATTAGGACCTCACAAAACAAGGTTGAATATTAGCACAAGTAATTTTTCATGAAAAGCTTCAATGACATATAAAAACTTCACAAATCATAACCTTGATGAAAAAAATCGTTATCTTAAGAAAACCAAGCATCACAAATAGTTCATAGGTTCTATTTTAGTCCAACTATTTTGTCTAATGAACAAAAGGCAGACTAATGTTTGATTCGAAGTGGAATTTCGTAAAGATATGTGTATGTAAGACACACAAAAACACACACACACACACACACATATGTTTGTATTTCTGTGTGTTTATATATGTGTCAATTTATAGGACATTTCACATATGGCGGAGTCGCCTCTTGAGGGAAGATCTTTGTCAATCATATGCTTCCAAATGGAAGCAACATCGAGTATTGATTCACATAAGGGGGAGTCCCAATTTTTCTCTCCTGCTACGTCACGAAAGGTTTTCTAGGAAAATGTTATGACACCACCCTCCACCCAAAGCTATTTCTCTTTGTCACATATGTATATATGTTTGTGTGTCTTTGTATTTGTGTCAATCTATGGGGCATTTCACATATGGCAGAGTTCCCTCTTGAGGGAAGATCTTTGCCAATCATATGCTACCAAATGGAAGCAACATCAAGTTTTGATTCACATAAAGTGGAGTCCTAGCTTTTCTGTCCTAGTACATCATGAAACGTTTTCTAGGAAATTGGCATGATACAGATAGGTTTGAGTGTATACAATGCACAAGAATGTAAGAAATAAGCAAAATATGCTATTGAAATGAACCAAACACTCAACAATGGTATCTCCTATTTTTTTGGAATACACAGAGATTGACCCCGAGACAGACAAACTGAGATTTCTCCCAATCTACTAAACCAAATGCTATGAAAATTTACAAGCATAAACTAGACACTAATATCTTTCCAATGATCCATCTCTCATCCAATTGATGACTCTGTAGAGAGAGTACAAGCCCCTTCAAACTTACTATTGTTGAAGAAGATGATGCAGAAAATGAAGGAGCAAGGCAATGATGGTCACAAGTGTATGTATATTGCTTCCATGTATTGTACAAGTGTTTTGAAGTATTTATATAGACTTTTCATGTGATCCATGAGTTCTAGGATTTTGAATTAAAATGAAGGAAGTAAGAGTTGTTGGAGGGAATCAATTCACTTTCCTACAATCTAGGAAAAGTGAAGATCTAGTTTGATCTACTTTTAGGTGATTGATTGATTGGTTTGATTGCAAGTCAACCACCACAAATTCATGGAATTCTAGATATCTCTTTCTACTTTTACATGTGTACTAAAGCTCAAGGATTTTACAACATTAAAAGATCCATGAAAAATCGTTTTAAAAAAGTACAATAAATGAGCATAAGTAAAACAACTCTCCAACGGATATTCTGTCAACGTGATCCATGCCATAGGTGTTTGATGTAGATCAGATCCACCCCAAGCATAGTATAAGCTTGATGTTGCAACAAAAAAGACATTGAGGGGCAAGAAGAGGTGCACCATGAGCTCAACATTTCCAACCAAAGAAAGATCATTTTTTTCCTTGAGTGGAACTTGGGTCCAAGATTCTTATTGGCTAGAATGTGCTTCGTTCATCCATTTAGAAGTAAGATTCTTCATGATGGTTAACACATTGAAAATTCTCCCTCATCCTTGGATAGGAAGCATATCCCATTCAAACATGGCAATACCCTTTCTATTAGGGTCTTAGATCCATAGAAAGTTTCTACATCACAAATATTGCTTGAGGATATCCTTGTAAAATGGCTTCCATCATGAGAGGATATATATGGTAGAGGGGATGAGAAATCTCCTCATATCATGTTATTTCCCACAATGCTCATTTGTACAGACTTCAAATATTCAAGCTTGCTAAGCACATCATTCTAGATTTGATTTGATGAGATATGGAAACCAATTAGGATGCCCAAAAGCATAATTAAGGTGTCACTCATAGTGATCCTTTTGCAACCTTCATCAAATATGAGTTGAGAATATGTAGCTTTAGAGTCTTCAAAGCCATCTTGTCATGGTCGATCTTAGACCTTGATGCTATGTAGAAGATTTTGAGGCTCCTCCAAAAGACCCTAATGTCCATGTCATGAGCTTGTTGGTGTCATCCTCAATAAATAGAGAGCTCTTTGATGGAATCCATTTGGAGGAATAGTATCTATAATGGTGCCTTCAAGGAATTGGTCCTCCATGAGGCAACTAAGAACATCTGTAACCATCATAAATAGAAGAGGCATTAAGGGAAACCTTTGTCTTATAGAGAACATGAGAAAATAGGGGAACAAAGGTTCTGGTTAATGTTGATCCAAGCAAAAGTGTGTTCATTGAGAGTGGAAAGGATTCTAGTGAAACGAGATTGTCCCTCAAAAGCCCTTAAGGGATTGAACAACAAACTTTAAAAGATTTTGCTTTAGCCATCATGAATCTCCTAGGCACAAATGCATTTCTAAATGGATGGATATCAAAAGAGCTATACATGAACCAAACCCATGGATTTGAAGACTCACATTATCTTGAGCATATATGCTTATATGGGCTAAAGCAAGCTCTAAGGGCTTGGAATCATAGGCTTGTGACTTATTTGCATGACAAAGGATTTGTAGTAAGCAAAGAAAATCATCTTCTTCTTCTTATTAAGAGATCACATGAGAAGTCATATACTTTTGTGTATATGTAGAGGACATCATACTGACAAGTGATGATGCTGAAGGAATTTGAAGGATTAAGTTACAAATGGAGGAATTCAAGATCTCTAATCCACCGCAACTCACTTACTTTCTTGGATTCGAAGTGGCGTATATAGAGAAAAGTATGTATCTCTTTCGAAAGATGTACATTAAGGATATGCTAGCTAAATTAAAAATTGAGAATGCTAAGGTGTAGGTACACCCATGGAGGAAAACTCCAAATTAAGTGCTCACAAAGTGAATTAATTTATATAATATGACAAGCTATCAAAGCTTGGTAGGAAGTCTCAACTATACCACTTTCTCTAAAGTAGACATATGCTATAGTATTGGGTAGAATCAAAGGATGACAGAAGGAGTAATTTAGGATATCTTTCATTTGCAAGTACAAAGCTCATATCTTGGTCATCCAGCACCAGCATATTGACATGATTCTATGTTTTTGTTAGGCTCCAATGCCAATGCTAGAATATAATCTCTCATTCTTCACACACATACACAAACATTCATCTGCCACAATAATGTTGATGTGCGTCACACACATACATTCATCTTCCATAGTGACATTGATGGACGTCTATGCATATATCCATGCAAAGTGTGCATATTCGTGCATAAACTCATCCATATGTGTGAGAATACACACTCATGTTCACACACCATCACCCTTACAGATCTCTCATAGCTAACATCATGCACTCAAACCCGACCACCCATGCACTCATCCTACTCTTGCCAACTAATCGACACATATATTGATTGTGCAGTGCAACTTCTCCAAAATTCGCAAAAACGTGATGGTGAGTGGCACCATTTTGTCAGTGGACTGCGTTGACAGAAGTAGAAATTATGTGTTGTTGGCTCTTCAATTAAACTTCAAGATTGGTAATGCCAATGGAAAAATCGTCTATCCAGGTAGCAATTTCGAGGCTAGTTGCACTTACATCGGTGTCAGTGGTGGTTCTACTCTTTTTGTGAGTTGCAAAAATAGCAATGGAGCTTGGATTCAAACAAACCTTGATCTCAACAACTGTATCAAAGTCATGAATGGAAAACTGTGGTTCTGTGTATAAACATATCCCACGTGTTGAGCGAGAGTTGATAGCCTTGATAGGTATTTTTGCAATCAAAGTAGCAGTTGGAACTTGCATCATGCTAGTATAATGATTTTTTATCTTTATTTATGTGGAGTCTCTGATTGAATCTTCATTACATTAGAATTTAAATAAATCTCGTATTAGATCTTATGTTATTGTGTTTAGAAATTAAGATTTTTTAGATAATGATTTTTTAGACATAGATTTTAAATAAATCTCTGATTAGATCTTGTGTGATTGTGTTAAAAAATTATGATTTTTTAGATAATGGTTTTTTAGAGAATGATTTTTTAGAGAATGATTTTTTAGATAATGATTTTGATTAGACCTTGTATAATGATTTTTTAGCTTTATTTATGTGGAACCTCTCATTGAATCTTTATTATATTAGATTAAATCTCTTATTAGATCTTACATGATTGTGTTTAGAAATTATAGTTTTTAGATAATGATTTTAATTAAATCTCTCAATAGATCTTGTGTGATTATGTTAAGACATTACGATTTTTTAGATAATGATTTTAATTAAATCTCTTATTAGATCTTGTGTGATTATGTTCAAAAATTACAATTTTTTGGATAATGATTTTAAAAAAATTAATATTTTTTAGATAATAATTTTTTAGATAATGATTCTGATTAGATCTCATATAATGCCTTTTTAGCTTTATTTAGTTGGAATCTCTGATTGAATCTTTGTTATATTAGATTTTAATTAATCTTTGATTAGATCTTGTGTGATTGTGCTAAAAAATTATAATTTTTAGATAATGATTTTAATTAAATCTCTAATTAGATCTTGTGTGATTTTAATTAAATCTTTGATTAGATTTCTTTTCTCTCATGGTGGCATCCCTTGCACCAATGGATGGAAATAATCTACTCGTGGGCTTTAGCATGGGTCAAATTCCTCTTTGGGAAATTTTCTGGGGAAGAGAAAATTTATTCGATTTTTCAATCAGATGATGGATATGGAAGTACAAATTTATCTCCTATATGATCTAATAAGATTGGATGCACCACTTTCTGTTTAAGATCCAATAGTTTTCAATTTGTTCTATAGAGTTTAGTGATGCCTTTGAATTAGTTTCCATTTCTCTCAAAGAGTGCACCTAGGGTGAGGACGTCTCAAACACACGGTACCCTTTATACTCTAATTTCAACATACTCTTTTTGCCCTCTTCTTCGATCTAGTTGTTGCGGTCATAATTCAATTGCCATCCCATGTGTGGAAACCTTTGCACTAAAGTTCTTGGCTCTTGGTAAATCCTCTTCCCTAGGGGGAGGTACACTATGACTAAGCACTATGTCTAAGGAACGAGATGAAGTGAGTTTGTTAAAATACATGGTAGCCTTTAAACTCTAGTTTCAACATACGATAACCTTTATACTCTAGATTCAACATACTCTTCTCAAAACACATGGTACCCTTTATACTCCTATTTTTGCTCTTCCTCTCTTCTTCGATCTAGTTGTTGTGTTCATTATTAAATTGCCACTCCATGTGTGGAAACCTTTGCACTAAAGTTCTTCGATCTTGGAAAATCCTCTTCCCTAGGGGGAGGTACACTATGACTAAGCTTTATGGCTAAGGAACGAGATGGACTCAGTTTGTCAAAACACAAGGTACCCTTTATACTCCAGTTTCAGCATATGGTACCATTTAGACTCCACTTTCAACATACTCTTCTCAGAACACACACTACCCTTTATACTCTAATTTCATCATACTCTCTTTGTCATCTTCTTGGATCCATTTGTTGTGGTCATTATTCAATTTCCACTCCATGTGTGGAAACCTTTGATTCTTCTTCTCATAACACATGGTACCCCTTATACTCCAGTTTCAAAACTCTCTTTACCCTCTTCTTGGATATAGTTGTTGTGGTCATTATTCAATTGCCACTCCATGTGTAGAAACCTTCATTAGGGGGAAAGATGAACCCTGCATGGGCCTTGTAAGGATTCCTTATTTTAAGGGATTAAGCCTAATCTTATTCTTGCCTGAAGGAGTAGTGCATTTAATAGAGAACTTTTTAGTAGGCTAGACTAGGCTTTGTTTTAGGCCCAAAAAGGTTCATCTCTCTCTTCTTTGAAAGAAAGAGAGAGAGATTCCACTTTACACATCATCAAATATGTCCATCTTTGTGAATAAAAAATGATTTTTTTTTGAAAAGTCACATATTAGTTATCGCTTACTAGAAAGGGCCCATTTCTTAATATACATGTCAAAAGTTACTTTTTTATATGGATTTTTTAATAAAATCACTCAAAATAGTTCTTTTCTCAAACGCCCTCCAAAAGTAAAGTGCCACATCATCAAAGTCGTAACTTTCCTTACCCCAAAAAATGATTTTTTCAAATTTTTATCATTTTCACTCACATAGAATGGAACACCTCACCATGTCCCATACACATATCAAAAAAGTATTTTTCTCTATGCACAGATACTCCTTAGTCCATTATACATGTTTCTTTTATTCTTCTCTCTCTCTCTCTCCCCCTCTCTCTTACCATCTGAATTATAGTAGCCATGGGGTACTGAAACAATTTTCTCCAAGGAGAAGATGTAGCAGTAATGGAATCACCCACAAGGAATATTTTCTACCATGAGATGACAATATTCATGTCCAAGTAGGTGGTTAATTCTTTCCTTGTGATCCAAGATCTACTATTCATTTTACTTTCCAGTATTCATGTACTATTTTTCACGAGGAAAAACAAGTGATACCATCATTGGAAGCTCTTTCATGTGGAGTGGGAGGATGTAGACATCATATTCTTCCAACGAGGTATGTATTTTCCTTGATTGTCATATTTGCAAAAGAATTAAACCAATATTGCCCTTGCATAGGTAATTCATATGAAAAATAAGTGCTTCATCAACATCAAAGAAGGAACTCATATATGCTTTTCTTTGTACAAAAGAAAAGAAATTAAATTCTAATCTATGGAGGCTTCAAAAATTAATGTTTTCTTCCATAATAAAAGTTACCTCTAATAATTTTCTTTTCACATACCTTTTTAATATGATCTTATATATGTTTATCTTTTTGGTACTTGTTGTGGTGATAGATTCCAATTCATATTAAAGCTACTAATCATTAATGCCTTGGAATAGTGAAAGATAAGGCACATTCTACATTCAGATCTTGTTTGTTTCTTTAGGTTGGGCTCATTTTATTAATTGAAATATTACATGTATTGTCATATGGAGAATTTTGATGTATCAATTTGTATTAGTCAAGGTTGTAGTACAACAGTAATGGAAAATTCCCACTATAGATCTAACAATAATTTCTTAAAAAGTACATGTCATATTACTAGTTCTATGCATGTTGACGAGTTGGAATAATACTCACTTTCTTTTCTTCAAACAACTTTTGCAAGTTTTTGACAATTAGAAGTATTTTCATGAAATGACAACACAACATCGCAAGTGAAAATTGGAGGCTATCAACAAGACCTTTGCATCATGATCAATGTCATGCACAAAAAGTTTTCGAGGGATCAACTTGGAAATGAAGTTATATAAAAGGTATCATTTGATTATTTTATACTAACAAGTTTTTGTGGTATATCCTATCCATGTTCAAGGTACACAATGACCACCTCGGATGAAGCTACATCAGAGTGGATGAAGTGTTCTACATGCAATAGAGGTCACCATACACTCATAGAGTGGTTCAATATGACAAAGTGAAGTTGATTAAAAATATAAAAGTAGTTCATAGCCTTGTCCACAGAATTTTTCATGAGAGCATGATGAAGATCAATTGCCATAGATGTGACCATTCAAATAAAGATTCTAAGGACATGTACAAAGGGGAAGAATAGATCCATTACTTCTTGGTGATGAACCATTTGAATCATTCATGAGAGCATGATGAAGATCAATTGCCATAGATGTGACCATTCAAATTGAGATTCTAGGGACATGTACAAAGGGGAAGAATAGATCCATTACTCAATATACCGTCAAAAAGAACATGGATGATGAAACATGAAGTAGCCATTCCAACTGATCCAAAAAGGAGAGCTTCACGGAACCATCATGGAACATAAGCATATTCCAACATCACATCAAGTAGAGGCTATAAAGTCACTACTGTAAGGTCAAAGCACACTACCCACCTATGAGAAAAGAAACATATTCCATAAATTGTGCCACAATGTCAATCAAGGCATGCATGTAAAATGAATATGAATTATCAACAACATCATAGATCATATGTAGCACAACCTAAAGTTTCTCCTAATGAAAAGTTAGCAAACATCATAGATCCTTTGTGCTTCAAAGTTAATGCACTAGACTATGGATATAATCAATAGCACTTCAAGCCATTCAAGGGGAAGGAGATGCATTCCCTACTTCTATTCTGAAAGATATTAACTTGTGTGTAGCTCATGTGAAGATGATGACCATACAACCAAAAAAACTAGATGCGACCATACATGATGTAATCATTCTTGTTGAAGAGATACACTTTGTAAAACAAAATTTTCATTATGATAATCTACTCTTTCATCATCTTTCTTACACATGCTCAATTAGTCCATAGTGATCTATATCATATCTTCATAATTGTGTCCACTTGCTTAAAGACGGTATGTGTGCAAAACAAAATCATTTAAGATTCAAAAATCGTATTTCCATTGTTCAACTAAGTTGTGCAGATAATAAGTTTGATGAACCTAAAATTTAAAAGAAAGGACTTGTATTTCCACTGACCACATGGTATTTAAATGTCCTAGGAAGAAGATAAAAGTTGGGTTCAAGACTTCCAAGATCACCATCCCACATCAAAAGGATCATCATCAGAGTCAAAAGAGGATTACTATCCATCATGAGAATCATGCCCTTGATTCTTTACCTAGATATACTACAAACCCTTTCTAGTTCCATCATAGACTCCATCATCATCGTGTTCTTGTAAAACATATCAAGAAATTTACAAAAAACAATAGCTATGAACATTCAGTTTCTAGAAAAGCTCACAATTACATAACTGCTTTGCGTGGAACTCATCGCTTTGAGATAGAGGTGATCTCAGAGACATAAAGGAAACTAATGTAAAACCTAAATTCTATGCAAATGTATATATCTCATGATTTGTTCATAATTTCGAGAAACTGATCCTACCATCATGTCTCAAACATGCAAAAACCCTAAGATTGACTGTCTATTTGTCTAATTCTGACATCTGGAGCCTTGATAACCTCAAAAAGCACCAAAAAAGGAGCAACCACAAAAATGCAGGACAGGCCTCTACAAAATTTTTGCAAAGGCTTATCCCGTGTTTCTGTGGCTGCCCCTTCTTTGGTGCTTTGAGGTCATGCAAGGTCATTAATGGTGGAAATAAAAATTATTTCTTGCAAATTTTAGGGAAATTGATGAACTATGCAACCCAAGAAACTAGATTGACCATATATGACTGTGTGATCATTCTTCTTGAAGAGATGTTTTGTAATATGAAATTATCTTATTGGTAATATAATTTTAATAAACTTTCTTACACATGATCAAGTCCACATTGATCTATACCATATGTTCACATTCGTATGCACTCAATTCAACATGTTATGTGTGCAAAGAAAATCATTTATGGTTATAAACTCATTTTTCCATTGGTAAATTGTGTTGGGCACATAATGAGTTTCATGGACCTTAAAGTTGTAACAATAAAGTCTAATATCCATTAGAAATAAACTTGCATGGCCTCAAAGGCACCAAAAAAGGTCATGCATAGAAACACACAATAGGGCTCTACAATAATTTTGCAAAGGCCTATCCTGTGTTTTCTGTGGCCCCCTTTTTTGCTGATTTTGAGGCCATGCAAGGTTATTTTTAGTGGATGTGAAACTTTATTCCTAAAATTTTTAAGGCCATGGAACTTATCTCTAACAAGTCACTTACTCTATAGTGATCCATGCATATATAACTTCTACAATCGGAGCCAGTATAGACAAACATAGTCATGCGAGATAAAATAGTTTGCAAAATATAATTTTTGATAATATCTTCATGTTTGGAAGCCTTGTTGTGCCTCTACACCCCACATAAGGCACAAATCCCCCCTTTGAACTCTTCCCATTAAGGTTCTATCGCGAAATTTCATGGCATGAGAGGGCCTTTATTTTCAACTTGAATGGCAATCAGATTGGCAAAAAAGTTTATGCCCCATTTACCTCATGGCCTCAATCACAAAGACCATCTATTACCATAAATGTTCACATATAAACCTCATCTAGCTTAGAAGTTAAGGTCCCATGGATGTTTGTGCTCTCAAAGTGGTTTCTCCTCATAATGGGGGCGTTATAAATTAGAGCACCATGGATCATTTGTTGTTACTAGGAGTAAGTATTGAGTATATCTAACATGAATGACCTTTTTGAGTTATATCCATTGTAATTTCAAACTTCATAAATGATCATCTATTGAGAAAATTAACCAATAAAAAATCAACTAATGTGAACTTGAGCATACTCTATATAAACATGAAAAATTGAATAATCACCAAGAGACATTAAAAATGCACATTTTTAGACTACAAAAGTGTGAAAGTAGGGATGTTTTCATTACAAATATCAAATCTTACAGAATTTACAAGTTATCGGGTTCAATGATTGTACAACTTGAAGTGCTTGCAAATGCAAGAAATCATCACAAAATTTGTGATGCTCGTCCATGGTGTAAAGTTTGAGGTCAAAAAGATTTTTAGGTATCTTAGTAGGAGCTACGAAGGCATCATAGAAATTTTTTTCTCTTGTCTATACTTATTTTTGAAGAATGTGGAAAGAGCCCTCATGCTAAACGAGCTGATCAGCGAGAAACAAGACATACTTGGTGATGCTCTTGAATCTAACCAAAATCAAAGCCCTCTAGAAAATCTAGAAGGAAAGATGTGTTATTAACTCCAATTTCTCTTCCAAAAATAGATCCATTTAGAAATATGTAGATTGCATGGGTAGAAGAATAAGAAATTTGAGAGGAATCCACCCTTCAAAGAGTCAAGATTGTTTATCTTCTAGAATAACAAGCTAAAAGAGAGTGGATCTTGCATAAAAGCGACATCAGGCTAATCAACCTCCTTTGACATTCCCTTCAAATTTCTTCTATTTCTCTCATTTTTTTGAAGTTAAACCTATTTTTGAGAAAAAATGCAAATCATCACATAGAAAAAGATATATGACAATAAAATTCTAGCCTCATTTATAGTTCAATTTTGAAGGAATTTAATTATATCATCCACTCTCTTCACAACCTATGAACAATGCAAAATATAATATAAGTATTAAAGAAAGAAATATGATAACATAATAAAAACATTTGTACATTCCTAAACTTGTGCCTTCAAAATTTCATGCAATGTTCAGAATGTACTTGTAAGGCTATGGAATGGTTATTCTTCCAACTACATAGAAAGAAATCTAGCCAAAACACAAAAAAAATATATGTAGATAGGTCAAACACATGTTAAATTCCGTAAACAACTCAAAATTTCACAAAAATGTTGAGATCTTCATGCAATTCTTGGAAAGCACCTGTAAGGGTATGAAGTGGTTGTTCATCCACCAAAGTAGAAGGAAATATATCTGTAACAAATAAAAGCATATAGAAATAGGTGAAAGATATATTCAATACTATAAACCATGCAATATTGCAGAGTAATAATTACAATCGATAGAATATCTCATTCTAGTAGAGTTTTTGAGTTTCATTGTTGCCATTTCAAGACATCTTGTGCAATAGCAACTATCGCATTGTCTTTTTGGCCACAATGAAGACCCAAGTTTCCAAGATTTCTAACTTGATGAGGTCCATATCTAGAGAGTTGCATGTACACCCATGCACTTTTGGAGTACTCATGTGACATGCATTGTGACACCTTAATCTTCATATTTTGGTTGCTATAGCCTTTAGATGTTGTGACTGAAGTTCAAGGTCTTCAATCCACAACAATAGTTCAATATGGCACATGTAGATAGCATGGAATACAGAGAGAGGAGCTTGAATGGTGTGTTACAAAGAGAAACTAGTGGAAAAAAGATGTCCTTTTGGGACCCAGTATGAAAATGTGAGGTTTAGGAAGGAAATACCTCTTTTCGTAGTATTAAAAAAAAAACCATTTTTTCCAGCTCAAATCATGCACGGATTTTGAATTCCTGGTCAAGAAGAGCACTTTTGACCCTAAAATCTAATGGGCGGTCCATTGTGAGGTGTTGTGATGAGCTTTTAAACTTTAAAAAAATTTGAATTTTTGGGCCCAACCTAGTTATGAGATTCCTTCTCTCTCTAGAGGCAACTTATTAAATAGGGAGAAACTTGTCCCCTCTTTCCCCTTCAACCTAGTATTTTATAGGGTATAGACTGTGGCCACCACCCTCTTTTGATTAGGGGAAAAAATGAACCTTGGATGGGCCTTGTAAGGATCCCTAATTTTTAGGGATTAAGCTTAATTCTATTCTTGTTTAAGGGGACAAAGTGCATTTAATAGGGCACTTTTTTGTAGGCTAGAGTAGGCTTTTTTTTAGGCTTCAGTAGGCCTATCTCTTTCTTCTTCTAGAGAGAGAGAAAGAGAATCTACTTTCCACATCATCAAACTCGTACATGTATTTGAATAAAAAAATGAGTTTTTTTAAAAAGTCTCATTTTTCAGTGTATATTAACTCAAAAGGGCCTATTTTTTAATATATACGTCAATTTTTTGGGCCCATTTTTTTAAGTCTCTTTTAGAAAAAGTATAATTTTCAAACTCCCTCCAAAAGTAAGTGCCACATCATCAAATCCGTGACTATGCTTCCCCCAAAAAATGACTTTTTTTAAATTTCATCATTTTCAGCCATACACAGTGGAAAAATACACTTTAACCCATACACATACAAGAAAACACATTTTTTGAGCAAAACATATGCTTTAGAGTCCCTTCCAACCAGTTTTCATCTTTGTTTTTGATATTGCTGGTCATTAGCAAAGATTTTGTTGACATGTATCACAAACTTCACAGTAGAATGTCATCATGCTCCTGCATCAACAAGTATCCATGTTCGTGTGCCTAGAGAGTTTGCTCCAAATACACGATGCAACAATGATGCCAATTCTCAAAATGAACATAGTGCAGCTGAAGAAAAAAGTATTGATATTTGGACTCAATGTTCACTATATCCTCTTGATCCAATATCTTCTTTTTTTTTAAAATGGAGGTTCGGCCGAGGCCTACTCCCCCGGACTTTAACTTTGAAATTACAACTGTACAAGGAAGGGCATAGTACCCATGGGACCCCCCTTATCCCACAAGAACAGGGGTTAGACTCAGACCGGGAAGGACTTACAACACAGGGTAAACGGCCCGAAGGCACTGCAGAGTTACACACCCGAAGGCAGCATACACGCCCGAAGGCTCACATGTCTCGCAGCATTGGGGGGTTGAACCCATGCCCCCGCCTCAAGAGGCGAGGGATTCAACCACTAGACCAGGCGTCTTGGGACATCCAATATCTTCTTACCATCCAACATTCCATAACCTCTGAACTTTACTTCAGTTCATTGGTGCGGGTGAAGCTGGACTATTAGGTTACTGCAAGCGATTATCTACACATTCACTTGCTACTGCTAAGTATTGGTTCCAACAATATCACATCCATCATATGAGGGTGGTCACTTTAGGAAGCACAATCATATCTTTACAAAAACAACTTGCAGATTTGGAACAGGATATTGAAGCAAAACAAAGCACAATTTCAAATTTAACTGCCAATCTCCAACATCTGAAAGGGACTCCACTTGGTATGAGACATAGGAAAAGAGCATTGTCATCGTTTGAAGCTCTTTCAAAAGGTGGCAGAGCACGCAAGCAACGTATATATGCAACAAGGTGAGTGTTTGTTTTACTTTTATATGTTTTAATGAATATTTGTAATGGAATCTTTCATTGTGTAGGTCATTTATTCAAGACATAATTGCTTCATCAACAACACAAGACCAATTCAAGCTGATGAATAGTTGTATAAACACCAAAGAAATCACTTTTTCTTTAGAATCACCCATAGGAAAGTGTATTAGAGTTGTTGTTGAAGCTGAGTTTTCAAAGAAGTTAAAAAACCTTATCACAGTGCAAGATGTGCAGGCAATATGTGACGAAGCGGGCATCAGTAGAAATGGGTATACTGCAATGTACACCCTTCTCAGGCAAGCCTTACAATCACAAGGTATTTCTCAAAGTATATTTCCATGCCCATATAAAGTGTCTATCAATAAAAAAACTTCAAATGAGGATGTGACTCGTACTATTGGACAATATTTATTCGTAGAAGACACTATGCCTGCCTCTATTTATCATCCAAATATTCCCAAGAAGCAATCAAAAATCCTATCTACACAAGGATTTTATCTACACTAAATTCAACAATACATTTGTGGATCTTCAGAAGCTTCAACAAGCAATCGTTCACTTTTATAGTTCAACAATCAAAGGTACCCCTACTATATTTTATTTGGTGTTGAAGTTTTATTGCATTCAAGTGTCATATTAAGATAATGTTTTCTCTTTTATGCAGACTGTAATGTTAAGTTACAGTCTGCATAAAATCATACTAAAGCTTGATGAGTGTCAAATCATAAAGGGTCGGCGACTAGAAAGGCTGAGTGTGACGCTAATGAATGAAGTTATGGACCATGCAATGAGTGATGAAACTTTAGGAGGGAGGGACAATTTGACTTACAGTGTGCAATCAGAGAGAGATATTTGGTGGTTAGGTGCTATAGAAGTTCCCAAAGAAACAAACAATGTTATTTCATGGATTTTTAGTAGGACTCCATGGATTACGGAAGTAATCTCTTCTCAAATACATGGGAAGCTTTCTGTAGATAATATAGGTGATTTTGAGGTAGAATGGCATTTGGGTGGAGACCTTAAGAGTATAAAATGCATGTTAGGTTGTAAACAAGGAGCATCTTCTCTCTATCCTTACCCATATTGTACGCAAGGTTACAAAGGATCTAAGAGACAGTCTAAACCTGCAAGGGCATTGATGAGAGTTGATGACTCTGAAGAAATTAATGAAACAGACTCATCGAATCATAGGGAATGGGAGATATCACTTTTGAGGTGTCCAATGTTACAGGAACCCACTCGTGATAAAATAAGCAATGATTGGAACCCCATTATTCCATTTCCATTAGTCAATGTTCACTTTTTTACTTTGCATGCATTCATGAGGATCTTTGATAGGCTTTTGAAGCTCCATGTTGAATATGCATTTGCAATGAAACCACTAGAGAGGTCTACAATAGCAATCCAAAAAATAGAAGATCTTTTGAATTCTATAGGTTGTCATGGTGGCCACGTATCTTTAGTTGTTAAGAAGCATGATGAGTCTCAAGAGATTTTACAACAAGTTTCAATGACTGGGAAGAAGGCAAGACGTTTCTTTAAAAGAGATGTGAATAGTCAAGATGATGGGAAATGGGAGCTTTGGAAGGACCTCTGTTCAATTACAACAGACAATGATAGTCAGGTTGATCTCATTAACAAGCGAAAGAAGGTTTGGTCATCATTCGATCAATTGTTACATTTGATGTGTTTGGTTTCCACTAATGCTTCACAACGAGAATTATTCCAAGTGACTTTGAAGGAGTTTACACAGTCATTCATCTTATCTTGGGGAGAAAGCAACATTAGACATTACATAGTAAGTTTTGCTTACATTTTTTTATTTGGTCTTAAACACTATGTGTATATCTTATTGACCAGATCATAGCATACTCTTTTTGCACATGGAGCATATTTTATGAATCCATATGGTTCACTGGACATTTTTAGTACACAAGGAATGGAGAAGTCACATTACACGGCTAGAGGTGTTTACTTTAAAAACACTCGTCATGGGGGTGGTCTACTCCAATCAAACTATTTATAAGAAATGTTCAAATGGTTTTTTCATGCGACAATCGCTAGAAAATATGTAATGGAACGAGCATGTGGGTCACAAATAACAAAGATTACACGAAAGCTACAACATAATATTGCAAGAGAGAAGTGGATGTCATCATCAGGACCTGTACATCATGCCCAAGGCGTGCACAAAGAGTCCACGAGGGTTCTGCTTGGAAATAGTTTCCAAACTCTTAAAATGCATTATTCTTTTCAAGGTTTTTATAACTCCTTTCACTTCAAATAAAATTAAAGTGTTTTTGTGAATATACTTTTAATATCTTAAAACTAATTTTTATCCATTTAAATGTGAACATGACAATTCTTAAGTGAAAGCCTATAAATAGAGGTGTCCTTCCTCATTTAACCACTTTACAACCTAGGAGAATGGCACGCACAAAGCAGACTGCTAGAAAGGATCATGTCGTCTACCCTAGCCATGTGCAAGGTACTCAGCGCCCAACATGGATGACACCCCACAAGAAGAGTCGAACCACAAGCCACTTCTAGACGAAACTCGGGTGCAGGGACATAGTCTGGTAGCATTCAATTGCGGGGGGATGAAGCTTCACAAGAGAGAGATGTATCACAAGAAATAAATTATTCCCCTCCCACATCTGATGATGAGCCCCCAGTTAGGACACCACTCAAGGCAAGGCCCAAACAACGAGGACATAGGCAAGTTGTGATTGAAACATCAAATTTATCGAGTTCCTGAGATGAAGAAAGTATAAACGAGCCACCATGGAACACCGATGATATCCCCGTGAGCCATCGAGTAACACAAGGAGGCAAGACACTCCCCCCTGGACAAGGACAAAGACCAACCGATAAAGAAAGAGAGCAAGGCCGAGCAAAGGAAGTAAATGATGAGGCAGGACCATCTAAGCGTGCTCCAGGAAGAAAGGAGAACTATCAACCACGTCGTAGAACACAACGACCACAACCCAACATCCCCCCAAATGCAAGAGCACCACAAAGGTGCAGAAAGCAAACCAGAGCCTTTGTAGAGATTCGACACTATCAAAAGTCTGTGGAGCTTGTTATTCCACGAAGCTCATTTGCAAGAGTTGTGAAGGAAGAGATCCAACGCTATTGCACTGGACTTCGTATCCAAGGGATAGCCATTGAAGCCTTCCAAGAAGCTGCAGAGGCGTATCTTATATCAATGTTGGAAGACTCTAACTTGTGTGCCATCCATGCAAAGAGAGTGACAATACAACCTAAAGATTTGCAGCTAGCTAGGAGAATTAGAGGGAATAACTTTTAAAAAAAATTTACTCCCTTGTTTGGAGAACCTTTTGTATATCCCATATGATGAATATTTTGTAAATCCCAAATGATGAATTTAAACTGTCTTCTTATATTTGCTCTCTCAAGTGTTTATCTCTTAGTGTACATGTTTTGAAGTTTATTTCTCCTATGTTTCTAGGTGCCTTTTTCCAATACCTCTTTGAAGTGTTT
Source organism: Ceratopteris richardii (assembly GCA_020310875.1). Classification (NCBI taxonomy): domain Eukaryota; kingdom Viridiplantae; phylum Streptophyta; class Polypodiopsida; order Polypodiales; family Pteridaceae; genus Ceratopteris; species Ceratopteris richardii. The sequence goes on along the minus strand of CM035438.1, from coordinate 120,553,282 downwards.
TTCATAGTTGTATCATTCCTTTTTCTTTACTTCTTGTAAGTGGTAATGTTATTTAATGCATTTCATGGCTTAGAAATGCCAAAAAAAGGCCTTCCACAGAAACGCCGGGATGGGCCTTGCAAAAGTTTTGCAAGGCCTATCCCCGCGTTTCTGTGGCAAGCCTTTTGGCATTTCCAAGCCATGCGAACACATGCCATGCACATTGGGGCATATAATTGGCCTTAGATAGAGTGCACTGCATGCTAACCCTCTGACCAATAGCTAAACAATGTTTATGAACATACATGTAGTTATTTACTACTGCATGCTTATATGCACCCAGAGGAGTCTTAACTTTCTCTAATTGTTGCACATAAGATTGGTCTTCCACAATTCCCCAAGTGAAGGTGCTAGTTGAGGGACATAGACTTTCAATATACGGAACCTAGTGCATCGGATGGCCTACCATAGAAACGCGGGGATGGGCCCTGCAAAACTTTTGCAGGGCCCATCCCCACGTTTCTATGGCAGGCCTTTTTTTGCATTCCTAGGCCATCCCATGCATTGTTGGCAACAAAAATAACAAGATTGATTGGAAAAAGACTGATTACAATATGCAAAAATTAAGATATTGTCAAAAACATAAAGACTGCACATGTGTAGCTCGGTGATGAGTAGCACCTCCTTTAATGTCAATCGGGAAGACGTGAGGATGGTATGAAGACCTCGAGCAAGTGGCGGCACAAGTGCGTGAGTGAGAAGCACACAAGCATGCACACACATACACACACACGCGCACACACGACAAGACAAAGAGGGAGAATCAATGGAGTTCTTTAGATTACTTTCAAAAGCTCTTACAAGTTTGTTTCAATTACAATCCAACCTCAAAAATGAGCTCTCTAGCTCTTTTTATAGTTTTTGACTAGGTTTTGGCCCTGTCCAGACCTAGTGTCCGGCCTAGTTAAAAATTAGGTTCCAGGGCCAATTTGAGGGCTTAAACGGAGTCTAAAAAATATGAAAATTGATATGTAGGTACTTCTAAGGCTCCTCAAGCTCAAGGACTCCTTGGCTTGCACAAAATGGAGCTACAAAAATATGAAATGGTATTTACAATGATTGTTAGTGATAAGAATCACTGTTAAAAGATGTAGATTTGGAAAAATTGAAGGGCCTATCTGCCAGATTTGCGTCGACTGCTTTGTCTACTTACTCCTTCACCTTGTTCTGACTCTCTCCGTTGGCTTCCTTGTCTAGTCAATCCTTGGGTGCCCATACTGCTCTCAACACCCCCCCCTCTCTCGCGTCTGTCGTCCCTGACAGACCCTTGTTGCTGGGAGTGTTGGATATAATATTCCACAACCTGAGTGGCAAGCTGATGTTCTTGTAAGCGTAGTCCTCTGGCCAAATCTGTCATCATACGATCCCAATCGATTGGTCCTGGAATGTCCGGATGTGGCAGACGTAACTGATCTGCATGGATCACTTGTTCTACTGCGAATAGATGTAGCAAGTGTGTGGGTCTGGGAATGAAAATTTCGGAATTGTATTCCCAGAATCCCGTAGAGAACATTTCCTCAAATGTCTGCTTGAAGCATGCGGGCAAGTACTTTATTCGTGCATGCCAAGCAAAGATGATAGTGACCGAGGGGGTTTGGCTCATGTCGTAGACTAGATCCTTGTTGCCTTGAGCGAATCCAGGGGCGGAGATGTATGGAGCTTGGACATTCCGAAAGGTTTTGAAGACAATGGTCATGAGCTCGAATATCTTCATACACATTTTCGCTGCTATATCAGGTACATTATTTAGGCGTGCGGACCAGTGCCGAATGGTTGATATCATGTAGGCTACGGTTGGAGGTCCTCGAGGTGGAGCAAAATATGGATAGTTAACCCAAGCCGAGCACTCTTTATTGTTGCGTACCTTGATTGCAAATGCTTGCCAGGATCTGCGACGTACCACTGGACAATAGCATGGATTATACTTGATATAGAGTGGCATGGTAGCCCAGGTACTCATCATCTCTGGGTAATCGGTGAGTAAACGTGCACGCCAATTAGGTTGGAAAATCGAGCCAACACGTGCATCGGTCGGTAAATCCCCTATCTCAAATTGAGTAGCGAATGTGGGCTCCTTCCCTGTATGTCTTTTGACTTCTGCATTATAATCATGTAGTAAGACAAAATAAGGCATGTATTGCGATTCTGATGTTGTGATTAACCGTTGATGGGATAATTGTTGAAAGTAGGAAGACCGAAGGACTGTTTCTTCCAGATTCGTGAGAGATTGCATTTGCACGGCCACACGATCATCATGTGTCTTACCCACTTTCTCGACCCTTCTGACCCAATCTGGAACTTGAATTTCTAACGTGTCTTGTCCTTCTTCTGTAGTTCGACCACCAGGCGTCGGCATAGGCTCGTATGGCTCTTCGTAGCTGTCCTCGACGGGGATTTCCACTACTGTTTCAGGTTCTGGTTCTTCAATGGGCGAGGGTGGTCGTTCATATGGTAAGAGGCGTGCTTGGAGTTCTGCCACCTGTTTCCGAAGGGTCTCCATTTCTTCTGTAGATTGTTGCAAGATTACCGGCTCCTGTTGAGCAGTGGGTACACTGGCTAACTGTTTTTTTAGATCGGCACATTCAGTCTCTAGTTTTTCATATGACTCCAGGAAATTTGCATGCTCCTCAAGTAGGATGCGGATGTCCTCTGATGGAACTGCTCTATATCTGGTAGGGCTAATGGTTGCTCCTACGGTTCCTTCCATAGCCGCTTCAAAGTTATCTTGGTTTTGTTGTTGAAGTCGTTTGTTCTCTTCTAATGCTGCTGCCATATGCTTTCTTAGTAGCCCAATGTTGCGTCTGAGTGTAGCGTTAGATATCATTTGCGCTTGAAGCACTGTTTCTAGTTCCTTGACTGCTTGGTCATCTACAGTTGATGCCTTTGATTCCAATTCGGAGTGAGCCTGCTGTAGTGTGGTATGCTCGTCTAGGAGCGTCAGGTAGTCAGCTTCAAGAGTGGTGACTCTAGCTTGGAGACGTTGAGATTCTGCCTGGAGGGCAGCAGTGCGTTCTTCCAATTGATGGTAGTCTTGTTGTAGCTGATGTGCACACTGAAGTAATGTGTTGAACGTGCTATTTACATTATGAGATGCAAGGGGAAAAGTTTGAAATGCAGAGGAGGTGGGATTGGGTAGGGGGGTAGTGAATGCTGTGTGTGCCAATGATGTGAGTGGTGAGGTGGGGGGCAAGGGAGGGGAAGGTGGGGAAATCGTGGGGAGAGGTGCTGTGGTTGGTGAAATGTCCATTGGGTCAGACAAGGTGGTGTGTGCAGGGGCTACCATATAGGTGGGTATGGTAGGTGAAGTGAGTGTGGTGTTCGTGTAAATTGATGTCGTTGCGAACATCGGAGGAAGGTGCCTTTGAAACATTGGAGAGCGGAAGAACTGCTCCACAAAGGACGGGTATTGGGGTGGCGCGGTCAGGTTGAAAGAGGTGTGGAGACCAGATGGGAAGTGAGGGTCATGGAATGGAGGTACCCGTATTGGGGGATAGGTCGGGAAACACAGGGTGCCTTCTGTGGGTGCTGGGTTTCCAACTACACTTGTAATTATGGGATGGCCAGTCATGGGTTCAGAGGATAGACGGGATGAAGTGTACAAGGGATTGGTGACAAAGGAGAAGAGGGTGTCTTGTGAGGTGGGTTCTCGAAATGAGAATGATTTGAATGAGGATGGGTTATAAGTGAATGTAGAGGTGATGACTGTCGTTTCTTCCGAGGTGGGAGGTGGTGGTGGGGGTGGAGAAGGTGGTGATGGAGGACGCTAGGGTGAGATGGGTGATGTCTGAACGAAGGTTTCAGCGGAGAGGTCAGTGGTGGTTGTGGGAGTGGCTGTGGTCTCAATAGGTACTTCTGGTTCTGTGACGGGTATCCTGATAGTCTTACCTGCTCGTGGTAACGTGTCCACTCTGCGTTTGTCATATCTTACGGACTGGCGGACTGCGGTGTGGACAGCCTCTGGAACTCCTAAAGAGTCTGACACTAATTTGAGGGTGTCAATGAAGTGTTGGTCCACCCCTTCATCTGATAGCATTTCTTGCATCAAAGCTTGACCTGATACCAGAGAGAGTTGATGTCTTTCTTGTACTGCTTTGATAGTGTCATATAGCCTTCGTAGTTGAGCTGTATATGCAGGTGCACCTACAAGTTCTGGCACTTCCTGTTGCTCCTCTTGTTGCTCTTGATCATACTCCTCCTCATCATCCTCCTGTTCTTCATCTCCATCCTCTTCTTCCTCCACTTCAACAGGTGTGACAGGTGCTTGGGAGGTTGTGGCCTGCGTTTGTACATTCTCCGCTTGTTGTGCCTCTTCTGCCTCCAGCTCTACATCTTGTAATAGTTGTTCGAAGTCTTCATTAGTGAGTTCTTCTAAAGGTGCACCACTAGGAAATTCGAGATCCGTTGGGATGGGAGGGAATATCAAGGTGGAACCATCCGTGCTGCGTCTTGGAAGTCGGAGTGTGAATGGTCGGACTCTTCGGGGTGGCGGGGTGACGTCTGGTGTTAGGGTGGCCCCACGTGGTTGAGCACATGGGACTTGGACCGTGCCTCTCATCTTCTTAGAAGGGGGTCCAGTGGATGTCCTGCCTCGAAACTGCTCTACCCGATTCCACATCAGGGCTCGTTGGATTGGAATGTCATAAGCCAAACACCTATAAATGATTCTTGTCAGAGCACGGCAACCATATAAAACCTGTTTCCGCGGCCAGCGTTTGTGAGCTAAGTGTATCTGATCAATTATCCAGTGGGGTAGGTTGATGGTGAGGCTCTGTGTCTCTGCCAGATACAGGCTAAACCAAATCTTTTTGTGCGGCATGGTGAATCTATCCTGCGCCGGGAAAGCAAAGTGTTGCATGCACATGCGAAGGTGTATTGCAATATTAGGCGTCATGGATACCATGTCCTTGAGTTTGGTGAGACTTCGATTCTTCATGTAGTCCGGTACTAGGGTTTCCTTCTCTGTAGGAATATGCATGCCGCGCATATCCAGAGCTTCTCTCACCAAATTGTTTGATAGCCTAAACCTCTTGAGCTCATTCCCCTTTGTCAGAGATGGAATCACAAATGAGCTTGCACCTTTTGGGTTCGGATTTGGAGTCAAGGTGTTGATGAGATAGTAGCATCGCATGAAGTTAGGTTTTGGGAGTCGGGCACTGAAATAGGCACTCAATCCGGCTTTTTCCCATATCGGACGTAGACCTTCCGCATTTTGTAACTTCTCAAATTCTCTTGTAAAGAAATGGTATCTGCCTTGCTTTCCATTGTAGTCCAACTCTGATTCCCATAGATACGTTCCTTCCCCCAAAGGTCCTGCTACCTCGGTAAACCAATGTGAAGTCTTTCCCACGGGCATGGTGTGGCCACGCGGAGGGTCCGCAATAGGTATGATTTTGACGGCCTGCAATTCTTCTGGTCTTTCAACTGTCTCAGGCAAAACGGGTAAACTGTCCAAGTCCACCACTTGTGGGTTTGTTTCTGTGTGAGAGCTAGTTCCTGCTGCCTCCGCCATGTTGAAAATGTCGCAGCTGATTCTGTGAGAATATATGAATAAACGTTAACATTGCAATGGACACAAAAATGACATGGTGTCCCTTGTTACAATATTAACTTAAAGTTCTGGAGTGGTTAGGAGTTAATAAGTGCTCGGTGCTGGTGTGTGTAGTTAGGAGTTAGGTAGACCTAAGAGCTAAGCGAAATGATGTGAAGCGGTTAGTAGGTGGTCATGGATTTACAATAGGGTCAGGGGGTTTGTTACAAGTCTTGGGCTGCCAAATGCAGTGGATGGGTTTTACTCGTGGTTCCGTAGAGATTCTCGAGAGCTTTATAGGTGTGTCAGCTTTAACCTGAGGCCTTTTAGGGGCCCATTTACAACTGATTCTGTTCGTGTTCATGTGCCTTGGTGTTGAAAATGAGTGGATGTAGGCTGTGCGAGTGAATGGATCATGCTGTGTAGGGTGTGTTCTTGGTGTAGCTATCTGAGCCCGCAAACAAGCCTTAGGCACCCAAATTTGTCTTGATTGTGGGCTAGCCTTCATCGACCTTTTGGGCACCCAAATAGATTTCACGTTAGCAGAAGAATTTCCGAAAGACTTCTTATTAGTGACGTGTTGTTGGTTACTAATAAGAGGCTTTGCCCGTGCGGTTGGCGTGGGTGCAACCGGGTGTTCGCCTTTTCGCACCCACACTTGGTTCACTTGTTGAGACATTCTGCTGCGCAGTTCTTTTGATGTCCGGCATAGGTAGTACTCTGCTTCTTCTGCCCTTGCTCCACCTTTGGTTGTTGCCTCCTTCTGGCCTTTGGAAAAGAAGGGAATTCCTTTGCATCCCTGACTCCTTTTTTGCGAATATCATTCCTCTGCAACACATAGTTTTGGACAAGAACAGCATGGTCAACTTCATGTGCACCCCTGGAGGGACCAGGAGTCTGTGCCTTTTCTAGTTCCTTGAGTGCTCCCTTATCCAACTCTATTGTAATTCGACTATGATTGACCCATACCTGAAGAAGTCCACTTCTTAGGTTTAAGTTGACTGCTTGGTCATAGATCCAGTCTTGACCCAAGACAAGAGGTTCAGTGAGATCCTCATCTTGACACACTAGTGCTTTAACTGTCATTGCCTCATCATGAATGTAGAGGGGAAGTTCCACCTCGCCCATGCAAGGGGTTTCCACGCCTCCTAATCCTATGAGATATGCTTCCATAGGATTGACAGTTAACTGTAACTCTTGACAGTAAGACACTCTAACAGCACTAGTGGCTGCACCTGAGTCAATCAAGGCTTTTACAGTCCTTGCACTCTTTTCTTGTCCTATATCTAGGGTTACGAAAGGACGTCGATCAGTTATCCTAGGTGAGCTGGTTCCTGCGACTTCACTCATTGCCATATGATATCCTTGATCTGCATAGTCATTTGTCCTAGGCTGCTCTCTACCTTGCCTTCGTAATTTCATCCTTCTGATGCGTTCTAAAGCTTCTGCTTGAGCTTCTTCTCTAATTCGCTTCTCTTCCTCTTTGCGTTTCTTAGCAGTGTTGAGTCGGCTGAGCATTTCCTCCGTGAGGGGTTCCTGATACAACTTGACTCTGCATCCGCTAATATAGTTAGGGAGAACATCGCCCTCTAATGTGGCTAATTGTACTGCTCCACTCGTGGAGATCCTATTGATAATCATAGGTCCGTAGCCTCTCTTTTCTAGCTTCCTCGCGTGTTGTTTCAGTGTATAGACTAGGACTAGATCTCCGGCTTTCAAGCCTTTATCCTTCACATGGGCATCGAAGTATGCCTTCTGCCTCTTTTTAGCTGCATATATTCCAGCAGCGGCTCTCAGTCTTGTTTCTCCTAATCGTTCAAGGTCAAAGATCCTAGAGGAAAGCTCATGACCTGTCCATTCATGCTCTTGTGCTACTCTCAATGTAGGGATCAAGAAGTCCAAGGGTAACACAGCGTTTTGGCCGAATACCATCTGAAAGGGGGTGGCTTGGAGTACCGTTTTGTAGGCAACTCGGTATGCCCAAACAGCATGGTGTAGCTGTTTGTCCCAATCAGAGCGTTTAGTGTTCACTAGTTTCGTCAGTACATTGCATAAAATCTTATTAGTGCTCTCAGCTTGTCCATTAGCTTGAGGGTGATAAGGGGCAGACTTCTTGTGTATTACCAAGAAATCTTGGAGTAGATTTTCAATCACTTCGTTCAAGAAATGAGTGCCTCTATCACTTACAAGCTCTATAGGTAGTCCGTATCTCGTGAATACATTCTCAAACAAGAATTTGGCAGTTGTTTGAGCATCGTTCTTTGTCGTAGCCTTTACCTCTACCCACTTGGTGAGATAATCTGTCGCAACAATGATGTATTCCGCATGAGAACCTCTAGCTGGGGGGTTAATAGGGCCTACGAAGTCTATTCCCCACTTAGAGAATGCACGTCCGCCCATCATAGGTTTCAGTGGCATCTCATCTTTGCGTATGGGGTACTGAGTCCTCTGACAGACATCACACCGTTTCACATAGGTATGTGCATCCATGTGAAGGGTAGGCCACCAGAAGCCCGCAAATAGGATTGCCTTGATCACCCGATCCGGTCCAAAGTGTCCTCCTGCTACACCTTGGTGAGCAGTTTCTAAGATGTTAAGATACTCACTTTCATGGACACACAGTCTCAGGTAACCATCCTTACCGCGCTTGTATAGATTATCACCAACGAGTGAATAATCCTGGACTTCTTGTTCCAAACTCCTTTTTCTAGCTAGAGTCATGTCTGGAGGGAATGTGTTTGTCCTCAAGAATGATACTAGAGGGTCACTCCAATCTGGCACAATGGATACTTGATAGAGAGTGGCATGTTCCACAGGTGGTTTAGTGCAACAGATTGGGCATTCCTTGCACAACTTTTGGACATCCGCTTCCATAGTTGGCCAATGCACTCCGAATCTCTTTAGAGTCTGCAACGTTCGTTGCTTTGAATGGTGTTGCTCTAACGCACCTACATGTGCTAATTGCAACCATTTAGCGTACTCATCCTCTTCTACGCAACAAGCCAAGATCCCTTGATCTGTGTGCTTGTACATGCTTCCTGCCATGATATGGTACTTTTGGGCTTTTACGATCTCTCTATTCCGTGTGTTCACCACTGGATGATTAGGCCCGTATGTCAATACTGGTACTATTGGCTTGGCCCACTGCGGCACCACTTCCAAATTAAACAAGTAAGCATCAGGAAGGTCATCTGACACTCCTTGTGGGGCTTCTCCTGATGTGAGCCTAGAGAGGTGATCTGCTCTCAAGTGAGTCCTACCCTTTCTTACCACAACCTCAAAATCATATTCCATTAGCAAGAGAAACCATCTTACTAATCTTCCTGTATTGCATGGCTTGTTTACAAGATATAACAATGCCTGATGATCAGTAAAAAATTTAAATTTATTTGCAAGCAAATAGTGTCTAAATTTCTTGACTGCATATACCATGCCTAATCCTTCGCGCTCTGTAGTGGTGTAATTCCGTTCAGCCGCATTCAATTGTCTACTGGCATAGGCAATTGGAAGATCCATATTACCTTCACCAGTAGGTTGTGCAAGCACACATCCAATAGCATAATTGGATGCATCCACATGAACATGGAATGGCTTATTCCAATCTGGTGTGGTCAAGATTGGTGCTGAACATAATCTTCGTTTAAGCTCTTGGAAGGAATTCTCACATTCATCCGTCCACTCAAAGTTTGTCAGAAGTCCGTACATGGGCTTTGCAATGACAGCATACATGTGTATAAATCGTCGATAATAACCACAATGCCCCATGAAAGCTTGTACTTCCTTGACATTCTTTGGCCTAGGTAGCTCTGCTATGGCTCTCACTTTCTCTTCGTCAGTAGATATGCCATTCTTTGACACTATGTGTCCTAGAATCTTACCTTGCCTTACCATAAACACACACTTTTCTGGGTTCAGGCAGACTTGATATTCTCTACATTTGTCAAAGATTTGTCTGAGTTCAGGAATATGAGTTTGTCTAACATTGGAATGAGCACAAAGATCATCAACATAGACTTCTAAACTCTTCCTCAGGAACTCCTTAAACACATGGCACATCAGCCTCTGGAAGGTAGCTGGTGCATTGGTAAGCCCAAATGGCATTACTCTAAAAGCAAAAATGCCCCATTCTGTGGCAAAGGCTGTCTTATGCTGATCCTCAGGAGCTATGGCCACTTGATTGTAGCCCGAAAATCCATCAAGGAAGCTGTACACTTCCTTGCCTGCCACTCTTTCAAAGAGATGCTCTGTGATGGGAAGCGGATAGTTATCTCGAATTGTGGCGGCATTAACCTTTTTCAAGTTAATGCACACACGCAGCTTGCCATTCTTCTTGGGCACCACTACGATGGGGGATACCCATTCAGTGTGCTCAATTTCATAGATAAATCCAGCTTCGACCAATCTATCTATCTCTTCCTTGATCTTAGGAGCGTAATTATCATTATATGTATAAGGCTTTTGCTTAGAGGGTTTGGCATCTGAGGTCATGGGGATAGTGTGTGAGCATATGTCAGGGTCAACACCTTTCAAGTCCTTGTAACTCCAAGCGAATACATCTCTGTATTCTCTTAGCAAGGCAATCAGTTCGTGCTCTTCTTCCGCTGTTAGGTCATGACCCATGTACGTACATCTCTCCTCTCCTTCTTCTAGGGCCACTACAATTTTCTTGGTAGTTTCTTTGTTATCATAGGCCTCTCCTGCTTGTGCCTCTCGTTTAGGCATTCTTATCATGACTCTCCTATCATCTATCTCATACTTCTTAAAATTTTCGGGGACCTCAAACAAAGATTCTTCCTCTTCTGGTGAGGCTTCTCTCTTCTTTCGTTTCTTCCCTTCTTCCTTCGGGCTCACATGTGTTGCTAATCTTACGTCATTTGTCAGCTCTCCATGCCTCTGGGTTTGAAATTCTACTTCATGGAAGTATTCTTCATCTGATGCAAATGGTGGGTCCATAATGATTGACTCTAGATCGGAGTCACTTGCATCCTCAAATGCATCAGGGCTAGGTTCGCATTCTTCTAGAACTGCCTCTCCCATGATTGGCTCTATGGAGAAGACTGAAATATCATAGCCATCCTCATCACAGTGAGGTGTCCATTGTTCTTCGTTGATGGCTACGTCCATTGTTGCTAAGATTTCTGCCCAACCGTGAGGTTCAAATTCTTCGTCTGGAAAAACTACAGGTGCATAGGCTGGGTCTTGGATTGATCTATGGGTTTCTTTCGCACCTACCTCTCTGGCTTTCTCTCTCTTCTCTTCTTCTACTGCTACCTTGCACATCCATAAGTGGGTGTCTTCATGCATCCATGAGGATCCAGACCCTATGGAATGCACCGATTCTGTGTCATCTTTGGCTCTATGGATGGGATTCCATTGGATAGGAGGGACATCTCTGTGAGAAAAATCCTTGAGATTGACTTTGGTTGTAACACCCAAGTGTTGCAGATACAAAGAATTGGTTCCCCAATCCTGTACCACTTGCAACTGTCGCATGAATGGTCTTCCCAAAATCATCTCATAGGCATGATTTTTGCTGAAGTCACATATAGCAAAACTATGCTCAAACTCGACACCACAAGTGGTGAGAGTTATTCCTTCTAGCAATCCTAGGGGTCTCTCTAGGTGACCATCGGCCATTTGCAATTTCATTCTCGTTGGCCTGAGTGCCGGCTTGCCCCAACGCTTCCAAAGGGAAGTGGTGGCAATTGCAACTCCTGCACCTGAGTCCAAAATTGCCTTAGTGGTGTAGTCCTGGTAGGTAATGGGAAGATAGGTGTTCCCTTCTTCACCTTCACACATATCTCCTATCTTATCCAAGGGAATTTCTGGCACTGTCCTATGGGATCCTACCCGGGAACGTGGTTTTGCAATTTCAGTTACTTGACTAGCTACATATTTCCGCGCTTCTGGTCTATCCTTGGGCAGTTCTTCCAAAGTGAGATCGCGCTGCACTTTGGTGTTCTTTACTATCTCCGTGTTCCTAGGTATGACTGAATCGTCGTTCCTTACCATGACTGTGGGTGCTCTCATACATGTGGACTTTGCTTCCCATGGGCCTGTGAAGTGGGGTAGCTCCTGTATGGAATTAGACTCAAAGTCCAATCTCTCATGAGACTGAGTACTCTCATGTTCCCCGTAAATGGATGGGATGTCTTGTGGGAATTGGTCGTGTGCATCGTCCACAAGTTCAAATGGAGGGGCGACCTCACTTTCGTTATCCCATTTGTCTTCTTGAATCTCTCGTAGGAATTCTGGTGCAAACAGATTCATAGAAGAAGAAGTGTCTGGCTCCGTAGAGTTAGGCACATAAGCAACCTGGGAAGGAGGGCTTATTCTCTCGTTGGCTCTTTCCTCGTTCTCATGGGTGGCTGGAGCACAAGCTTCTTGGGGAGGGTTACTTATTCTATTACTTTTCCGAACAGGCTCATACGCTCTCTGAGAAGGAATGTGGGTCACCTGTGGAGGTACATAAGCTTTCGGGGGAGGCCCGTCTGCCTTTTGGGGAGGAAGATAGGCTCCTTGAGGAGGCACATGGGCTTCCTGAAGAGGCTGGCTTATCCGTTCTCTTGCCCTTTCCCTTCTTTGAGGGGCAGGTTCCCTTTCTGATTGTGCAATTAGCTTCTCTATTCTTTCTAACAGTCCATCAAAGTGTAATTGCGTCTTAGCTGAACTAGAGATGTTAAACAGGCGACTGGCTTCAAACATGGTCTGAGCCAATTCCACCATTTTGGCACAAATTTTGGTTCGTTCAAGCTCTAGCTCGGCTCTAGGGTAGCATTTTTCATGATCAGTTACGTTTGGCCCTTCTTGGATTCTGGCCTGATAAGCTTTCAGCATCATATTAAGGTTTTCGGGAGTGGGATCAGCTAGGACTGATCCTACTCTAGGGGGTGGTGGGATTTGATGAGGCGGTGGGGAAAGTGGTGGGTTGGATGGAGGTGGGAGTGGTGGAGGCGGGGTAATGTGAGAGAGAGTTGGAGCTGTGAGTTCAGTTATCCTCGCTTTGGTTTCTCTTATGCTTTCCTCAAGCTCACTCATCTTTTTAGCCCATTGTCTTTTCATTCTTTCTCGACTATCTTTCCACGCTCTAGTCCTTTTCCTTGTCACGCTCTCGGTTTCACTAGCCTCTGGGCCCTTTTCCTGGCTTGCCTCTTGGTTTTGCTGCAATGCCTGAGCTCTAGTAACCACCTGCACTGGTGCAGTGGAAGTGACACTTCCTGAGGCATCCACAACCAACCCAATCACATTGATAGGAGTGATTTTTGGCATATTATTGGGGTTCTTTGGGCAATCTCGTAAGAGATGCTCTTTTCCACAATCTTGGCAAAAGCCTTGGATCGTCACGGACTGATTTTGTGTAGGTGGAGGTAAGGGACAATCACGAATGAAGTGATCCCCCTGACATCGGTAGCATGGTCCTCTAGGAAAGGGTGGTCGTACCTGCCTAGGTTGAGGCCTAGGGTTGGGGTTTGCATACATGACGTTCGTGTAATCCGACTCCCAACTAGGTTCACTTGGTTCTTCACTATAGTAGGACTCACCATGTTCTGGAGACTGCATGTAGTAAGCTTGGGGACTATCGACATGTGTAGAATCAAAGCTATGGTCACTCGGGTCACTTTCTGAGATCAATGGGGTTACTGGTACTATGGCCCTATTCAGGTTTTCTTCTGCCACAGCATACTTTACTGGAATCACGTTAGCGGGGTTTGGAGGCTGTTGAGCTAGCACCGGTTGGGGTCTCTGTTGGGCCTGATATGGTTGCTGATAGGTTTTTTGGGGTCTAGCATATTGTGGTGGTGGATTTTGGTTCTGGTATCGGCTTTGTTGGTAGGGCTGCGGATAGGGTTGCCTAACTGCCTGCTTGTTGTATGGGCAATCTTGTGCGGTGTGATTGGTGTATCTCCGTTCTATGGTGCAGTACTGGCTACTAGGGTTTACTTGGGGTTGAGCCATAATAGGGCAGACATTCGCCATATGGTCACCACCGCATGTATAGCATCTTTTCACAGGGGAAAACCTTGGGATTTGTTTGCTCGTTACACCTAATTTCTGAGCTACTTTTTCGGCAAGTTCCTCAATTGATGTGGACTGCGTGGAAGAGTGACTAGATGCACTATCTGAATCTTTGTAGATTTTGGAAAGCTCTAGTTCTTCCCCTAGGTTATCTTCAATGTCAATGCACATGCGTACACATTCTTCTATGGTCCTAGGGTCCTTTAGATACACATAGGATCTCAATTTCGTACTCAGCAATCCATCAAGGAATAAGGCTACTTGTTTAGCAGATGTGGGTAGCTCCGAAATAGGGCACCTTTCAAGATATTGTCTAAATCTTCTTCCGGCCAATCTGACAGTCTCTTGGGGGGTCTGTTTGAAGCTGTGAATCAATGAGGAGGTATTGTGTCTTATGCCGCTCTTAGAGAACTCTACAATAAATGCCTCTAGGAGTTGGTCTATGCTCCTGAACTGACGCTCATCTAATGGCTGAAACCATGTAAGTGTTGTGTTCCTAAGGGTTAGACCGAAGGCATTGTACTGCGTGAACAGATCTTCCACTTGTTCAGCTCTCAAGACTTGCTTGAACTCCGCCACATGATCATAGGGATCTCCTGTGCCGTCAAAGTAATTCTTCATGGACTTAACTAGCTGGGTGGGTCTCAAAGTTCTTGTGTGCTCTCTAGGCCTCGGCAGAGGGAATCCATCTATATTTCTTTGGTTCCTGTGGGCTCTATGCATCTCAGGTTCTACCCTATTCGTCTCTGTTCTCGTTCTTTCTCTGCCCACTGGGTTGGCAAAACTTACTTCTGGTCTCTCTCTACTTCTGTCTCTTTGCGTACCATGAGCTTGTGAAGTTCCAGCCCCAGGGTGACCATAGGATACATTTGATCTTGGTTGGGGGAAAATAAATTCACCCTTCCAAGTGTAGGCATGCCTATCATTTTTTGTCACCACAAAGATCCGTTCTGAAGCATGATCTAAGTAGGTCACTCTGCCTGGGCTATCCGGATCCTTAAACTCATAGACCATGATATTTCCTATGTCTGTTGGCTGATTAGACTTATACCTCCAAAAGGCTTCATCAGTTTCTCGATTGAGGAGCAACTCTATGCTCTTGTTGTCTTGGGGGACCCATTCAGGCGTGATAATCCTAGTGAGAACTGATTTACCTCGAGGGGTTCTAGGTTCCGCACCCATGTTCCCTTGTTCCAGGTCACCTAAGTCTGCTTCTGAGATTACATTCCCAAAGTCATCGGTCCTATCAGGGTGACTAGTGACTACATATATAGTTCCTTCTTTGTCCAGGTATGCACCATTTTCAAACTTGACAGCTGGGTGTTCTAGTCCAATGGATTGATCAGGGTTTTTAATCTGGACCACAGATCTTCCTAAGCCGTCCTCATAGATGCTAGCACCTAATCGGTTGGTCCTAAGGTACTCCAGCTGCGTTTTGTAAGGGCCTTCTACCCTGTACAGGTAAGGTACTCCTGAACTTCTCGTAGGTCTGTCCAAGCCTTGAGACATCTCTGACTCACTGGTCTCAGAGCTAGGGTAGTTCGAGTGGTGGCTCAACTGCTGGGCCCAGGACCTAGCAGTGTGGTTGACACTAGCCTCTGAAGATCTAAGGCTTTGTCTTTCCCTTGCTAAATGTCGTCCTGATCTAAGGTTCATATGCCTATCTAAGTAGCCCAATTCTTTGCCCAGAGTACAACCTCGTTGCCGCTCAATTGGTATCAGTCACTTGATTCTTTTTAGTTATTTTATCACGTTTGAGTTCTTGTCTGATATCACGTCGTCGGAATACTTGAGTGTTCTTCATACTTTCAGGTTGATCGTTCCACGTTAGGTTCTTTCCTTTATGTTACCGACAGTACAGAGATTAGATTTTTATCTTGAACTTGAGTTTTTAGGTAGTCTTCAACTTGATAACTGCCTATCGTCGCTCTGACTTACTCCTACCTCTCGTCGTTCTTAGCCTAAGCTATGAATTGACAGAGGGGGTTAAAAGTGTCCAACCTTTTGTTTCCTGCTCGGTTGCCCTTGAGTGCCCAGGAAATGTGTTCCCAAGCTCGCACTTACACTTGCTTAGAACGCCTCTCGATGCTCTGTAAGAGTTTCAAAGTTAGCTTTGAAATTTACATTCCAAAGACAGAACCAATTATTTTCATTCATGTAGCACAAACACAAACTTGCATAGTGATTTTCAAGAAAACAATCCTAAGGACCCCTGACTTTGATCCCCCTGGGTATGGTCAACTTCAAAATACCCTATCTAAAAATCAATGCATTATCTTTATAAAAAACAGTTGAGGGCGTGTAGTATATGCTACGAGCTTTCCAACAAGCCCTAGAGCTCAAAAAATGGATCTCGTATGAAAAAGTTGTGACCGTTCAGGGTTCTAGGGTTACGACAGGGTTCAAACAGGATCACTATGCAACAGGTTTTCCCCAAGTTGTTTTCCTAAGGCTTCCCCATGTGCTCAAGAGCATAATATTTGTGCCCAAAATTAGCCCAACTTTTCAATTAACAAACCCTAAAAAATTTGGCTAAAATTGGCTGTCAATCGCGATGGATAGGGCTGTCAATCGCGATGGACACTCAGTCAATCGCGATGGACAGAGAATTCAGTCGGTCGCGATGGACACCCAATTCAATCAATCGCGATGGATAGGCAGTCAATCGCGATGGACAGAGACTTCAGTCAATCGCGATGGACAGGGGTTCAGTCAATCGCGATGGACAGGCAGTCAATCGCGATGGACAGAGACTTCAGTCAATCGCGATGGACAGGGGTTCAGTCAATCGCGATGGACAGGCAGTCAATCGTGATGGACAGAGACTTCAGTCAATCGCGATGGACAGGGGTTCAGTCAATCGCGATGGACAGGGGTTCAGTCAATCGCGATGGACAGGCAGTCGGTCGCGATGGACTGGCAGTCAATCGCGATGGACAGAGCTGTCAATCGCGATGGACAGGGCTGTCAATCGCGATGGACTGAAATTTTGCAAGATTTTCAAAAATTTTAGTGGGAATGTGGTGTGCAGGGTCTCTAGTCCACTGTGGTGCACTCAGATTTACCAACAAGTGAAAATTTCTGTCAATCGCGATGGACAGAAGGCGGCGACTGCGAGACAGTTTCGTCGAGTTCCGTACCTGCGCGGGAAGCTGGAGATGGTGATGTGACCTGTACCTGCAAGATAGCTCAAGAAACATGCAAAAACAGCACATGCAATTTCGCTCTCTCGCTCTCTCTCACAAGTGAAATGAGGGAAATGAGGTGGAGGTGGGGATATAGTCAAAAAACTGAAATTTTCGCGATGATGGAGATGGAGGTGGGAGATGGTGATGATGATGATGGAAATGAAGATGGTAAAGAAAGTAAAAGAAAATCGATGAGAGTGAAGAAAATACCTACAACTCCAACGCGTCAACTCTACGTCTTACCATCACACGCTCGTCCTCAAAGCTCGATCCCCGGCAACGGCGCCAAAATTTGGTGTAGCTCGGTGATGAGTAGCACCTCCTTTAATGTCAATCCGGGAAGACGTGAGGATGGTATGAAGACCTCGAGCAAGTGGCGGCACAAGTGCGTGAGTGAGAAGCACACAAGCATGCACACACATACACACACACGCGCACACACGGCAAGACAAAGAGGGAGAATCAATGGAGTTCTTTAGATTACTTTCAAAAGCTCTTACAAGTTTGTTTCAATTACAATCCAACCTCAAAAATGAGCTCTCTAGCTCTTTTTATAGTTTTTGACTAGGTTTTGGCCCTGTCCAGACCTAGTGTCCGGCCTAGTTAAAAATTAGGTTCCAGGGCCAATTTGAGGGCTTAAACGGAGTCTAAAAAATATGAAAATTGATATGTAGGTACTTCTAAGGCTCCTCAAGCTCAAGGACTCCTTGGCTTGCACAAAATGGAGCTACAAAAATATGAAATGGTATTTACAATGATTGTTAGTGATAAGAATCACTGTTAAAAGATGTAGATTTGGAAAAATTGAAGGGCCTATCTGCCAGATTTGCGTCGACTGCTTTGTCTACTTACTCCTTCACCTTGTTCTGACTCTCTCCGTTGGCTTCCTTGTCTAGTCAATCCTTGGGTGCCCATACTGCTCTCAACAACATGGAAATTGGAAAATCAATAATTGATATTATAAAGTTTTTACAATTGGATCCTCGCCTTGAGCCTCTCCACTACATTCTTTCTTCTCTGAAAAGATAGTGGAAATTGGTAAGTCAAAACTGATTGGGATATTAACTGAGGGTTTGTCAATCCAAGACCTACAGCTATTCCTATTTGACCTAATATTTTTCCTCTAAAGTTAACTCCTAGGGTAGTAAGGGCAAGGGACTTCCTAACTAGAAATATAAAATTGGTCCCTTGCATTATTGTAGATAGGCACAAAACTTTGCTCAAGGCCTTCATACACCAAGTCATGAAGTTTCCTTGAGCGGAAAAGTCCTTGTGGATTATTACAAAATCTTCCTTTGGCAATTTTCCAATCTCATGTGACAAAGAAGAGCCATGGCCCTGGGAAACATGGTCACCACCACTCCTTGCTGCAAATTTATCCACTTCAATTGTTTCTTGCACATAGATAATCATAAAATTAAATAGATATATCTTATATGAATATGAGACAACCATAAATGTCATTAGAGACTTACATCTTGAAGCCTATCTTCATCCTCTCCTCTTCCCATTGCATCTAGTGGAATCGATGAATGGGCCATGCCACTTTGCTCCACAACAGGGGATGTTGGAATCTTCTTCTCCAAAATTCTTTCCCTTGCTGCAACCATATCTTCTTCAGTGGCATCTTGGTTGGCATGGCTCAAAATCTCTTCACACACAAATGCAATGGTGTCCGCAATTGAATCACCAAGTGGAATTGTTGCCTTTTCGATAATGTCAGAAGTGTTGTCCATGGGAACATCCGAGGTTGAGTAGAAAATACTAAGGCATTCGTCGAGGCGTGGACTGAATGCCTTCTCAATATCGTGCAGGAACAAAAATTCCTCTCGTCGACAAGTACAACTGAAAACATTTCCATCTCTACCTCTGGTAGAGTGGGTTCCACAGGGTCTAAGTTGGAGGGTGGACTATTCTGTGTACTGGCTTCCTTTAATTTATCCACTACTCCTTGAGGAAATTCTCTGGAAATTTTTTGACTCTGTTCTAATAAGTTGAGAGCTTCTGTCTGGGGTTCCTTCTTGTCATCTAAAAAAACCCCAGTAACAAGATGGGGTAGGTCCATGGGTGAAGGTTTGGGCTCCTCGTTAACAAAAAAGATGGTTGTTGCTACGTAGGAAAGATATTTTCTTCCCATTTTCCTTTTCTTATTTAATTGTTTAATTAAGGGCACTGTGTCATCTAACATGTGCCTTGGAAACTCAGCAACAGCCATGAAACGCTTTAAGCCCTTCGCAAACGCCTCTTTTGCTTTATGAATTTAGAAAAGCAGGTCACAGGGGACCCATTTACACTCATATGCTGGAATTCTATGGCGTATCTTAATATATAGAATTCCATAAAATCTGTGATCTCATCGATCACATCGGAGTTCATGGCTATTGTCCCTTCAAGATTCTACAGACTAGGTCATACAAATCCGTACTACCATTATAGTCTGTAGTATCCAAAAACTCCATGAATTGAGTAAGAAGTATCCAAGAGCAGACTTAAAAATTGAGAGAACCAAACTTTGCATGAAGATGGTAAAATTAGCCCAGACCATGTTTGAAGCCTCTCGATATATCAATTGGAGTAATATAGCAAAACCAGAGTTACATTTTCAAGGACTATTGGGAGGCTAGAGTATTTGATCACTTAGAACGAGAAGAAGAATCTGCAAAAGAACCCTACTCTCCTAGAAACACAGGAAGGTAATGTACCATCACTGTCTCAAGTGCCGAACACGGTGTGTGAAGAAGACCTTTCTTCCATACATAAGTATTCTCAAGGGTTTCTAAGAGAAATCCAAGAAGAGAAGTGGAGATGAGAGCAAGAAACACATCCCCCTATTCAAGAGATAGATGACTTGCAGGAACAATTTCCCCAAGACATACCTTCTATCCATGATGCTATAGAGGAAGAGCAACTTAGTGAGCAAATAGAGTTGGAATCTAATTCCTTACAAGAATTACCCCAGTTCATTGGACCTTGGGAAGACAAGTCGATTAGTATGAGAGCTCCCACCATAATAGTGAGAAATGAAGAACCAGTAATCCCTAGAAACACGGAAGTGATCAAGAACACTAAAGTGCAGTATCATCTCACTTTAGAAGAATTGTTGAGAATTAAGCAAGAGTTGTGGAAGCACATAGCAAACCAATTCCTAGCGGCTGCTTCCACTTGCTTTCAAGAAGGTGCACATAAGAAGGTACCAGAATTAACCGTGGAAAGAATTGGAGACATGAGCGAGGGAGAGAAAGGTAATACCTATCTTTGAATAACCCATCAGGGCTACACCACCAAAGCCATCTTAGATTCAGGAGCCAGAGTAGCCATAACTACCACTGGTTTATGGAAACGTTGGGGTAAGCTAGCGCTAAGATCCACAAGAATGAAGCTACAAATGGATGATGGACACATTGAGAAACCATTGGGCTTACTAGAAGGGATATCTCTCACCACTTGTGGTGTAGAATTTGAGCACACTTTCACCATTTGTGACTTTGGTAAAAATCATGCGTACCAGATGATTTTAGGATGGCCATTCATGCGCCAGTTGCAAATTGTACAAGATTGGGGAACAAATTCTTTGTACTTGCAACATTTAGGAGTAACCACAAAAGTTAATCTTAAAGATTATTCTCATTGAGATGTACCCCCAATTTAGTGGAATACCATCCATAAGAGACCAGAAGAAATAGAGTTTGTGCACTCATTAGAATCAGACCCATCATGGTTGCACGAGGACACTCATCTATGGATGTGTGAGGTAGCCAAACAAGATGAAGAATGATTAGAAGCCAAAACTTTAGGTTTGGAACAACATCCACGAAATCTTCAAGGTCTCGCTTATGCATCGATAGTTTTTCCAAATGAGGAATTTGAGCCTCACGAGTGGGCAGAGATTTTAGCTACGATGGATATAACAGTGAATGAAGAACAATGGACTCCTCACTATGATGAGGACAAATACCATATTTCAATCTTTATGATAGAGCCCCTAGAGGAAGAGCCCATCCTAGAAGGATGCACAAAAGTGATCCAAGAGCCAGATGATACGAGCGATGAGGACTTAGAGTCCATTATCATGGAACCCTTTTATTTGACATAAGAGGAATATCTTTACTTTGTGGAAGATAATACCCCAGAGATGGACAAGGAAAATCAAACAGAACAACCCGACTCACCAATACAAGATGCAAAAAGTAAGTACAAGAAGAGAAAGAAATCATCTAAGACAGAAGAAGAAGAAGAACCACTCATGGAAGTACCGGAAAACTTCAAAAAGTATGAAATAGAAGATAGAAGAATCATGGTACGGATGCCTAAAAGAGAAGCTAACATTGGAGAGGTATATGATAACCGAGAGAAAATAAGAAAATAATAGTTACAAGAGAAGAAGGAGAAGAAAAATGCACATATAGGGCATGAATTAACGAATGAAGAAGAAGAAGAGTTACCCACCCTTTTGCGAGAATATAGAGATGTGTTTGCATGGAGTTACAAGGACCTGAAAAGAGTAGACCGAGACATATGCTCCCATAGAATTCCTATGACCCCAGAGATCAAAACTACTAAGCAGAAACCATACATGTATAATGATAATTATGTTGCCAAGATTAAAGAGGAGATAGACCGCTTGATAGAAGCATGATTCATTTACGAGATTGAGCATATCGAATGGGTATCCCCCAGTGTGGTCGTGCCAAAGAAAAATGGGAAATTGCACGCGTGTATTAACCTTAAAAAAGTTAATGCCGACATGATTAGAGACAATTATCCTCTTCCTATCATGAAACATTTATTGGAAAGAGTCACATGCAAGGAAGCTTATAGCTTCCTTGATGGATCCTTAGGCTATAATCAAGTAGCCATTGCTCTTGAAGATCAACATAAGATGGCTTTTGCCATAGAATGGGGCATATTTGCATTTCGTGTGATGCCTTTTGGGTTGAAAAATACACCCGCCACATTTTAATGACTCATATGTCATGTTTTCAAGGAATTCTTATGCAAGAACTTGGAAGTTTATGTGGATGACATATGTGCTCATTCTAACATGAGAGAGACCCACATCCCTGAATTACGGAAAGTTTTTTATAAATGTCGAGAATATTAGGTTTGCTTGAACCGAGAAAAGTGCATTTTCATGGCCAGGCAAGGCAAAATTCTAGGACACATTGTGTCAAAGAACGACATATCTACGGATGAAGAAAAGGTGAAAGTAATTGCAGATTTGCCTAGACCAAAAAATGTAAAGGAGGTACAGGCTTTCATGGGTCATTATGGTTATTATTGACAATTTATACACATGTACTCGACTATAGCAAAGCCTCTGTACTCTCTTTTGAACAAGTTTGAATGGACGGATGAATGTGAGAAGTCATTCAATGAACTCAAACGATGATTGTGATGAGCACCTATATTAACAATGCCAGATTGGAGTAAGCCATTCCATGTATAGTTGATGCATCCAACTATGCCATAGGATGTGTGTTGGCACAAACTACAAACAAAGGAAATATGGATCTTCCCATAGCTTATGCAAGTAGGCAAGTAAACACAACAGAAAGAAATTACACCACAATGGAGTGCAAAGGATTAGGAATGTGGATTAGGTAGTAAAGAAATTTAGGCATTAATTATTGGCAAACAAGTTCAAGTTCTTCACGGATCATTAGGCATTGTTGCATTTAGTCAATAAGCCTTGTAACACCGGATGATTGATATGTTGGTTTCTATTACTAATGGAATATGACTTCGAAGTAGTAGTCAAGAAGGGAAAGACCCACCTTAGAGCCAATCACCTTTCATGATTAACTACGGGAGAAGCCCCTCAAGGAATAGTGGATGAGCTACCAGATGCATACTTATTTAATGGTAGTACCTAAATGGGCCAAGACTATTGCCCCTATTCTCACATTTGGACCCAAGAATCCTATGATTAAGATCAGAGAAGGAGAAATCACCAAATCACAAAGATACCAGATACTAGCAGGAAGCATATATAAACAAGATAATCAGAAAATTCTTGCTTGTTGTGTAGATGAATCTGAACACAAGAAGTGGTTGCCATTAGCACATGTAGGTGCATTGAAGCAACATCATTCGAAACATCGTACATTGCAGACTCTGCATAAACTAGGAGTATATTGGCCTTCAATGGAAGTAGATGTCTATAGCCTATGTAAAGAATGCCAAGTTTGTTGTGAAAGAACACTTGTGGAACATGCCACTTTGTATCATGTGTCTCTCACACCAGAATGGAGTGAACCGATGGTGACTTACTTGAGGATGAAAACATTCCCTCAAGGAATGACCTTAGCAAGACAAAGAAGCCTAGATCCGGAAGCTCAAGACTACTCACTTATTGGTGATAACTTGTACAAACAAGAAAAGGATGGATACCTAAGACAATGTGTTGATGAAAGTGATTACTTGAGTGTATTAGAGACTGCATACCAAGGTGTTGCAGGAGGTCATTTTGGCCCCGACAAGATAATCGAAGCCATATTATTTATAGGATTATGGTGGCCCACTCTTCACATGGATGCACTTACTTATGTTAAGAGATGTGATGTGTGCTACAGAATGCAGTTTCCTACTCGCAGAGATGAAATGCCATTGAAACCCATGATGGGAGGACATGCATTCTTTAAGTGGGTTATAGACTCTGTAGGACCCATTAACCCCCTACTAAAGGTGCTCATGCTGAATACATCATAGTAGCGATTGACTATCTTTACAAATGGGTAGAGGCTAAGACAACCAAAAAGAATGATGCACACATGATGGCAAAATACTTATTTGAAAATGTCTTTATGAGATATGGATTTCCTATAGAACTAGTGAGCGATCGAGGAAATCACTTTCTAAACTAGGTCATTAATATTTGTTACATGATTTTATGGTGATTCACAAGAAATCCGCACCATATCATCCTCACGCCTATGGTCAAGACAAAACCACTAACAAGATCCTTTGTAATGTATTGATGAAACTTGTGAACAACAAACATTCAGATTGGGACAAAAAGTTACATCACACTTTTTGGGCATATCGAGTGGCCTACAAGACCGTACTCAATGCAACTCCCTTTCAGATGGTTTTTGGTCAAAATGCTATGCTTGCTTTGGACTTTTTAATACCCACCCTTAAGGTTGTACAAGAATATCAGTGGATCAGCCATGAATTATCATCAAGGATAAGGGACTTGGAATGACTAGGAGAAACCAGGTTGAAAGCAACACCAGGGATATATGCAGCAAAGAAGCGACAGAAAGCCTATTTTGATGCACATGTGAAAGATAAAGGCTTAAAAGAAGGTGATTTATTCCTAATGTATATGCCGAAACAACATTCATGAAAGCTAGAGAAACGTGGTTATGGACCTATGATGATTAACAGACTCTCAACAAGTGGAGCAATTTACTTAGCCACCCTAGAAGGAGATATAATACCTAATTACATTAGTGGCTATAGAGTCAAGCTTTATCACGAACCTCTTACGGAGGATATGCTTCAACGAATCACATTGGCAAAGAAGCATAAGGAGGAAGAAAAGAGAATATGTGAGGAAGCTCAAGCAGAAGCTCTAGAACACATTAAACACATGAAACTAAGAAGACAAGGACTATGGAGAGAACATTATAACCATCTTGGAGAAACACCAAGATATCCCATGACCATGTGTCAAACAAATTCAACTGCTCATCCTAGCATAGTGGATACGAGACCATTCATTACAGTCATGCTAGAACAAGGTGACACCTACCATGAACTTAGGTATTTAATTGATTCAGGTGTTGCGACTAGTGCGATTAGGTGGTCTCACTTTAAGGACTCAGGAGTAGAAATGCATCCAATTGAGGCATACCTCATAGGGTGCCATGGAAACCCCTTGCATGGGTGAGGTGGACCTTCCTGTCCTTATACACCAAGTGACAATGACTATGAGACTCCTAGTGTGCCATGATGACGACTCGATAGAACCGTTAATCCTTGGCCAAGATTGGTTATATGATCACTCAGAGGACCTAAATCTTAGACAAGGATCCTTGCAGCTCAGGACCTTAGACCAGCAATGAGTGATACTGCTTGGCTTCCTTGGCAATACTCTGCCTGATGAATGTAACCCCATACCATATGGAATGATTGCGAAGGAGGATTGAAAGATTTTTGGACAAATCCATGAGACAAGCTCGCTCCATCAAAAGTCAACCCATGAGAGCTTAATGATGGGTTGTTGCCAATAAAGAGGATGTCAAGAGATCTTCCCATGGTCTTCCTTTGCACAAGAAGGGGATTACATCAACAGTCCATAAACCACCTCATGACACTTGGCCTGCACAGATTACACATTGGTTATGAGAAATCATTCCATAAACCACCTCATGACACTTGGCTACACAGATTACACATTGGTTATGGAAAGGGATTGTGGTCTCACTCGATTGGCCCCAGCATGCTAGTGGTCAATTTTGGTAGTTTATTAGCTGAGTCTTATCCTACGTCGCAATCATTGGAATTTCAAGGTTTCACGGGACCGATTCCCATAGATGACCCTCGTCTAGGATGCCCTGAAAAAGTTTGTAGCAACTCACACTGGTTCCAAGGTCTAGTAGGACCCTTAGCCAATGCAAAGGTTTCATAGAGTATTTAAGTGATCCCTTTCCAAAACTTGATTTCTATTGATGCTACTATTTGGTAACCACTCTTGACGCCCCTGAGAGGAAGGAATTTCTAGGCACTTTCATCTTGCCCTCTCTTGTGAATGATCCGTCCTATAAGAAGTTTTATCTATCAAAGAACCTCATTCGAGTTGCACTTAAGATCCATGGTGATCACACACCAATAGAACAAGAAAGGCTCACTCCCGAGCCCATGAAAAGAGGTGACATTTTGAAGTGGCTTGATATCTTGGCCATCACACTAGAACTATCAAAGCCATTGCACATTTGCATGCAACATTTTGCTTTCCCTACATAGGACCGCTTCACTATTCCACAGAAACACATTTGGTTTGGCTTATATTTAGCAAATATAGGACCTCAGACCATAGATCTTGCTAGTTGGATTATAGATCAATTGTATTTAGCACAACAAAGATGAGAATGCAAGGACGTCATGCACAGATGTTGGGCACTCACCAGAATCGTTCACATGTGTTTTGCCTATGACTTACCCATCAAACATGCCATGACAAGTGAGGAATTGAAAAGATTAAATGGAACCACCAAGAAGGAACAAAAATCAAGTAAAAGTAGAGCAAGCAGGCACATGAGGGATTCAATCCATGTCTATAGATCTCGGAGTCACCTTCACCGCAACCATCCCCTCAACAATCCCCAACAGAACCTCCTGCACCCGTACAACCGATACGCATCTGACTCTCATGCCCTGTAATAACAGAAGGGAATACCAGTGTAGTGACTCCTTCAGAGGCCTCCACTCAAGCAGCTACTACTGAAGTCAAAGAGATTCCCACCTCCATTGGTGCGAATGCTTTTACCTTTCCCATACCTAATATCGAGGCAAAACCCACTAACACTACATTTGATTTTGAAATGCATGATGCATTTTCTAGTGAATTTCAATTTTCAAAAGGGCAATTTTTCTCTCAATAATATAAATGCCCTAGCTATCCTAATACACCCCCTAACCAAGAACAAGAACATGTAGTTTCCAGATCAGATGTTGAAGATCAAATGGTGAGTGATGATGAAGGTAATGATGAAGCTAGTCAAACTAGTCTTGACTCACAAAAAGATGAGCAATAGGAACAACAACAACAACAAATGGAAGCTCAAGGAGATACGAGCGCACACAAAGATGACACGTTCAAAACCACCACCTATACACTGGCCATTCAAAAACTATATCATAATATGCAAGCCATGTGGGCACGTCACCAATTATCAAAGGAACAAAGTCAAGAAATACTAGAGCAAGAACTCGCTAGTGAAGGTTTTAAGGAACTAGTAAAGTCTCTGGGAATTGCTGAAGCACTTCACTTTTTGAAGCGGAAACCTTTATCACAATTTGACCCTCGATGAATCCGTCTGATGTCCAAAGCTGGACAATACATCCGTGTGCCCACCGATGCCCAATCCTCAAGGTAGCCAGAAGAAGCATGATTGATACCTGAAAACCCACTTGAATCACCCATAACAGAAGCTACAGTCATCATTGACTCCTTGCGCTGACCAGCAACCTCCATACAGGCCACCCCCATCAAAATCACCTCGACTTCCATCGACATCCCTGCTTCTCCTGTACATTCAACTTACCGTGTACATCCCAGATCACCTCTAGTATCCTCATTCAAAGTAAGTGCTGTAGCAGAAGCCATAGCACCTCCAGTGAACTTAGCAATATGTGAAACCTTTACCCTTGGTACATCAAACCTAATTTCCCCAACCCCAATTAATCCATTCCTCCACCCATCCTTTACTTCCTTTCCTCTCCAAAACCTATCTTCCCTTTCCCTCCACCCATGGCCTTCTCACCAGTATCCCCTCCCGTCCCTACTATATCACCTTTGTCTCTACTCTACTTCAAACCATCCGTGACACTCAACATGTCATATATTCTTCCCCCTTTGTAAATCCCATGTTCACACCCACTCATGCACCCACCATCACACCATTATTCACAGTTAGTGCACTAGCTGCCACGTTTAGTGACATGGACATCTCACCACCTACCGCACCACCACTCACATCAACCATTTGACCACCACATCTCGGCACACCACAATTTTCTTCAGTTACCATTGCATCCACCCTCCCATTTGTTGAAATAACAAAGCACTACTCCTACTCCACTCACCGGCACATATCTAACAAGCTAAGGAGGAAGGAACAAAAGATAAAAAAACATGATGAATAAATTAAAACAGAAATGACTTACATACAATGCTCTATGAGCATGACAACTCCATGAGGAGAGTGAGAACACCCTTGGCCATGAGCTAGAGTGAATGACTTGTGAGGAGTGAAGGGAGGCCTTGCTTATATGGAGTTAGGGAGGATTCCCTTGCATATGGTATAAATGTGCTTGCATGAGAATGCAAGTGAGTTGGGACAAAAGGGTGGAGCATGGAACTCTCAACACCCCCCCTCCATGTGATGACCCTTTTGTTTTCAATATGGGGAATAGTGAGATATGGGATCAGTTAGTCCATTTGGGTTTTAGGATCCAAGGACATATGGGATTCTTGGACATAACTTGGACATATGGGATCCAAGTTCGGGACATATGGCATCCCTCTGATCTTGGGACATATGGGATCCCAAGGCATATAAATGGTTTACAACATGGGGTAAGTAGTGTTTTTTTGTTGTTGGAATCTTATTGAGATCCATTGATGGGATTCATTGGTAGGGTTCTTTGAGCTTTACTCTGTTACTTCTCTTGGTCCTTGTTCTTGGCCTTACTCTTTCTCTTTGTGTTGTTGTAGCCTTCACTTGGCTCTTTTGTTGTTAGTGTACCCTTTGTCTTTTGGGCTTCTTGATGTGGATGCCTTGTTACTTTTCTTGAGCAATGCCTTGGACATCTTCTTATTAGTATATCTTGAACTTTGCTTCTTGAGAGAGTACATTTGAAAATACAAGTATGATGTGTGAGAGAGTGAACACATACCCATAATAACCTTGGTACCTTTTTTATGGCATTGGGAAGGTCTTACTCTGTTTAAGAGCAGTGTCTAATTCCTTAGAAGGAGCCACGCTTGTATGGATTAGGATACAATATGGCATGTGCTCAAGTCACTTACTATGATTCCCATGTAAGAGAGTGACCATATCTTTTTAGTGGCATGGCTTGATATGTGCTATAGAGGTTTGATAGAGTTCCTTGAAATATATACATTATGAAAATAAGAGGTGCTTGTTCAAGAGAGATAATGAAGCAAAGAATGCATGTCGCTCTTCTCTAAATCTAGGAACGTTCACTGTGTACCCCCTCAACAATCGACAAGCTTCAGAGGCAACAAGTGCAAGTTCCTATCATTGAGATTCCTCTTTTCGAGCCACATAGTGAGCACTTCGTTTACCTTCAAAATGAATGATTCACGGAGGCGAAGCTCTGGTAGCCTTGCTTGGCTAGAGACCAAAGCTATGTTTTCCATCTTTGGCGCAACCTTGAATATGATCCAACTGAAGGCCTTCAGTCCCAGCCAATCATACCACTTTTTCTTTCATTGTCACAGAGGCATTACTTCATAGAAATGAAAATGACATTTCTATTTGCATGAACTGAACATATAGTGTTGAACAACACTTTTATTCATGTAGAGATTGGTGCTTAAAAGCACCTCATAAGAGTAAAGATGAAGGGAAGGAAAAAAAAACATCTAAGAATTTTGAGGCATTAACTTAGAAGATAGAATGATGATAAAATAAAGGGAATGGAGGGAGGGAATGAAAAGCATATGAAAGTGTAACTCTGTATGATAAAACGCAATCAAAGATGACTTAAATACATGAACTCTTAAGAAAAATAATTAACCTATGCTTTGATACCATGTTGAAATAACAAAGCACTACTCCTACTTGACTCACATGCGCATATCTAACAAGCTAAGGAGGAAGGAACGAAAGATAACAAAACATGATGAATGAATTAAAACGGAAATGACTTACATACAATGCTCTATGAGCATGACAACTCCATGAGGAGAGTGAGGACACCCTTGGCCATGAGCTAGAGTGAATGACTTGTGAGGAGTGAAGGGAGGCCTTGCTTATATGGAGTTTGGGAAGATTCCCTTGCATATGGGATAAATGTGCTTGCATGAGAATGAAAGTGAGTTGGGACAAAAGGGTGGAGCATGGAACTCTCAACACCATTCCCCTTTCCCCTTCCCCTACATCTACACCCACACTAGCATCATCTTCACACACTCTACCATTGTTATTATCACCCACCATCAAACACTGCATTTCAGCAAATGTTTGCATGCATGATGCAAGTTAGAGACGAATTCACCTCTCTTGAAGGCAATTACTAGGCATTGCAACATACTACTACATAGCTACAGGTGTAGTTGATTTCTTTGACAATTGAGAATGCTACCCGGAATGCATGCAATTAGGAATTATGTGAGGCCTACCACTCATTAGAGTTAGAATCAGAACAAAAGACTATAGAAGCCCCTCACAGATGTAGAAAATCTTTTACATGCTCAGACAATACGGAATGCCATGCTCACATGCAATATGGGACTATTAAGATGCCAGCTCGCAGCATCCAAAGAAGAGAACCAGAGGCTATAAGAGTAGAATCATGAGAACTTTGAAGCTGTGATGGATCGACCTGATAAAACAATAAGTCCCAACAGATTCAAAGCATTCCCCTCTGAAACGATGCAAGTATTATTGGAAGATCATGCATGATTACTCGAGGACTAGGAGAAAATAAATGAAGAATATCAGAAACTACAGGTAGATCACAAAGCCTTACTACTGAAGAAACTTGCACAACCCCAACCAGTCCTTGAAGCCACACCCCAAGAAATCCTAGATGAAGTCACTACTTTACGGGCTTGTGTCATTGACCTTCAAGCACAGATTGAAGCTCAATCAAATCCTCTGAGGCTAGATTCCCCACTAGAGATTCGTACTAAAGAAGAAAAATGTTTTTATACCAGTGGCGGACACATACGAAGAGGCATATGAACCACAACCAATCCCAGGTGGACGTGTCATATCATAAGGGCAAGACACATTTGAAATTTCGATTCCGGCATGGCTCAAGTCAGTGGAAGAGCTAGGTACGACTCACTCTTCATGTCTATATATGGTCGAGTACCAATTAGCTATTGAAAAGGAAACGTGGAAGAAAGCAACTCACGCTACATAATTTGAGCCCAAAGACCTACCCCTTGAAGCCAAGAAAGGAAAGATCTTTAAGTCAAATTGGCGCATGGAGCTGTTACAAGAATATCCAAAAATGATGCACACTTGGACGAAAGCACCGCTGCACTTAAAGTACAATTGGTGTTGGGGTCCAATGACAAGGTGCCGCTCCTGGAAGGCATCTGCGATTAAAGTTCAAAATAACAAGCAATGCCAAGATTGGCTCAACTACCCATATCTAACACCACCGTGTGGCCCTCCAACCGTTGGCTATAGGATGATGACCATCCACCACTGGCTTCCCCGACTACACCCCATGGACGACATCGTTGCATACATGACAATTAAGATCTTTGATATGATGCAAACAATTTTCAAGATCTTTCGCTACGTCAAAGCACCACATGTCAATACCCCAGGCTTTGAGCATGGCAAACAAGACCTCGCATATGACATGAGCACTACGCCATTGCTCGGGGTATGCTATGCATGGAACTGTTGCATAAAGTATTTACCTGCATGTTATAAGATGACTTTTGAAGAAATGTTCACGACGGGCTTTCGGGAGTACCACTCTAAAATTTTTATTAGCCGACCTACTCATCTACTTTAGTTGTTCGCTTGCAAGCAACTCATATATTCAACACACTACCGACTTCCACCTCCCGACCAATCTCAGGTGATCGATTGGGAAAAACTCGAAGTTGATCTCGCACGAGGAATTCGAATCACAGAGAAAACCCTCGCACAAGACCTCTTGCAAAACTACATTATGCAGACCCCACAACAAGGATCTATCGGGGATGATAGACGTGAGAGGGAGGGGGTGTTGGCAGCAGCCAAAGGCATAGATGTAGAGGAAGCATGTAGAGGCGGACTACAAAGAGTCGTGGGGAGCCATGCAATCATTTTTTTTCAAAGAAATATACTTTATATTACTTTCTCAAAACTCTAAATAGGGATTTTCATCACTTGTGTAATATATGTATCATTAAACACACAGTTTTGTAATTAGTAGCTCCATTTTGTGCAAGCTGAGGAGTCCTCGAGCTTGAGGAGCTTAGGTAGAATGAGCATACCAATTTTGGTAATTTTTAGATCTCATTTAGACCTCCAAATGATCCCTAGTACCTATTTTTTAACTACGTCACATACTAGATGTGAAACTAGTCAAAACTAGTCGAGAATCTATAAAAAATACTGGAGAGCTCATTTTTGAGGTTAGCTAGTGTTGGATTGTATTAGTTAGTGTGAACTTTGAGCTTGTAAGAGTGTTATTGAGCAATTGAGTATACTTTCTACCTTCTATTATGTCTTGCTTGTCTCTTCCTTGTGTTTGTGTATATGTGTGTGCATCTTCATGCTTCTCACCTTCTCTTTCGCTACTTCTTGTGTTCACAATCTTCATATCACTCCTATCTCTTCCATGGATTGACAAGTAAAGGAGGTGGTGCTTACGCTTGAGCTACATGACTGCTCAAGTGGAGTTCATTAAAGGTGAAAAAATCATCAAAGATCATAGAAAAGAGCAGGATAAGTTGTTAGGGGAGCTAAGAGAACAAAAAAGAATACCTTAATCTTGCCAAGAAAAGGTGATAAAACTTGAGACAAAGGTTCTTCAGAGCATGAATAGAATCACTTTTGTGGAGCAAAAGTGTGAAAAGCAGACAAAGACCATAAAGAAGATGGAAGGTGATATCAAACATCCAGAATCAAAAAATAAAATTCTTCAAACATCATATCCTAATGAAGAGATCACAAGAGTGCTTATGGAGGAAGTTCACTACAAAAAAAAAGGAAGTAAATCAAAAGGTACTACCAAGGAGCAAAATGAAGTGATAAAGAGTATAACAAAGGATCTAGAGAAGACGAAACATGAGCTCAAAGATGCTAAGGAGTTGGAACATCAAGCAAGAAAACATGCAGCTAATGCCATGATAGGGTTTAGCAATTTGAATGAGATGATTGAAAGGAAAAGACTTGACTAGCAGAAACAAAGAGCAAATTGCTAAAGGAAATAGAATTATGGAAAGTGAAGTTAAGCATCCAACCAAAATAATTCATGATTGAAAAGTTAGTTCAAGAAAGACCAATATTAGAAGAAGACAACTCTCTCCCACCCAAGAATAGATTGTAGAATCACAAAGAACAGATGAAATAGAGGATGAGTAACCAGATGAATTCATCCAAGTGCTCCATGATAGAGAACCAAGAATGAGAGACATCCAAAAAAATCATGAATGATTCTACGATTTGCTTTAGAGCAGGGAGTAAATCCAACACATCACCATTGGGAAATAGATGGATTAGGAATTTCCATTCTACATTGTTTTGTAAAGCATAAGAAACTATCAAAGTGCCAAAGTTGGAATCCAACTCGATGAGTTCTTGGAATATGATGAAGGTGGAGAGATTTCAAGAACTATTTGAAAAAGCTAACCCATCATGGAGAAACAAGTGGTTAGAAAAAAACGTGGAATGCAAAAAAGATATGTATGGAAGCACCTCTTTAGTTGAAAATTAATCCTACTTTCCGTGGGAAGCACAAGGAGAAGGGATCTGCCAACGTTTTCGCAAATGAGAAAAAAATGGAGCCATACCTTCTAGGTGGCTAAACTTTCCATAGATAGCAAGTCCCAAGAAAGGAACATGGCCATCAAAGACTTACATGCTTACAACTTGCATGGGAGTAGCTGAAGACCTGAAGGATTTTAATGGTCCATCTTGTATATTAAGAGTTAGGTTTTTGAAGCTAATCCTAGCTTGTATAGATACTAAAACCCTAAAATATATAATTTTTAATTCACCTTTAGATGCAATACTTTTTTATCTAAGCAAGACCCCAGATACAATCTATCGAATGGTGTATTATAGCCGAATCATGTTCATGGGCATCCACTATGTACAAATTTTGAGGATGCCTTTGACTATGGGGTCTTTGAAAGAGATTCAAAATTTTTTGGGAGATGTTCATCAGTAATGGAGGAAAGACTAACAACAAGCAACATACACATAATATATAAAGAAAGATGTGACATATAAATCCTATAGCTACAATAAAATGGAGGAAAACACTTTATGATATGGTGAATGATTTGAATGTCACAGAGTGAAAGAGCCATGAACTAGTGGTGCAATTATACTAGAGAAAATGAAAACAATGATCAAATCTATCACTAAGTTTTGCCCAGGGTGACAAAAGGCAAGGAGAGGGAGAATGTTGGAAAGCACCTTCTTGTAAGAGGAAAAATGAAAAACATTGTATTATAGTAGAATAGAATATCCCAAATCTTGTAAAAATGAGGAAGTGTCTTCCTCATATGTAGTTGTAACTTGTATACTTTTTGTATAATTTTTAGAGCTCTTGAGATAGTGAATTTTTAGAATAGTTTGAGGGAGCTATTTTAAATGTGAATTGGGTCACTTAAAAAGGTATAAAAGTCAAATATTACTCATTTTTAAGGGGATCTTGTGTTTTTGGAATTAATGAGAAATTGAGAGCTCTTCCTTCTTACAATTCTCTTCATAAAGCTTTAATGGTGATTTCAAGTGAATCATGTGAGCACTTTTCATGGATTTATCTTTGTGATCAATAGTTCTTTGAGTCTTTCATGCTTCTATGAGTCTAATGTTACCTTGTAAGCTCCATTAATCAAGCAAAGAAATGTTTCCAAATGACTGTGTGAATCTATCAGAATCGCGATTGAAGGGCTTTGGTGTGTAGAGCAAAAGAAGTAAGGAGGAGATGGAGGGAGAAAGCGGAGAGGAGAGACGTGCACACATGCATGGGAGCCTTGAAACCCGCATAATTATCTCCATTGAGGAATTCTCTATAAATGATATATATATATATATATATATATATATATATATATATATATATATATATATATATATATATATATATATATATATATATATATATATATATATATATATATATATATATGAATATAGGGGTAAGGTCACATGATCCTTACATCCCCAACAATCTCCCACTTAAGGATCAATGTGACCATAAGTGGTAACACATACAAAAAGTGATGTAGGACTATAGAAGAATATACAAGAAGAGTCCGGATCCCGATCCATACGGATCAACCTACACCAATTGCCTCAAAGAAGGTGTATCCATGCACCTCAAATTGATTTAGACTCATATGGATAAGACTTGAGCTCACATCTGACTGATGCAAGAACTGATGAAGTTCTTGCAAAGCTCCCACTCACGCTACGCATTTGTCAATCATGAAATGACTGATAACTCCAACTGCAAATGCTTCAATAGCAACTGCAAAATCTGGTCTCAAGCATAACAACTCGTACATCAGACTTTCGAATGTTGAGGAACATGTGCTATCTTGGCTAACCTAAGCATGTCAGCCATGCCTATATCCAAGGCATCTAAAGCACCATCGTCAAGGCCAATGTTTCCTGACTTATCTGTGTCAACATTTGGCATGAGCAAATCCAAGAACGACTGCATGATTGCTGACTCATAACATCTAAATCAATCATCCTGTCAACCAAGGGTGTGTCTAGCTGTGCACCCTTAGAGCTACTATGCGGCTCTGACATACACTCTGTATCATAAAACCTACCCTGCTCTACCACACCAAGTCTATCATCATGCTCCACATGAGCTAACTGCACAACATCAATACCAAGATCAAACTGATGATCAAAATCTAACAGAGTATCATCAAATGCTGTACATGAGCATTCACATCATGCTCTAAAGCATCCAAATGATCATCTAAAGTGTGCTCCACATGAGCGTCCATATGATCAATGAAATCATGCTCTACATAAGCATCATGAGCATCCAAAACATGCTCTATATGTGCATCTATCAGAGCATCTGAATCGTACCATACATGTGCATCATGAATGTCAATAGACCTATGTGTAGGTAGAAAAAAATGAGACATGATGAGTCTCACACCATACATAAGGCTGAACTCCCACTAAGATGAGACTGTATCTCACATGAAGTACCTACAGTGGATACCTGTGCCCAATCCTAGCACCTTTGACAAGCATAAGCTGTCCCAGCTGCAACTCAAAATGATGCTCATTGAAAAATGCATAACATTTGCTCTCTTGTAATTGACTAATAGAAATCAAGCTCATAGGGAATGAACACACATAGCATACATGTCTGAGTATAAGTGATGCTCCACTAGGTAGCATAAGGCATACATCTCCTGCACCCTCAATGTCATATGTTGTACCATCATGCATGTGCACACATCCATGACTCTCACCTGAGAATTGACAAAACCACTCACAATATGGAGTAACATGAAAATTGGCTAATGCATCAAGCAACCAAGCCATGTGTGTGCTATCCAATGAATAAGAGGAATCTTGAGATGAACCATAGGAGAAAATGATATCACAATCACTAGCATAATCAATTGCCATAGACTCTCCTAAAATCACTACATGACCTGCATCACGTGCATATCTTTGATTTCATCATCGCATCCTCCTGAAGCAACATTGTTGAGTATGGACCTCACAACCACAATGCCAACATTGAAGTCATCGATATGATCTGTGCCTCACATGAGTCAATGGACTCGCATACATATCATGTAGTCTATGCAATAATGCACTACTTGTCTCCTTATACATAGCAGACTCATATATAGAATCCACAAGCTGTAACCGGATAGTGGAGCTGGCCAATG
Source organism: Ceratopteris richardii (assembly GCA_020310875.1). Classification (NCBI taxonomy): domain Eukaryota; kingdom Viridiplantae; phylum Streptophyta; class Polypodiopsida; order Polypodiales; family Pteridaceae; genus Ceratopteris; species Ceratopteris richardii. The sequence continues at coordinate 120,516,975 of CM035438.1, read as the reverse complement.
CATCCATATCCATCCACACATGATTGGGCATGTTATGAGGCCTCTGTGCATCTCTATGCACATACATGTGTAACCTTGCACGAACCAATGTATGCCAGATATGATCTTTCCATCTCAGAAAATTAGTGCCATCAAATTGAGAAGACACCATGCTGGCAATCGAAGAGACTAGAAACAATAATCTATCACCAATAGGATCACACATGCATATCCATACGCATAACTCACATTACAAATGTCTCATGTGAGAAGAAACCATGTGAACCACCTGTCACATAAACATGCATCTAGCATGCACATAAAACCATGAGCATAAGCCTGCTCACCAAGTCTCCAAAGTGACCAAGTAGATGTGAAATAATCCTGAAAAAATTTGGCAGAGTATCCCCTCCAAATTGAGCAATCAAACAAGATAACCAATAGCAAAAGAACAATGACTAATCTGTAACCACCTATCAATGATCCAATCAAAGATAATGGCAAATACACATGCCAAAAACTGATGGCAATACGTGCCAATATAATATTGATACACGTCCCCATCAAGAATGAATCTTGCAAAATGTTCCAATCTATCACGAATAACTTGTGATCAAGTCCAAGTAAATGGAGATAAGTAATGATCCAAATCTATCACACAAGCATAAAGGATCTACTAGAGTACTCTTCTAGCATAAAAGCCAACAAAATTTTGACAACATCTCCTTTGTAAAATGGACTCTGAACCAAATAAACCATGTGGTAATCACCATCCACATATGCAAAGAATCACACTGGCAAATCCATATCAAATCAACAATAATATGCTAATGGAATAGCTAATCAAGGTGACAAATGAGTATGCAACCAAGGCTCCAATCTAGATCATGTACCCACATAAAAACAAGAATACAAGCACTAGCCAAGATCCAAAATCAACTCTCATAAAATGTGTGCTGGTAAGTAAATCCGTAACCAAGTGGCATAAGCAACATATAGACCACAATGCCACTATACATCCACTGATAATACCATGATCAGCCTCATGATCACATAAACCTGGAAAAAAGGTATACCACAATGTCATCTCACATGCCAAAAATGGAACAAGATCATGCTCCACTCTCATGTAGAGGAGCTCCCACTGTGATCATACATGGATAATGCCTTCAAGCTCTGAAAATAAGAGCTCACACACCAAAAAATCTCTCTCGAAGAAGTTCCACAACAAAATGAATCTCTAAAAGCAACTAGGGTTCTTCTGCTGAAAATATGCTTCTTTGTGTTTTGTGATTTCAGAGATAACCTCTGAATTTGAAGTTTTATTCTTTAGTAAACTTGAAGAAATCTTTCTTAGCTACATAATGATATAGAAATCTTATGAAATATGTGATTTTAGTGATCCTTTGATATAGATCTTGGATTCCATTGATAAAGAAGGGGCTAGGGTCTTAGCATGCTCCTCAGATGAGCAATTTAAGTGTTTGAGGTTGTTGATTCTTTATGCTATGATGATTGCAGAGGACAACTCTAAAGTATAACAAACAAGAGCTCTCACACATTCTCACACATAAAGAGAGGAGCACACATAGATTGAGGCAAGGAAGAATAATCTTCTTCTACTTCTTCTATTACATAAAGAGAATATATAAGAATGCTCTAATAAGACAATAGAATTGTTGATATATTTAGGTAGTGATATGTGTGAACATACTTAGGAATACCCAGGCACTTTTTTCCCTCTTTAGGAGGGTTTTCCCCCCTCGCTTGTATATATGCATATAACTCTAATGGGTGACTTATTCTTGCACATTCACTTGGTAATACATTCAATATTGTGTGTTGTGCTCTAAGATTCTTCTTCTTCCTTATGTTGTTTGCATGCTTCCATAGACCTAAAAATCCAACAATTGGTATTAGAGCAAGTTGCCGCTTTATCTAGGACGTCGTCAACACCCCTCCGATCATAGTCTCAGAATCGTACGAAAATTGGTGAGCATACTCAGGTCAAAATTTTGATATGAGTTCGTTTTGACCTCCAAATGCACTATCATAGTGTCTATGCAAGAAATTTCACCCTTTTGTGCCAAACATATATACAAGTTTTGGTTTGCTAATACAAGCACCTCAAAGTTAGCTACAAGTTTAGCAGAGCTCGACAAGGTACCTTTGTTCAAAGTTTTGGGATACAATCATTTTCTTGCATCACGGTATTTAGCCAGTGGCCATGGCTGAAAGCAATGATGTATTCTATATGTTGGCTGTTGAGGACAAGTTGGAAGGTACTAATAACCCATTGTAGGCATATAAGATGCATCATGTATTCGTAGCAAAATGGGTGTGGAATATTGTGTAGGGTATTGAAAAAAAACCTACTACACTTGCAAATATAGTTATTGAAAGTGATGCAAATGGTGTTGGAAATGGTGATCTTCAAGTTCCTGTTCATGATGCAGTTCTCCGGCACCTACTATAGAAAAATGTTTTGGGATGGAAGAGATGTTCAAGCACATGCATTGATAGCTTTGTTTATCAAACATGCCATTATGCATTGTTGCTTGTAAATCTCACATTTAGAGCTTGAAGTAGCATTGTCACCTTGTCCTCTATAAGTTGTTCCATGCATTTTTTTTGAAATTTGCGTTTTGTTTGATAAAATTCTCTTGAATGTGGCTAGGATTTTTGTATACATAGCCCCTATGTGCATTGTTATCTTTAGAATAACCTTTGATGGTCCTTTGTCCTCTTTCTCTACATCTACCCCTTTGAGGCGAGTCTCCATTTTTCTATCCTTGGTGTTTCTTGGTGAGATTTTTCTTTGAATGAACCTTCCTCTTTCTCTAGTTGAACCTCCCCTTCTACCTTTACCTCGAGTCATTTTCATATAATGCTTGGGATTGATTCCATGACATTGCTTGGTGATCTTTTTCTTTGGAAAAACCTTCCCCTTTATCTAGTTGAACCTCCCGTTCTAGCTTTACTGCTTGCACCATTTCCATACAATGCTTGAGCTTGATTTATCCCTTTAAGCTTCCTCCTCCAATGCTCATTTCTTTCATAACCATCATGTAAAGTAATGAGTCCTCCAATGTTTCTAGAATTAGGTCAGCCTTGATCATTATTTAAATCGATTCCACCATTCCAAAGTTTGTGAAGCTCATTTTCAAGTTATGTATTCCTTACTTTATTACTCGTGCAAATAGACTTTCTAATATCTCTAGAACCTTCTTGCTCGTATCCAAATCTTTGATGTGTCCTTTCATGGTATTGACTATATGTGATGAGAGTATAAGCATGATTTCTTTATAGTTCGTTTTCCATTTTCTAAAAGAACATTTGATCATGAGTTGGGCTTTTCCAAAGCTCATGATTTAGTTTAGCTTTGCTCATTGATCCCCATAAGCCTTTCCCCCTTACGATAATTTGAAACCCTAAGTCTTCAAGGTTGATAGTTTTTCTTATCTGAATTCTCTATTTGAGTTTTAAATTTTACCATATCTCCTTTCTAGGACTCTTTTGATATTCTATCCCTCATCATGGAGGCGTTTTTGTTAACTTCTAATGTCTTGCCTCTCTAATGACCTCCTCTTTTGTATTGTATTTCTTTGAATATAGCTCCCCATTGATGTATGTACCTCTTTCTTGTCTCTTGACTAATTTAAATATGACTTAATGGATCTAGAGTGTCCCCCTTTACCATGATTCCTTAAAGTGCACTGAAGCAGTGTTAATGTTGTGATACTATTTTTGGGGAAAGAATGTAGCCTCATTGTCAAGCTAGAATAATAAAAAACCTTCAAGCATTATCTCAAGATACTTTAAGATTAATAAAGTATGGAGAAACAAAGTAAGTAACTTCCAAGTTCTTCTTTTTCAAATAGGGAAAAGGCACTTATTTGAATGATGGAACACTTCAAGTTAAAGTGTTATTGATTCAAAAATATTTAATAAATTTATGAAGAAGTAGGACTTTGACTTTGAAATGATCCTTTCAACTAAGGATTTGAATAAGTCAAGCAACAAGTTCCTAGTGTAACTTGGTAAATTCAATCCTTTGACTCAAAGCAATGCACAAGAATTGCACTCCTAATAAGCAATCATAAAAGATTGAATATAGGCATGAACTTAGTCTCATGTGAAGCATTATTTGGGTAAAACTTATCAAAAGAACCTTAGTGGGTCGACACACTAATGTTGGATACCACACTAGTATCTTGTAGTTGGATGATGTTCTATATTTGCCCTAAATCTTTTTTACAATCCACTTTATTTCCCTTAAAGATAGGAAAAATGATTCAATACCTTGTTGAAACATATCTTTGAGTAGTTAAAGTCTTGACTCATCTAAAATTTGACTCGTAGAAAGCTTATGTATCCTTGAAGTTTGAATTGGTAGCACAATGCTTTAGTTCTATCCTTTCACTTTTCGAATCTTTTGCATTTGACTTAGATAGGGTATCAGGTTCCTTTTGCAAAAGTCTAGGGTTAGCCAATTGGAACAAGATAACTAAATTAAACATACTAGATAGATGTTCTATACAAAAACCCTTCCAATCTTCAAAAGATGTTAAGTTTAAGTTGACTTATACATTAGAGTTTGCTTCAAGTTAGCTAGCATAACTCTAATGACTTTCTAGCAAACTCCACGAGTTCTATTTCTCCTTTCTGCAACCCCATTTTTTTCGCGGAGAATACCTGCATATCACTTCCCTTTTTATGCGTGCATTCCACAAGTAATCATCAAATTATTTGGAGAATACTCTTCCCCTCTATCTGACCTCATTTTTTTGAGCTTCTGGCTAGTAATCCTTTCTACATAAGCATGATAGTATTTAAATGTAATAGTCCTTTGAAGGGCCCCACACATTTGTGTGTACTAATTCAAGCACATTTTTATGCATAAATCCTTGCTTGTTATATGATTTCTTCTGTGCTTTACCTAATTGACAAGCGTCACACTTGTATGTCATATGTTGAATTTGATTGTTGGGTAGCCCTAATATTGATCCATTTCTTGCCATGTCCTTTATACCTCTTTCATTAAAATGACCTAGCCTTTTGTGTCATACATCCAATTCTATCATCTTTTGGTTTCCATAAGTGAACTTCTTTTTGACCTACAACAATATTCTTGTATCCTTGATTTGGATCTTCCACATAATCTCCATCATTAGTGAATCTGACTTCATATCCTTTTTCTACAATCTATCCTACATTGATTATTTTTTTTTGGTATTGTAGGAACATGGAGTATCTTACTTAGGAGTGTACTCCCATTCTTTGTTTTTACTAATCCAATGCTCTCCACTTTGTGTTTTGTGTTATCTCATGTTTGAAGTTTGTGTCCATCCACCTTTTCTTCTAAGTTTGTCTTAAAAATTTGTATTCTTTAGTTTCTTCATCAACTTCTCCTAAGCAATCTACAATATCCTTCATCTTGGTTACATAGTCAGAAATTGATTATGAAGCTTTCTTTTTGGAAGCTGTAAATTCTGCCCATAATGACTTCCTTGTCTTGGTTGTATTTTGGAAATGATCTTCCAAAGAATTCCATATATAAGTTGCACTCTCTAGCCCTCTGATGTGAGGCAAGAGATAGTCATTAATATCCATATAGATAATGCTCCTTGCTTGAGCATCCTTCTTCATCCAATTCTTCAAATATGCAAGTTCTTCCCTAGTTAGAAGACCAAAATCTTTAAATCATGGCTTCTCCTCCTCTTCTCTGATGTAAGCCACCAAGTCTTTTCCCATAAGGTGAGTTTCCATCCTGATAGACCATGTTGGATAGTTCGCTCTATCAAGATTGTCTATTTGAATGCTATCTCCCATCCTTTTGCTATGTATTTTGAGAAATGATGATATTACAGTCATGAAATGTACATGTCAAAGAAATTCTTTATTCCTTGTGATCCAGAAGTGATGTCTTTTACATATGCAATTTCTAATGCATAGTTCTCTTACAGTCTAAATCATTTTGCAAAGTTCTTCTAGCCATAGCTTCTCAAGATCTCAAACATGAAAAACTTTTCATCCATCACTGAGATATGACCAAAACATTAATCGACGAGTTGCACCATTTCTTCAGCTTCACTCATGAAGATCAACATATCAATGTTCCTATCAATCATACAAACAATGTGTGAAGAATTAGGTTTCAAAAATTTGACCATAAATTGTTTTACCATTGAATTAGATCTATGTACAAGGATTTTTGATCCACGTGATCATCGTGAGAGAATGGACAGTTAGAAGGGACTCTAAATCTACTACCTTCCCTTGACACATTTTTTCTTACATTGATAATGATCTCTCTTATTTCAAATGCTATTGATTGTAAAATATAGCGATAAATTCATAACATTGTATTTTCTTGAATGTAGCTCCCCATTATTATATGTATCTTTTCCTTGTCTCTTGAGTAATTCAATTTTGACTTAATGGATCCAGAGTGTCCCCCATAACCATAATTCCTTAAAAGTGCATTGAAGTAGTGTTAATGTTGTGTTACTATTTTTGGGGAAAGAATGTAGCCTCATTGTCGAGCTAGAATAAGAAAAACCTTCACATGGTGTGTAAGGAAGTAGCTTTCGTAACCAAATTCTTGGTTTATCAGAAATTGGAAATCCTAAAAGGGTTTATTTCAAGTAAATTACTTCTCTAAACTCAAGGAAACTATTTAGCTTGTTCAGTATTTGAACTAAGGAGTAACTTACATTCACTATTTTTTAAAATATAAATTACTTAAAGATTAAAATAGAGAGTTGATTAAAATTTAAAATATTATATTAAATAGTCTATTATTTTGAATTGATACAAATAAACGGGTTCAAAAGAAGAAGTACTAGCTATAATTTATAGCAAGATAGACTACTCACTACCTATATTTGGTATGCCGGTAGGTAATATATTTTGTTAGAGTTTGATTTGAATACATACACATATCTGTCTCTATATCTTTATCTATCTATCTTTCTATCTATCTATCTATATATTTACCTTTTTCTTTGTATATATATATATATATATATATATATATATATATATATATATATATATATATATATATATATAACTCTTCTAAAATGGTTTTGTCCATGCAAAGTTTTAGAAAAAAACATGGTATTTTAAGGGTCAAAAAATTGATGAACAATAACTTACTAGAGTTTGAAAAGGAACCAAGAATTTATAACATCGATTCACTCTCTCTTTTGTATATAGCCTCTCGCTATTTTGCATTAACGTTTCTTCATCAATCATTAGCACATAAACTCCATACTCACTCATTATGAAGATAACTAAAAGACGAGAAGGTAAATAATAAGACATAAAAATTAAGGAAAAGATTCAAATGATTATTTTTTCTTAATAAATGATCGAATACCCCAAAAAAATGAAAAACGAGAAGGTAAATAACAAGACATAAAAATTAAGGAAAAGATTAAGATGATCATTTATTCTTAATAAATGATTGAATACCCTCAAAAAAGGAATCGTTGTTCCTCCTCGCCAAAAGAATTGCTAACTACAAAAAATCTCCCCCCCTTGCGTCATCATCAAGTGCTCCTTATGGTCAACAAGAAACTTAAACCCAAGTGGGCCCCACATGAGGGTGATGAGAGGGTGATTCACCTTCTTTGTAATGCCATCTAAACTTGATAAAATCTACCTCTGCTCTGTGGGATTATGGAGGTCCCGTGGGCACTAGTTCCCTTCACTCGTTCTTGTACTTTTCTTTTAATTAATACAAGTCTGAGAGAGTAGGCTAACGCCAAACTCCCTTTCTTAAGAAAAAAAATGGTATCTCTCTTAAAATAGTGTAAAATATACTATAGGTAACTTGAATTATAATTCAAATGCTATTTTTTTCTTGATAAATGATTAAGAAAGAAAAAAAGGGAAAAGAGTATCTATCCTTAAAATATACTATAGGTAGCTTTATGTATGTGATTGATGAAATATGGGTTCTTTGTCGAAGTAGTGGTGTTCTCTCTCTCTCTCATCACGATCTCCTCGGGTAGGATCTTGCACAAAGGGCGTTAATGCAACTCATTAAATTATTATCAATAATGCTTTCAAAGTCCCAGGCTACTTGTCTAGGTGGTTGGGCCTCTCGCCTCTTGAGGCGGGGACGGGTTCAATCCTCACTAACACCATGTAAGGGACATGTTTAACATGGAAAGTTATGTCTTGTGGTTGATGTGCCACCGTTTGTTTGGCCCTGTGGTAGTTGTTCTGCACCGTTTGTTCTACATGAATCAAACGAACATGAAAACATTTGTATGTATATATATATATATATATATATATATATATATATATATATATATATATATATTTGTTATCTAAAAGTTTCTTTTTAGTGTGGGATCTCTAAACTATCCAACAATAATTGTCTAAGCTATTATGAGAGTAAGTGTCACATTGAACCAAACACTCACAAGAGTCTCTATAAAACCATTTCAATAAGCATTGTCTAAACTATTAAGAGAATAAGATTCAGAATGAATAAAACGCTCAAAAGATGAATAAAACACTCACAAGAGTCCCTAAGCATTCCCTATGGTACTATGAGTGTAGGGAATGATGCAACAATTTGAAGAGTTACAATTCAAGGATTTATGTTTCGTTATATACGAGCATCAAATACGACAAGCTCTAAGCTATGGAGATGCGACAAGCTCTAAGCTATGGAGATGCTATCTGAAATTACACTTAAAATATTTACAAGACAAAAGATGACACAAAAAGGATAATATCATATTTATACGTTTTAGAATTGTGGGAGTTCATTGGAAGTTCATTGAAGCTCGTTGTTGCTTCTTGTGGAGGGTTCTCTTTGCAAATATTCCTTGCGAGAACAACATTTTGTTGGGTTAATTTTCATACCCTTTTTTGATGGCTTCACAAAAGTACGCAATAGACATAGGAGAAGCCCTAAAGGTTCTCATGGTGCATGATCTTCTTATAAAAATGTAAAAGTGGAGATCAAAGGGAGTAGCACACTAGAAAATGAAGTTCATCTCACGGAATATCCAAGAGGGATGAGCCACATTGTTGACAGTATACGGGAAGAAGCAAGTACGGACACACATGCAGATCTAGCACTAAGGCAACCCTTCATTTTTTTTCAAAACCCTTACATCATTTTTAAGTGAGTCTCATCACAAAAAACCCTTGTAAATATCATTTCACCTTTTTGTAGCTCCATTTTGTACAAGCCGAGGAGTCCTCGAGCTTGGGGAGCCTTAGAAGTAGTTGCCTGCCAATTTTCATAATTTTTAGATCTCGTTTGAGCCCTCAAATAAGCCCTGGAACCTAATTTTTAACTAGGCCGGACACTAGGTCTGGACAGGGCCAAAAGCTAGTCAAAAACTATAAATAGAGCTAGAGAGCTCATTTTTGGGTGAGCTTCTTGTAGTTTGAGCTTGTATGAGAACTTTGTTGCAATAGAAGTGATTCCATTGTCTTACTCTCTTTGTTCTTGCCGTGTGTGCGCGTGTGCGTGTATGTGTGTGCATGCTTGTGTGCTTCTCACTCACGCACTTGTGCTTCCACTTGCTCGTGGTCTTCATACCATCCTCACGTCTCCCCGGATTGACATTAAAGGAGGTGCTACTCATCGCTGAGCTACACCAAATTTTGGCGCCGTTGCCGGGGATCGAGCTTTGAGGACGAGCGTGTGATGGTAAGACGTAGAGAGGACGCGTTGGAATGGTAAGTAGTAGGTAAATTTCTGATTTTTTTCCATCTCCATCTTCATCTTCACCTCATTCTCCATTTCCACCTCCACCTCCTTCTCCACTACATATCCCCTCTTCCCTATCATTCCCTCATTTGTTGTGTGCGAGTTTGAGAGAGAGCGATTGTGCGTGCTTGTCTTTGTGTGTTTTTTGCATGTTTCTTGCAGGTGGCAGCTCCATCATCATCTCCAGCAAGCTCAGCAGGTACAGAAATTGTCTGCACAGTCCCCGAGGCGTTGAGCTCGAGCTATCGCGACACTCCGAAAATTTCACCCAATCACGATTCTGAGTGCACCACGACATTGCGCAGGCCTAGAGCTCCCAGGATCACTAGATAGAACAGAAAAATTCACCATATCCCGAGCTATCGCGACACCTCGAGGTATCGCGACACCTCACGAGCTATCGCGACACCCCGACCTATCGCGACACTTCACGAGCTATCGCGACACCCCGACCTATCGCGACATTTCGACCTATCGCGACACCCCGACCTATCGCGACACTTCACGAGCTATCGCGACACTTCACGAGCTATCGCGACACCCCGACCTATCGCGACACTTCAACCTATCGTGACACCTCACGAGCTATCGCGACACCCCGACCTATCGCGACACTTCACGAGCTATCGCGACACCCCGACCTATCGCGACACCTAACGAGCTATCGCGACACCTCACGAGCTATCGTGACACCCCGACCTATCGCGACACTTCGACCTATCGCGACACCTCACGAGCTATCGCGACACCCCGACCTATCGTGACACTTCACGAGCTATCGCGACACCCCGACCTATCGCGACACTTCGACCTATCGCGACACCTCGACCCAACCTATCGCGATACACGGCTTTTAACGCATGAAAATTTAGGGTTAATTTTTTTAGTGATTGGAAGGGTAGTTGAGCTTAATTTTAGGCACCTTGGTATAACTTTAGAACCTTGGAAGTGGGCAAAAGGCCTAGAAACCAGAGAGGGATCTCCTGAACCCTGAGTGCCTGTTTTGACCCTTTAGTGCCTGAATGGTCATAACTTGACCATACGAACTCCGATTGATGAGATTTTGGTCTCGTTGGAAAGCTCGTTGAGAATCCCACGTGGACCTCGATTGGTTTTTGCAAGAATCATACGCGGAGTTTTAGAACATGCATTTTTAAGTTGACCTTTAGGTGGAACTAAGTGGTTCTCAGATTCAGGGGGTACAGTGAACTACTCCAAGGGGGCTGAAATTATTGAAGTGTGTCTTTCAATTACTTGTGGCAATAGAGCTATACTAACAGGTGTGCTTTTGCAGGAACTTTGTGCGCACTCAAGGCAATCCAAAGCAAGCTAGCAAGGGTGAGTACCAAGCTTGGGAGAAGGCTTCCTGGGCTTGTGTAGCAGTCTGGTCAACCAGCTAATTGAGGTTGGAAGATCTCTCAACCCTCCTTTGTCAATTCCTAGCCTAGGCTAAGTACGACTTAGGTGTGGTAATTAATTAGGGCAACGTTAGGCACGAATCAAGTCCAAGAATATTAATCAACAAAGTGCAAGAAGTAAATAGGTCTTAAGTGCGAAAACCCTAAAGGACAAAAGGTAAACTGGAGTCGATCACTTATCAAGTGCGGAAATTCACTTAAGTACTCCTGACGACGCGATTTCAGACAAGACCATAAACATAATATTCAACTAAAAAGAACAAAGTGATTGGTGCAAAATCAACCTGCAACGAGAGGGTGCTTGGGTTCCAGGGGATAAATAAATCAGGCTTATGAACCTTAGATCAGGAAGACACTTAGGCCGAGACAGACAGAGCCTCAGATCTTCTGAAGCTAGTGTCAATCACACTGCCAGGTCTTGGGCCCAGCAGTTGAGTGATTATCCATACATTCCCAGATCAGAAACAAGTGATTCTGAGATGTCCTATCACATGGAGAGACCAGTAGGTAGTTCAGGGTTGGCTTATCTAGAAAAGCCAGAGGGACCTTACAAGACTCAGCTGGAATACATCAGGACGAATCGTCTAGGTGCTCGCATCTACGAAGACGGACTGAGAAGATCGGTGGTCCAGATTAAGAACCCCGATCAACCCCATGGATTAGCCCACCCGGTAGTCAAGTTTGAGAATGGAGCATACCTAGATAAAGAGGGGACTATATATGTAGTCACCACTCTCCCTGATAGAACTGATGAGTTTGGAAATGTGATTGCGGAGACCGACATGGGTGATATAGAGCAAGGGAACTTAGAGAGAGAGCCAAGAACTCCCCGTGGTAAATCTGTCTTGACCAGAATCATGACTCCAGAGTGGATTCCACAGGATAATAAAAGCATAGATCTGCTTTTAAACCGAGAAACCGATGAGGTTTTTTGGAGATATAAATCTCCTCAATCTCAGGAAGTGAGTGCCCTCACAATCTATGAGTTTAAAGACCCTGATAGCCCAGGTCAAGTAATCTACCTAGACAATGCATCAGAGAGAATCTTCGTGGTCACTGAGCTTGGCAGACATGCCTACACATGGAAGGGAGAATTTGTTTTTCCCCAACCAAGGTCTACTGTGTCCTTTGGTCACCAAGGAGCTGGGACCTCCCAAGCTCATGGGGCTCAGAGAGATAGAAGTAGAGACAAACCTGAGGTAAGTTTCGCCAACTCCCCGGGAAGAGAAAGAACGGGAACAGAAAGGAATAGAGTGGAATCTGAGAGACATAGAACCCCATGGAATCACAGGGACATTGATGATTTTCCTTTGCCAAGGCCGAGAGAACACACTAGGACCCTGCGACCAACTCAACTGGTGAAGTCCATGAAGAATTATTTCGATGGCACGGGAGACCCTTATGACCATGTGGCAGAATTTCGACAAGTGTTGAAAGCTGAACAGGTGGAGGACCTATTCACACAATATAATGCTTTCGGTCTAACCCTTAGGAACACTGCCCTTACGTGGTTCCAACCACTGAATGAGAGGCATTTCAGAAACATAGACCAACTCTTAGAGGCATTTATTGTTGAGTTTTCTAAGAGTGGAATCAGGCATAACACCTCCTCACTAATTCATAGCTTCAAACAAACACCTCAAGAGACGGTCAGACTAGCTGGAAGAAGATTTAGACAGTACCTGGAGAGATGCCCTATGCCGGAGTTACCCACACCAGCCAAACAAGTGGCCTTGTTCCTAGACGGATTGTTGAGCACTAAGCTCAGGTCATATGTGTACCTGAAGGACCCTAGAACGATAGAGGAGTGCGTGCGCATGTGCATAGACATTGAGGACAATCTAGGTGAGGAATTAGAACTATCAAAAATCTATAAGGATTCTGATAGCTCTAGTAACATGACATCTGGTCAATCCACATCCATCGAGGAACTTGCAGAGAAGGTAGCCCAAAAACTAGGTGTCTCTAGCAAGAAAATTCCAAGATTTGCCCCAGTTAAGCGGTGTTACAATTGTTGCGGTGAACATATAGCAAGTGTATGCCCCATTATGGCCCAACCTCAGGTGAATCCTAGTAGCCAGTACTGCACCATAGAGCGCAGGTACACCAATCACACGGCACAAGACTGCCCATATAACAAACAAACTGTTAGGCAAAATTATCCTCAGCCATATCCACAACATGGTAGGTACCAGAATCAGTACCCATCACCACAATACAACAGACCACAACAAACTTATCAGCCACCTTATCAAGGGCAGCAGAGACCTTAACCAGTCCTAGTGCAGCAACCCCCTGCTCCAACCAATGTGATCCCAGTGAAATATGCATCTACTGAAGAAAATCCGAATAGAGCCATAGTTCCAGTCACCCCATTGCTATCAGACAGTGATCCAAGTGACCATAGTTTTGACTCCACACATATTGATAGCCCACATGCTTACTACATGCAGTCACCCGAGCATAACGAGTCATACTATTATGAGGACCCAAGTGAAAATAGTGGGGAACCTGAGTATTCTAATGTTATGTACACAAACCCCAACCCTAGACCTCAACCTAGACAGGTACGACCTCCATTTCCTAGAGGACCATGCTTCAGATGTCAGGGAGATCACCTTATACGTGATTGTCCACTGCCTACCCCTACACAGCCTCAACCAGTAACCATTCAGGGCTTCTGTCAAGATTGCGGGAAAGAGCATCTCCTACGAGATTGCCCGAAGAACCCTAATAACATGCCTAAAATCACTCCTATCAATGTTGTTGGGTTAGTTGTAGACTCCACAGGGAGTGTGACTTCCACTGCACCTGTGCAGGTGATCACAAGAGCCCAGGCACTTCAACAACACCAAGGTGTTGGTCCCGAAAAGAGCCCCGAGGTGAGTGAAACAGAGAGCATACCCAAAAAGAGAACTAGCGCCTGGAAGGATAGTCGTGAAAGAATGAAGAGGCAATGGGCAAAAAAGATAAACGAACTTGAAGAAAGCGTGAGAGAAACCAAGGCAAAAATCACAGAGATCACATCTCAACCGCACTCCCACACACTTCCACCACTACCATCCCCATCACCCTCCATTTCTCCACCCTCTAATACACCCCTCGTAACCCACCCACCACCCCGAGTAGGATCAGTATTAGCTGACCCCACTCCTGAAGGCTTGGACATGATGTTCAAGGCCTACCAGGCTCGACTTCAAGAAGGGCCAACAACTGCAAACCTAGACAAGAGTTACCCTAGAGCAGATTTAGAGATTGAACGGATGAAAATGTGCATGAAAATGGTAGAACAAGCTCAAGCTATACTTGAGACTAGTCAAAAGTTCAATCAGACAAACTCTGTCAAGCCGGATTTGCATTTCCAAGGCTTACTAGAAAGATTAGAGCAGTTGGTAAACAAATCACAAGTTTCTTTACCTCCACAGGCTCAACCAGTTGTTGAAAGAGGAAGCTCACCACCAAAGGGAGCTTATGTTCCTAATTCCACGGATACTGGAATACCTCCTTCAATTCAACAGTACTCTCAAGAGTTCTTGCGGGAAATACAAGAAGAGAAATGGGCCAAGGAGAAGGGTAATTCCCCTCCTATTCCTGAGATTGATGATCTTCATGATCAATTTCCCCAAGACATTCCGTCTATCTATGGAGATCAAACAGAGCAACAAGAGGATGAGAGATTAGATTTTGAATCTAATTCTTTACAGGAGTTGCCTCATTTCACAGGCCCATGGGAATCTGAATCTCTCCAGATCAGAGCCCCCACAATATTGGTAAGAAATGAAGACTCAGTGATTCCAAGAAACACTGATGTTGTGAAGAACACTAAGGTTCAATGTCATCTCACTGTAGAGGAGCTGCTCAAGGCAAAACCGGAGCTCTGGAATCATGTGAAGGATCAGGTTCCAGAACTTGAATCCAATACACCAAAAGTAGGCTCTAAGAAAAAAGTACCAGAGATACCTCTCGACAAGATAGGAGACATGAGCGAAGGTGAAGAAGGTAACACTTATCTTCCGATCACCTATCAAGGTTACACAACCAAAGCAATTGTGGATTCGGGTGCTGGTGTTGCTATTGCGACCACTTCCTTGTGGAAGCGATGGGGCAAACCCACCTTAAGACCAACGAGGATGAAACTTCAAATGGCAGATGGTCATTTTGAAAGGCCTCTCGGATTGCTTGAAGGGATAACTCTAACCACTTGTGGTGTAGAGTTTGAACATACATTTGCTATATGTGACTTTGAGAAGAATATTGTTTACGAGATGATCCTAGGAAGACCTTTCCTACGACAATTGCAAATAGTACAGGATTAGGGAACCAACTCCTTGTACTTACAGCACTTAGGGGTCACCACCAAGGTCAATATGAAGGATTACACCTTCAGAGATGTACCACCCCTACAGTGGAATCCTATCCACAAAGCGAAAGAAGATTCTATCTCCGTGCATTCAGGAAGTTCACTTGAACCATCCTGGCTGCACGAAGATACTCACTTGTGGATGTGCAAGGTCGCGGAGGAAGAGGAAAAGCGCCTAAAAGCGAGAGAAGAAGGAACTCCCCCAAGAGATAGACCGATAAAAGACCCAGCCTATACACCAATGATATTTCCAGATGAGGAATTTGAGCCTCATGGTTGGGCAGAAATCCTAGCTACCATGGACATTGCAGTTAATGAGGAACAATGGACACCCCATTGTGATGAGGAGGGTTATGACATTTCAGTGTTCATGTGTCAGCCCTTGTTGGAAGAGTGTGATCCTAGTGAGTTCATAGAAGAAGAAGAGGATAACGATGATCTAGAATCCATTGTGATGGATACATACTTTGACTCAGAGGAACACTACTTAGAAGACCTAGGAGTGTTAACCCAAAAGGAAGAAGAACCCCTTGCGAGTATTAAAACGATAAGTTCAAAGAAAGGAAGTGAAGGAGGTCAAAAGAAAAAGAAAAGAAAAGCAGCGAGACAAGAAGAGGAAGAATCATTGTTTGAAGTACCAGAAAATTTCAAGAAATATGAAGTGGAAGACCGGAAAATTTTGGTACGAATGCCTAAGAGAGAGGCCATTATAGGAGAAGCATATGATAATAAAGAAAAGACCAAAAAAATTGTAGTGACCATTGAAGGGAACGAAGAGCGATGTACGTACATAGGAGACGACCTAAGTGCAGAGGAAGAAGCAGAGCTTGTAGCTCTATTAAGGGAATATAGGGATGTGTTCGCATGGCACTATAGAGACTTGAAAGGAGTAGATCCAGAGATTTGCTCTCATACGATTCCGATGACCGCTGATGCCAAGCCCACCAAACAAAAACCCTACACATATAATGACAATTATGCAGCCAAAATAAAAGAGGAAATTGACAGGCTGATTGAAGCCGGATTCATCTATGAGATTGAGCACACTGAATGGGTGTCCCCCATTGTAGTGGTGCCCAAGAAGAATGGGAAATTGCGAGTGTGCATTAACCTTAAAAAAGTCGATGCCGCTACGATCCGAGATAGTTATCCTCTTCCAATCACCGAACATCTATTGGAGCGTGTTGCAGGCAAGGAAGTTTACAGCTTCCTTGATGGATTTTCAGGTTACAACCAAGTAGCCATTGCCCCCGAAGATCAGCACAAAACGGCCTTTGCCACAGAATGGGGAATCTTTGCATTTCGTGTGATGCCATTTGGGCTCACCAATGCACCTGCAACATTCCAAAGACTCATGTGTCATGTCTTCAAAGAGTTCTTGCGAAAGAGCTTAGAAGTATATGTGGATGATCTGTGCGCTCATTCCCAAGAGAGAAGTTACCACATCCCTGAGCTCAGGCAAATCTTCAACAAGTGTAGAGATTATCGAGTGTGTCTGAATCCAGAGAAGTGTGTGTTTATGGTACGACAAGGTAAGATCTTAGGTCACATTGTTTCTAAGAATGGAATTTCAACAGATGAAGACAAAGTAAGAGCAATAGCAGAGTTGCCCAGACCAAGGAATGTTAAAGAGGTACAAGCCTTTATGGGCCATTGTGGATATTACCGTAGGTTTATCCACATGTATGCCATCATAGCTAAACCTCTTTATGGGTTGTTAACAAATTTTGAATGGAGCGAGGAATGCAAGACTTCCTTCAACGAGCTGAAGAGACGTTTGTGCACAGCACCAATATTGACTACTCCGGATTGGAGCAAACCCTTTCATGTCCATGTAGATGCCTCCAATCATGCAATAGGATGTGTGCTAGCACAACCCACAGGTGAAGGAAACCTAGATTTGCCGATAGCATATGCTAGTAGGCAACTAAATGCAGCTGAACGAAATTATACCACAACGGAAAGAGAAGGCCTAGGTATGGTATATGCTGTGAAGAAGTTTAGACACTATCTATTGGCCAATAAGTTCAAGTTTTTCACTGATCATCAAGCTTTACTATATTTGGTCAATAAACCTTGCAATACAGGCCGCTTAGTAAGATGGTTCCTCTTACTAATGGAATACGACTTTGAAGTTGTTGTCAGGAAAGGTAGAACCCATCTTAGGGCAGACCATCTTTCTCGCATCACTTCAGGAGAGCCACCGCAAGGAGTGTCTGATGAATTGCCCGATGCTTATCTGTTCAATTTAGAAGTTGTTCCTAAATGGGCAAATAAGTTGGTACCGGTCCTAACCTTCGGGCCTGCAAATAAAAATGTTAAAACAAGCAAAGAGGAAATTGTAAAATCGCTAAAGTATCAAATATTAGCCGGAAGTATGTACAAGCAAGATACCGAGGGCGTATTAGCTTGTTGTGTCGAGGATGATGAACATGCTAGTTGGTTGCAACAAGCCCATGAGGGACTGCTAGGAAATCACTACCCTAAACAACGAACATTGCAGAATCTAAAACGTTTAGGGGTGTATTGGCCTAGCATGGACAAAGAAATACAAGAGTGGATCCACAATTGTCCAGTGTGCCAGAAGAGACCCCCAGTGGAGCATGCCACTCTTTATCACGTGTCATTAATCCCAGATTGGAGTGCTCCATTGGTTGAGTTCATGAGATCGGGAACATTGCCCAATCAGGCTAGTCTTGCAAGAAAACGGAGCATGGAGCAAGAGGCTCAACACTATGCCTTAGTAGGAGACAACCTATATCGAAGAGGCAAGGATGGTTACCTAAGACTGTGCGTTCATGAATCAGACTATTTGAAAGTCTTAGAAACGGCACACAGCGGTGCTGCAGGTGGACACTTTGGGCCGGACAGAGTAATTAAGACCATTCTATTCTCGGGACTTTGGTGGCCCACTCTTCATATGGATGCACAATCTTATGTGAAGAGTTGCGACACATGCCAACGTGCCCAATATCCGATAAGAAAAGATGAAATGCCCTTAAGGCCAATGATGGGAGGACGTGCATTTTCAAAGTGGGGTATAGACTTTGTAGGTCCCATCAACCCCCCAGCTAGAAACTCCCATGCAGAATACATTATTGTAGCCACAGATTACCTTACAAAGTGGGTGGAAGTAAAGGCCACGACAAAGAATGATGCTCAAACGACGGCTAAGTTCTTATTCGAAAATGTGTTCACTAGATATGGGTTACCAATAGAGTTGGTTAGTGATAGAGGTACGCACTTCTTGAATGAGGTCATTGAAAATCTCCTTCAAGAATTCATGGTGACACATAAAAAGTCTGCACCCTATCACCCACAAGCTAACGGACAAGCCGAGAGCACGAATAAGATCCTATGTAACGTATTGACGAAACTTGTAAACAATAAACGCTCTGACTGGGACAAACAACTTCATCATGCTGTTTGGGCATACCGAGTTGCTTACAAAACGGTACTCAATGCCACCCCCTTTCAGATGGTCTTCGGACAAAATGCGGTGCTACCATTAGACTTCCTAATACCAGCTTTAAGAGTAGCACAAGAGCATGAGTGGAATGGACATGAGTTGTCCTCTAGGAACTTTGATCTAGAGCGTTTAGGTGAGACGAGGCTACGAGCAGCAGCAGGCATCTATGCTGCAAAAAAACGGCAAAAGGCATACTTTGATGCCCATGTGAAGGATAAGGGCTTGAAAGCAGGAGATCTAGTTTTAGTCTACACATTGAAACAACACGCAAGAAAGCTAGAAAAGAGGGGCTACGGACCTATGATCATTAATAGGATCTCCACGAGTGGAGCAGTACAACTAGCCACTTTAGAGGGGGATGTCCTCCCAAACTATATTAGCGGATGCAGAGTCAAGCTGTATCAGGAACCCCTCACGGAGGAAATGCTAAGCCGACTCAATACTGCTAAGCAACGTAAAGAGGAGGAAAAACGAATTCGCGAAGAAGCGCAGGCAGAGGCCTTAGAGCGTATCAGACGAATGAAGCTGAGGAGACAAGGGAGGGACCAGCCTGTGACTGACACTCAAATGTCTCCAGGCTATCACATGGCCATGTGTGAGGCTTCAGGTGAACGTACCCATAAGATAGTGGACCGACGACCTTTTGTGACCCTAGAAATAGGACAAAGAGACAGTACAACAAGCGTGAGGGCTTTAATTGATTCAGGAGCAGCCACAAGTGCAGTTCGGCTTTCTTATTGCCAGCAGCTGCAATTGGAGGTAAAACCCATAGAAGCATATCTGATAGGATTAGGAGGTGTTGAAACCCCTTGCATGGGAGAGGTGGATCTTCCCCTCTACATACAAGAGGTCCTCATGCCAGTAAAAGTGCTAGTGTGTGAAGACGAGGATCTGACCGAACCTCTTATCTTAGGCCAAGACTGGATCTATGATCACGCAGTCAACCTGAACCTAAGAAGTGGACTTCTTCAGGCTTGGGTAGGCCAAAGCCGTCTCACGATTGAATTAGAAAATCAAGCACTCAAACCAATAGAACAGGCACCAACTCCTGGTCCCTCCAAGAATCCACATGAAGATAACAATGATGTGCTTGTCCAAACTTCTATGGTGCAGAGGAATGTCAATCTTACTGAAGGTCCAGGAGCCAAGATGGAGTTCCTAACTGATCCAAAGAAGATTCTAAACGAGCAGACCGAACATCACTCTACACGGAAGAGGCCGCTGATCAAGAGGCAAGAGCGCCAACCCGTGCAACATAGAGCACCTCGGGGCGCGAAGCAAATCTGGATACGCAAGGATGGGAAACCCACCACTCTAATAGCAGACGCTCAAGGAGACAAGAAACGAGCCTCACCGTCAAGGAACGAAGTTAAGAAGCCCCCTAGGATAACCCCTAGGCATACCATTTCTATTTGGGTTCCTAAGCGGTCAATGAAGGCCACCCCTAATGCTAGACAGATATGGGTGCCCAAGGCTTGCTTACAAGCCCAAAGTACTTCACCTTCAGGCACTAGGATGAAGCAGCTTTCACAAGCACTCTTGGCCAACAACTCAGAAAGTGACAAGATACCTACACCTCTCACTGTCCCCACTCCCATCAACCCCAGGAATGTCTGGAAATGGGTACCCAAAAGGTCCCAAATACATCACACTCTCATACCGAAATCTTCACCTGTCCTTAGCTCTAAGAGCTACGACTCCTCTATCAAAGTGTGGAGAATTAAACTGTGTACTAAACCCCCTGACCCTATTCTGTAAATCCGTCCACACTAACACAGGAGCATTCCGAACCCATTGCATAACCAAAGTATGCATCTAGGATGACACTGACCTTTAATCACCACTCACACCTATCATAAACACTTCACCACTAACCACTGACCTCCGGGATTGTCATGTTAGTATTGTGAAGGGAACACCATTACATCTTGTTTCCTATGCAACACTAATGTGCCTTTCGTCTTCCAGCAGATAAGCAACCTACTCTCATGGCTACCGCGGCAGGCACAAGCTCTCAGGCAGGATCTGGTGCTCCTATCAATTGGGATGCCATGCCAGTAGAAGCTCCACCAACAGCTCGGCCTGAAGAATTCTTGAATGTGCGAAGGATTCCTATTCCAGATCCACCCAGTGGACTAACCGAAAGAGTAAAGGGGCACTCCCATTGGTTCAATGAAATGCCAGGGGATTTGGGGGACGCAGATCACATCTGGGAGTCCAAGATGGAGTGTGGAGGGGTTTGGTGGACCTTCCAGTTCTTTTCAAGAGAATTTGAGACCTTACAGAATGCAGCTCACTTCAAGATATCTGGCAAAAGGCAGGACTACAAGCTTACTTCAGTGCAGCTCTACCTAAACCCGACTTTCTCAGGTGCTACTACTTGATTGCTCTGATGAAACCTACCGGGGATAAAGATCACTCAGGCACATTCTGGGTGCCCTCCTTATCCAATCTGGAGGAGATGAGGAAGTTTGAATTAAATGTAACGTTAATCAGGGAAGCCCTTCAGATGTATGGCACGCATGTACCTTCTGACCGCGACCCTTTGATACCAGAGTCTATGAAAAGCAATAGAATCAAGAAACTAAAAGAAATGTGCGCCCTCACCCCCAACATCGCCATACCTCTGCGGATGTGCCTCCAGCACTTCGCATTTCCCGCTCAGGACCGTTTCACTCAGCCTCACAAGAAGATATGGTACGGGTTGTATTTAGCAGAGACCGGAAGCTTGCCCATTAAGATGCCGGTATGGATCTTAGATAAGGTATATGAGGCTGGCAAGCGGGGGGCGAGGAAGCCCACTTTACATGGTTGTTGTGCGCTGACAAGAATCATCTACAGATGTCTGGCATATGATGTGCCAGTTGCTCGAGCCCTAAAGTATGCACACCTGGAGCTGTTCAAAGGGCGAAAGTCAGGGAATCAACCGGCAAAAAGAATGCGTGGATCCCTTTCACAGGTCCTGATCCCTCCAGAAGCCACCGCCGAAGTCTCCACTAGAGAAGAAACCCAAGTGGCATCTTTCACGATCCATCTCCAAGAGTCTCAACCAAGAGAGGTGGTACAACCCATTCCATCCGCCCCTCCACTACCTACCGATGCAGAGTTTGCATCTATGGCCACCTTCACAGAAGATCCAAATTTCGATTTTGAAAGATTTCTGCAGACGGTCCCCCTATACGACAGTGAAGATTCCCTTGACAATGTGGGTCCAGGTGCATCTGCCCAAAGAGAACAGCCACGGGGTGAGACGAGCAGAGTACATGGGGAAGGAGTGGCACAACATCCTCATGACCAAAACACACAAGTGCAGGAAGGCGCACACAGAAATGACCCGGAAGACAGTGAAGAGGAGGCCCCTGCCTACACAGCACAACTCAGACGGCTGTACAAGACAATCAAGCAGGTACAGAGAAGACATAAGATGACAGAAGCGGCGAATAGAGCTCTAGTGAACCAGATGCTTCAAGCCGAGAATGTTGACTCCAACTTTGTGGAATCATTGAATTTATTGGCAGAGACATGTGGGATCGGGGAGGCATTGAGGACAATGGTATATCAGGAAAACCCTGTCTACGATCAACGAAGGATTGATACACGACCACGACGCGGGAAAATGATTCAAATGGAAACCTCTACCGCCTTGCCTACTATAATTTCAGAAGATGTTCACATGACGAGCCCGAGTCCCACCGACGAACATGAGGTAATTACACACGTACCATCTCCACAGCCACCTTCCCTCCACCTTTCAAAACCCCTCTCCACTATTCCTCCTGAACAACCGACATCCACCCATCACGAAACCATTGTACACACCTCCGTTTTTACATCCTTCCATTTACCCACGTCCCACACTTCCACCCAAATTTTGGAACCTCACACCGGTCATCCGGCCACCGATCAAACCATAATAGGTCACCCTTCCTATCTCCCCGCCCTTGGACAACCACTTGCCAATAGCCAGACCTCATCCCATCCTTTTCCATTCACTCACACCCAAACCCTATCCGCCACTCCCCTAGCAACTGACTCACACTCAACCCAAGTCACACAACCCTCATTCTGGACAAACCTTGTAAATATACTCCAACAGGTGGATACTTATAATAAAAAGTCCCTTTCCCAAACCCACTCCCCCACATTCACTGCCACCACTATCACACCACCCACCATTCCTGTATTCACAGTGCACGAATCACACACTCTCACGTCCGATCCCATGGACATCTTACCATCCACAGGATCACCCACCACCACTGTTATCCCAACATTACCACATATCATTTCACTCACGTCGCCATTCCCAAGCACTGTAGGCACAACATCCACTTTTCCCATTCCCACTTCCCAACCCCCTGCATCTTCCATCCTTACCCCTGCATCCACCTCATTTAGTCTTGCACTCGACACCATGCTCGAAGCTGCCACTCAGCTTAAGCAGGAATATACATTATTGGAAGAAAATAACAAAGAGCTTTGCACCCTCTCAGCAACACTCCAAGAGCGTGTCAATGCTTTGGAGTCCAGTCATACGGAGTCACAAAGCAAAATATTCGCCCTCGAACATGCAAATGCGCAACTCGAAGCGAGGCATATGGAAGAGAGCAAAGCCATAGAGGAACAACTGCGCGATCAAATGGGCCGCAATGCAAGGCTTCAACGAAACATGGCCTTGCTACGACGACATCTGGCGGCAGCTCAAGAAGAGAACAGACGGCTTCAACAACAAAACCAAGAGAACCTCGAGGCTGCCAAGGAGAACACCCCGGGAGCACCCATAGACCCGGCTAAATTTCAAGCTGTTCCCTCAGAAAGCATACAACAGATCTTGGAAACTTATGCCAATCTTTTAGAAGCACATGATCAGCTTGCCGACGAGCTGAAGGACCTACAGAGACCCCAAGAGTCTACACCACACCAACGGGAACCTAAAGAGATGACCGACGCTGCTACTTCACCTGAACCTGAACATTCAACGACCAATGACGTACTGGAGTTACGGCAACAGATTGCAGAATTAAAATTGAAGTTGATGCAGTACGAGCGACCTCCTTCCCCACCAGAGCAGCCGTTAGAAGAAGAAGCAGTTATTATTCCAGTGGAGGAAGCATTCGACGACACCTACGAGCCTCAACCATTCCCAGGAGGACGCGTCACAGAAGAAGGTCAAGATACCTATGAGGAACCCCCATCAGCATGGATGAAACAGGTAGAGGAAATGGGGAAAACTCATCAGGAACGGATATCCACTCAGATGCTGGCAATGAAGGCCATTGAGGACACCATCCTTCACTCAGAGTACTTCAGGCACATGGCCTCTAGACGCCTTATCACTAGCTCAGAATTACAATACAAGCCCTATTTTGTATTGTTGGCCGACTACAACGCAGAAATCAAAAGAGTCACCAACAAGTGCCCAACATTTGCCACACAGTTCGAACCAGAAGATATACCAGAAGCGGCACGAAAAGGGGCCATATTCCAACCAACTTGGAGGCAGAAGTTACTCGAAACTTACCCAGAAATGCTTCGAACATGGGATCACGCCCCCATGCATTTGAAGTACAATCCGTGTTTTGGGCCAGTGCAAAGACGAAGATCATGGAAAGCTTTTGCAATCAAGGTTCAGAATAACGCGAACTGTAAAGAATGGCTCAATTACCCCGCCATCGCCCCCCCAACCGGTACTCCCACAGTGTCATACATGATTGCAACCATCAGACATTGGATACCACGTCTCCACCCCATGCCAGATGTCGCTGCCCAGATGATGCTCAAGATCTTCGATATGATGCAGGTCGTACTCAAAACTTTTCGCAATGTATGCCGTATTCAACCTCCTATTCCCGGGTTTATTAATGGTAACTACGACCTGCTATATGATATGAGCACAACCCCGAGCATACGAGTGGCTTACGCATGGCATGCACGCATAAGATATCTCCCTGCCTGCTACAAGCAAACATTCGACGATATGTTCACCACGGGGTTTTGGGAAGCACATTCAGAGGTATTCGCGCCACTGCCTACGCATTTACTCCATCTCTTCGCATGCGAGCAAACAATGCATTCCGAGCTTTACACGATGCCACAACCTGACATGCCTGGTACAGTTGATTGGGAGGCTTTGCAACGAGACCTGATCAGAGGTTTAAGAATCAAAGAACAAGAATTGGCAACCGACCTCCTGCAGAAGTACATTGATCAAACTGTGGAACAGAGGTCTGTCAGAGGCGACAGACCCTAGGGGGGGGAGAGTGTTGACAGTATACGGGAAGAAGCAAGTACGGACACACATGCAGATCTAGCACTAAGGCAACCCTTCATTTTTTTTCAAAACCCTTACATCATTTTTAAGTGAGTCTCATCACAAAAAACCCTTGTAAATATCATTTCACCTTTTTGTAGCTCCATTTTGTACAAGCCGAGGAGTCCTCGAGCTTGGGGAGCCTTAGAAGTAGTTGCCTGCCAATTTTCATAATTTTTAGATCTCGTTTGAGCCCTCAAATAAGCCCTGGAACCTAATTTTTAACTAGGCCGGACACTAGGTCTGGACAGGGCCAAAAGCTAGTCAAAAACTATAAATAGAGCTAGAGAGCTCATTTTTGGGTGAGCTTCTTGTAGTTTGAGCTTGTATGAGAACTTTGTTGCAATAGAAGTGATTCCATTGTCTTACTCTCTTTGTTCTTGCCGTGTGTGCGCGTGTCCGTGTATGTGTGTGCATGCTTGTGTGCTTCTCACTCACGCACGTGTGCTTCCACTTGCTCGTGGTCTTCATACCATCCTCACGTCTCCCCGGATTGACATTAAAGGAGGTGCTACTCATCGCTGAGCTACACACATCAAAGACTTTGAACAGGATAAAGCCTCAAAAGTCTATGTTATGGTTAAGGGGGATAACCAAGAAGACTATGCAACTAGCAAAGAAGATAATCAAGAAGGTGAGATATCTATCATTGGGTCCATTGTTTCAGATTCATGTACAAACAAATGTCTCAAAAAGGCAAGATCCTATCGGATTTCCATTGGAAAAGTCCAATCAAAGGGCCATCTCCTTTTTCCTTTGGTTTATTCTTCTCAAGTCTATCTAATGATTTATTCTCTTCTGCTATTATTTTCTTATATTGTGTTAGAGATTAGGAGGTTATGAGTGGAGCAAAAGCACAAATGTAGGGATTGGAGAGGCTTCAATAAGAGAGACAAGATGTCAATCGATGCAACATCTTCTATGGCTAGATATCAAGGTGGTTTGTCAACAAGAGTAGGTGGAGCACAACCAAGAGCACAAATGGTGCCGATCATCCTAGTGTTATGGATACAAACATCAGCCTTCATGGAACGTGAACTTGACGATACAAATTTCACCTTGAGGAAGTTCAAAATGGATTCAACCCTTGATTCATATGAGCTTCTAGGGACTATTCTTGGGAGAAATGCATATGCAGTCTATGCTCTAGTTACAAGTACTATTGATGTTCTGACTCTCATTTATCATGCTTCTAAGGTTTTTGACGTATGAACATGTTGAGAAATAATTATATTATCCTGCAATGTCTCCCGGATCACCCTACGAGCTAGGGGGATAGGCCCCCTTGACCCCATAAAAATGGGCAATCCCCCCTTTGCACCCCCCCCCCCCCCCCCAATTAAGGTTCTATGGGGAAATCGCACAGTGTCACAAGGCCTTTATTCTTTAAAACCTTGAATAGCAATCCAATTCCTGAGAGTTTTTGTGCTTTTGAACCTTAGGGTTCCATAAATTTTCAAGCTCTCACAATGGCTTCTCCTTATAATGGGGGCCTTACAACTTAGAGTGCCATGAATCATTTGTGGTCACTTGAGGGTAGACTATTGAGTATATTTTAACAACCCCCCCCCACCCCAATTTCCATCTATCATGAACTACATCCTTGTTCCAATACCAATCTTTGGAATTTTTTGAAGATGTTGCTCTCTCCCAAGAGCCTTGGTGAAGATATCTCCTCCCGTCGTTTGATCCCATACATTCTTTATGTGAGTGATGAGTACCTATGACTAGCTACTTTCTTGATGTATAGGTGTTCAAATGTTTTAGTGTTCTTGTTTTCCAATGTTCAAATGTTCCAGTGTTTCAATGTTCTAGTGTTTTGATGTTTCATCATTTCGGTGTTCCAACCTTTTGATGCTTTTGGACTTTCAAAGAGGTACTCTAGAGATTGTGGTCTCTTGTTCTTTTCAACACCGTTTGTGCACTAGTAAGCCCTTTATCTAGAGTCCATCTAGATTACCATATAAGCTCCATATCGGGAGTGCATGGGTGGAAAGTATCATCTTTGTAGCTTCATTGCTCTTGGCAATCTGAGAATTTGAGTTCTCTATCTCTCAATCTACATCTCCTTTAGTCTGCATTTTATCCTTCTTAAGTATGTCTATTGATCTATTGCATTGTGCTATTATATCCTTATAGACTTAGAAGGTAGACTTGTAAGGTGGGCAAAGTTAATGCATAAATTTCACATGGAGATTCTATATAGACAAGGCAAAAGCAATACAAGTGGAGATACAGTATCTTGCATTATGTCTCCAATTTGTTGCACAATTTTGGATAGTAAGATTATCCAAGAGATTAAGGATTATCAAAATGATAATCATTATTTTCATTCTATCATAAACCATTTATCAAATCATCATGAGAAAAATTCATTTTCTAATAGTTTCCAAGTTGAGCAAGGTTTAAGTGTTTTAAGTGTTAGGTAAATAAAGTGGAGAGGATACATGCTCTTGGTTTTTTTTTTTTTTTACAGCCATTGTAGATATTGCAACATTGTTGGAACAATATTTCCATGTATTTTATAATGGGTTTGTGTAAGAAAAAACATCAAAAGAATGTTATTCTTATAGTGGTTGAATGGTTAAGTAAAATGGAACACTTTATTTTGACAAAGGAAACGGTGGAAACTCCACAAGTTACATAATTGCTCATTTAGAACATATTTAGATTGCATACTTTATCTAACTCCATGTTTTCACGCAAAGATGCTAGATTTACAAGAAATATCTAGAAATAGGTACTTAACAAGTTACAAGTTCAACTCGAGATGACTAGTGGAGAGCATCCAAAGACACACTTTTTAGACTAAAAGAGTAAATCAGATTTTGGAGGACATGCTTCTAGCATATGTTTTAGAAAATCAAACATATTGGGATACTTTTCTTCCTTTGGTAGAGTTTTCCTATCATAGGTGGAAGCATGCATCTACTAATCTAGGGCCTTTTGTGGTGATTTATGATTATGTTTCACCAGTGCAACTATGATAGGTTTATCAAGGAAATCCCCTAGTGCCTCACAATTTCTTACAAACATGCAAGCTAATCTTAAGATAGCTTATGCCAATTTTAAGCAAGTTGTTGAGGGTTCCAAACCTTTTGTAGATAAACATCATACACTAGGAATGTTCTAAGAAGGAGATCGTGTGTTTTTTCAAGTTGCACTTCATTCTTCATTAATAGTGGGACAGAAGCCCAAGTTGTCACCCAAATTTGGTAGATCTTTGAAAATAATCAAGAAGATTGTTGGTGTCGTGTACAAGTTATGCTTACCAAGTTATTGAAAATACACCTAGTTTTCCATTTTAGTCAATGGGGCCATACATTTCTCAAGATGAGAATTGTATAGATTGTCTAGTGCCTTTAGAAGATGGAACATTTGATTCATATGTTCCTTTCGAAGTTCTAGATAAGAGGGAGTGACGGTTGCGAAATCCTTTCATACCATAATATTTAGTAGCATGGACAACCATCCACTTATACATGCTACTTAGGGATTAAAAGCTCAAACTTGTCGATGTTTTCCATCCTTGATCATTGAGGAAAGTAATCTTATAAAAACTTCGCAAATCATAACCTTGATGAAAAAAAACCCTTTATCTAAAGAAGTCCAAGCATCACAAATAGTTCATAGGTTCTATTTTAGTCAAACTATTTTGGATAATGAACAAAAGGCACACTAAAGTTTGACTCGAAGTGGAATTTTGTAAAGATATTTGTATATAAGACACACAAACACACACACACACACATATGTTTGTATTTGTGTGTGTTTGTATTTTTGTCAATTTATGGGGCATTTCACATATGGCCAAGTCGCCTCTTGAGGGAAGATCTTTGCCAATCATATGCTACCTAATGGAAGCAACATCAAGTTTTGATTCGCATAATGGGGAGCCCCAACTTTTCTCTCCTGCCACATCACGGAAGGTTTTCTAGGAAAATGTTCCGACACGCCCTCCACCCAAAGCTACTTTTCTTTGTCATGTATGCATATATGTTTGTCTGTCTTTGTATTTGTGTCAATATATGGGGCATCTCACATATGGCAGAGTTTCCTCTTAAGGGAAGATCTTCGCCAATCATCTGCTACCAAATGGAAGCAACATCAAATTTTGATTCGCATAAGGTGGAGTCCGAGCTTTTCTGTCCTGGTACATCACGAAATGTTTTCTAGGAAAATGTTCTGACACTCCTCTTCACTCAAAGATATTTCTCTTCGTCACGTACGAATTTCAATTGTTTTTGAAAAATATTGTTCCACTCCATATTTGAATAGTCATCGAGAGGACCTTTCAGATTTTTCTCTCTTTGGCTTGAAAAAAGCAATTCTGAGGTCTGTCCCAACTCGTTTGTTTGGATGGTTGGGCCTCTTGCCTCTTGAGGTAGGGGCGAGGGTTCAACCCCCACTGGCACCATGTTAGGGACATGCTGAACATGGAAAGTTGTATCTTGTGGCTGATGTACCAGCGTTTGTCCTGCCCCATGGTAGTTGTGACTGCAGTTCAACCCGGCTATGTAAATCCCTCTTCTTGTGGGATAAAGGGGGTCCCATGGGTACTATGTCCTTCCTTGTATTGTTGCAATTTCAAAGTTAAAGTCTGGAGGAGTAGACCTCGGCCAAACCTCCATTGAAAAAAAAAATTCTGAGGTCTGTGTTCCAAGAGCCCTCTGTGTGAGGCCAGCCTATACTTCCTACGCTTTTCTTCTCCGTAGTTATGCAAGTGTATGTAAGCGTTTGAATATTTAAGAAGTCAAACGTATATGTCGGTGCGCAGCTTGTAAGGCACATGCTCTTGTTGACTTTTAATAACGATGATGATAAGCAAGAAGAAATAAAGAAAAAAAAGCCTCGAAGTCAAACTATATGTCGGTACGTATTGCGGATAATGTCCACGACGGATGACGCAAGGCACATGCTGTTGTCGACAGACGCTTTTGATAACGACGATAAGAAAGAAGAATAAAAAGCAAATGTTTTTGCTTTTTGTTGTTTTTTATTGCTTTCTTGTTGATTTTTATGGGACATTTTATTTCTTCCGGTGCTAATTTTACAAAATAACATTCTCATTCAGCGGGCGTGGTTTAGCGGATGTGCCTTGTATTTCTAGGTAGATATGCAGGGTTTAAGTCTCCCCTAAGGTTGGATACCTTCAAGTTCCCCAAGATGAGTGTCTCTACCTTACGAGATCGGGTGTGTGTGTCTTTTCAATTCATTGTACTCTCAAAAAAAAAACATTATCCGGAAAAACAGGCCAAGACGGAGCTTCCTTTATAAAAAAAAAAAACATTGTACATTAAAAGCAAGATAAATGTATAGGAGAATCATAAGATCTGTTTTCATGATAAATATTAGATAATTAAATGAACGAAATAAATAAAATAAAATACAAAGGATCCCAAAAATTTAAATAAATCGATCGTTGTAATAGAAAATGTGAACTTGGAAATTAATTATCAGTTATTCAAGTCGGTTAGATGTCAACATCAATTTTTTGGAATGTCACAATAACAATAGCCTTTACAAAATTTTGAGATTAAAAAAGGATATGGAATTTCATGTGACACTCAAAGTGGTGTTTGGATTGGTTATGTTGAAGGTGAGACTTCAAATTCCAATCCCTTTGGCACCCACTCATCGAGATAAAGAAAATCAGTGGTTATGTGTTTAATCTTACACCGTGGAATCTAGACCAATGTAAAAGCTAACAAAATTTGTGGGGTCGCCTGTGGTGCACACGATGCTTTCGGGGTATGAAAGACTTGGGACACCTCTTCTATTCATGCCCCAAATCAATATTGGTCTAGCAAGCCCTTGAGAGAATCATGCTGTTACAGAGACAAATCTACTGAAAGCAAGCTTTGCGGGGTGAATTGATTGGATGTTCCTCAACATTGTGGAATGCTATAAGAGGGAAGACTCTATGGAAAATGAAAGAGAGGTGTGCAGCCAACTTTGGAAGCCCTCCTAAAGAATGGTTGATCGTTGTAATAGAAAAACTTTGAAATTAATTATCAGTTATTCAATCGCTTAGATGTCAACATCAAATTTTTGGAATGTCACAATGACAATAGCTTTGACAAAATTCTGAGATTAAAAAAGGATGTGGAATTTCATGTGACACTCAAAGTGGTGTTTGCATCGGTTATCTTGAAGGTGGGATTTTAAATTCCAATCTCTTTGGCACCCACTCATCGAGATAAAAAAATCAGTGCTTATGTGGTTAATCTTACACCGTAGAATCTTGACCAATGTAAAAGCTAACAAAATTTGTGGGGTCCCCCGTGGTGCAAACGATGCTTTCGGGGCCCCAAATCAATATTGGTCTAGCAGGCCCTTGAGAGAATCATGCTGTTACAAAGACAAATCAAGCTTGAAAGCAAGCTTTGCAGGGTGAACTGATCGGATGTTCCTCAACATTGTGGAATGCTATAAGAGGGAAGACTCTATGAAAAATGAAAGAGAGGTGTGCAACCAACTTTGGAAGCCCTCCTAAAGAATGGTTGATCGAAAAAACTCTTTTCCTTTTAGGCAAAAGATTTTTTCAATTGTAAGAAGCCCTTGCCCTTTACTCATCATAGAGTGTTCTTCCTAGAGAGCAACGAGATCAAAACCAAGTGGGCCCCACATGAGCGCGACGAAAGGGTTATAAACCTGCTTTGTAATATTCTCTAGTAATCTATTAGCAGCCCGTGCTTTGTGAGATATAGGGGGCCCATGGATGCTAAGCCCGTTCACTTGTACAACTATAATTTCTATTAATCAAGTTTGGAAGAGTAGGTGCAACTGCACAAGGACAAGAGTTTAGATAGCTGAATGATCAACAATTGGAGTAAACAATGGAAACAGCTTTCGTCTGGAAGTGACGATTTGTTCTCCGCCCAAATCCGGTAGCTTTCCTTGTCGTTTAATGATGAAGACAGGCCTTCCCTTTTGCCTCGTCGATCTTCGTTTTCTGCCGTTCGATCCATATAAAAAAAGACTTCTGGTTGCATCGCACGCTCATCCATTCCTCTCGCAATCTTTGCCGTAAGAGGAAAATTGCTGATGGCAACGCGGCCGATTCTCGGGTTTACGTTTGTCTTTCTGGTGCTGGTCTGCTCCAACGCCAACGCTATTGTAAGCAACGAATTCTCTCTCTCTCTCTCTCTCTCTGATATGCATCTATGCACGTACCAATGCCGAATGTGCGTGTTTACCCACAAAAGGTCTGAGCTCAAAGTTCTTATGAATTCTAATGCATAAGCTCAAGAAATTAGGCTTGCCATATGCACCAAGAGCTCCCCCTCAAGCATAAGATGTTTGTGTCTTGAATCCTTTGAGATTTATTGAAGTCCAATCATAGCTGCAAATTTGCTCAGCGTCACTCCATCCAAGGGTTTGATCATCATGTGTGCACATTGTTGTTGACTAGATACATATGACATATCAATTTCTTTGCATGTAATCTTCTCCCTAACATAATGATAATGGAGCTCAATGTTTTTAATCTTTTCCCAAAAATGTGATTAATGGACGATTTCACTCCCAAATCTAAGTATAATGTCTTAATCCACGTAGCTTCTTGAGTTTCATTTTTCAAACCTCTATATTCAGTTGTTTTTGATGAAAGGGCAACAATGGGTTGCTTCTTAGATGACCAAGATATGAGTTTTGTACTTGCAAAGATATCCTAAAGTAACCCTTCTGTCATCCTTTGATCCTGCCCAATACTATAGCATATGTCTACTCTAGAAAGTCTGGTATAGTTGAGACTTCCCACCAAGCTTTGACAGATTGTCATATTATATCAATTAATTACCCTTCATGAGCACTTAATTTGGAGTTTTCCTCCATGGGCATACCTGCAACCTTAGCATTCTCGATTTTGAATCTAGCTTGCATATCCTTAATGTACCTCTTCTGAATGAGATAGATACCCTTCTCTACATACACCACTGCCAATCCAAGGAAGTAAGTGAGATGACCTAGATCAGTAAACTTGAATTCCTCCATTTGTATCTTAATCCTTGAAATTCCTTTAGCATCATCACCTATGAGTATGATGTCATCTACATATACACAAAGGTATATGACTTCTCCATTAATTTTGATATCGTAATAAGAAGAAGACAATGATTTTCTTTGCTTACTACAAACCCTTTGTCATGCAAATAAGTCACAATGCTATGATTCCGAGCTCTTGGAGCTTGCTTTAGCCCATATAAGCATACATGCTCAAGTTAATGTGAGTCTTCAAACCCAGGTGGTTGGGTCATGTATACCTCTTCAGATATCCATCCATTTAGACATGCATTTATGCCTAGGAGATTCGTGATTGCTAAAGCAAGATCTATTCAAGTTTGTTCAATCCCTTGAGGACTTTTGAGTGGCATATCATTTCACTAGAATCGTTTCCACTCTCAGTGAATACACTTTTTCTTGGATCAACATCAACCATAAGCTTTGTTCCCCTATTTTTCTCATGTTCTCTATAAGACAAAGGTTCCCCTTAATGCCTCTTCTGTTTATGATGGTTACAGATTTTCTTAGTTGCATCATGGAGGACCAATTCCTTGAAGGCACCATTATAGATATTATCCCTCCAAACAGATTCAATCAATGGGCTCTCTACTTATTGAGGATGACACCAAGAAGCTCATCTAGAAAAATAAGATGGACATTAGGATTTTTTGGAGGAGCCTCAAAATCTTATACATAGTCCCAAGGTCTAAGATCAACCATGACAAGATGGCTTTGAAGACTCCAAAGCTACATTTCTCAACTCATATTTGACCAAGGTTGCAAAGGGATCACTATGAATAACTTGGCCTTTATGCTATTGGGCATCCTCATGGGTTTTTGTATCTCGTTAAATCAAAGCTAGAATCATGTGCTTAGCAAGCTTCAATATATTTAGAAGTCTGTACAAATCAACATTGTGGGAAATAACATGATATGAGCAGATTTCTCGTACCCTCTACCATCTATATCCTCTCATGATGGAATCCCTCTAATAAGGATATTCTCAGGCAAGATTTGTGATGTAGAAAGTTCCTATTCATCTAAGACCCTAATAGAAAGGGTATACCATGTTTGAATGGGATATGCTTCCTATCAATTAAGGATGAGGGAGAATTATCAATGTGTTAAGCCTCATGAAGAATTTTACTTCTAAATGGATGAACAAAGCCTATTCTAGCCAATAAGAATCTTGGGCCCAAGTTCCATTCACAAACAAAAATGATCTTTCTTTGGTT
Source organism: Ceratopteris richardii (assembly GCA_020310875.1). NCBI lineage: Eukaryota > Viridiplantae > Streptophyta > Polypodiopsida > Polypodiales > Pteridaceae > Ceratopteris > Ceratopteris richardii. The sequence goes on along the minus strand of CM035438.1, from coordinate 120,482,452 downwards.
TGCAATGTTGAGCTCATAGTGCACCTCTTCTTCCTATTCTAGCCAATAAGAATCTTGGGCACAAGTTCCATTCACGAACAAAAATGAACTTTCTTTGGTTGGCAATGTTGAGCTCATAGTGCACCTCTTCTTGCCGCTCCATGTCTCTTTGAATGGCTTAGAGATGATGATGTATATTTGGAAAGCCTACAACCTCATCAAGAAACATGTTCACATGAGTCCTAATTAGAAGTGGAAAGGTGTTATAAGACAAACTGACTCTGCTTCATTCCTTAGTCATTGTGTACCTCCCCCTAGGGAAGAGGACTTACCAAGAGCCAAGAAATTTAGTGCGAAGGTTTCCACACATGGAGTGGCAATTGTATAATGACCACAACAATTGGATCGAAGAAGAGGGCAAAGAGAGTATGCTAAAATTGGAGTACAAAGGGCACCGTGTGTTTTGAGAAGAAGAATCAAAGGTTTCCACACATGGAGTGGCAATTGAATAATGACCACAACAATTGGATCGAAGAAGAGGGCAAAGAGAGTATGATGAAATTGGTGTACACCGTGTGTTCTGAGAAGACTATGCTGAAAATGGAGTCTAAAGGGTACCATATGCTGAAATTGGGGTATAAAAGGTATTGTTTTTTTTTTACAAACTCAGTCAACCTTGTTCCTTAGTCATAGTGTACCTGCCCCTAGGGAAGAGGATTTACCAAGAGCCAAGAACTTTACTGCAAAGGTTTCCACACATGGAGTGGCAATTAAATAATGACCACAACAATTGGATCGAAGAATAGGGGAAACTGGAGTATAAAGGGTACAGTGCATTTTGACAAACTGACTTCATCTCATTACTTAGTCATAGTGCTTATTCATAGTGTACCTCCCCTTAGGGAAGAGGATTTACCAAGAGCCAATAACTTTATTGCAAAGGTTTCCACACATGGAGTTGCAATTGAATTATGAACACAACAACTCGATCAAAGAAGAGGGCAAAGAGAGTGTGTTGAAACTGGAGTATAAAGGGTATCATGTGTTTTGATAAACTGAATTTGTCTCATTCCTTAGTCATAGTGTACCTCCCCCCTAAGGAAGAGGATTTACTCTTTCTGTCACTCATATTCACTCTTCTACAACCTATTAGGTCACACATCTCATATATATTCAGATTTTTGTTCATACATCTGAATATTCTTGTAACATTTGTATATACACTCTTCCATCTATTTCTGTTCACATAGAGTGGTTGAGAGTTTTGCTCCCACCTTGTAAATTGACATTTGTATATATGATAGTGTGAGTAAGCAGTGGCTTACATAACACTTTACACATGTTGTCTAATCTCTCTCTATCTTTGTCTCATCATTTGTATGATTAAATGTGGTATGTTCATGTTTTGTCAATATTGGAGGATTGCTGGAATCTATGTTGTTGATCCTGGATCTATGGAACTTGGACCTGTGGTATTAGTTATGGGGCTACCTAATTTCCAACATACCTATCTTGTAAATAGGTTACCTTCTAAAGCTTTGGAGGGAATGACTCCTTATGAAGCATGCTGGGGTAAGAAAACTACTCTTGGTCATTGCAAAATATTTGGATGTTTGGCATATGCTTATGTTCCATCTCAATTAAGACATAAGTTAGAACTCTAGGTAGAAAAGTATGTCTTCATAAGGTATGATGATAAGCAAATGGGTTACCGGTTGTGGAGTCCATCCACAAAGCAATTTCTTGTTTCAAAGGATGTGAGATTTGATGAGCAAGGTACATGGTATATAGGAGCAACTAACATTCATGCAGATTCTGAAGAAATCATGAAGAAAAGGAAAGGAACATCCAAGATAGAGGTATATGAGGATGAAAGAGATGATGATAGATACAACAATGAACTGCAAATTGAAGATGAAGATAGATGAAGGTTTGATCTAGAGCATGATGAAGCAGAGATTTCAAGGAGTGCAGATTTAAGAAGGTCTTCAAGAGATAGGAAGCAAGCTATATGGTACAGTTATGATACTTCTTATATCACAACCAAAGATTATGCTTACATGTTGAAGACAGATGAAGATCCATCAACATATGTAGAAGTTGAAGGTAAAGAAAATTGGGAAAAAGCAATGAAGGAAGAGCATGATGCTCTACTTGAGAATAATACATGGGACTTGGTACCTAGACCAAGAAATCAGAAGGTAATTGATGTTGGAGTTAGACGTCTGCGGAAGCACACGAACAGCACAAGGAAGATGAAGAAGCTTGGCGCACAACACATAATACTCATTATATTACTAGAGAATGTACGAAGATAAGTAGCCCATTAGGGCAATAGGCGTACATACAAGCCGGGGGAAAAAACCTCCTAAAGATGGAAAAAAGTGCCCCGATGGTCCTAGTGTGTTCACACACATCACTACTTAAATATATCAACAAATCCCCCTTGGGAGTGATGCGGTGAACAAGGAGCTGGCACTCATGTATAAGGAAGTGCCAAGCTATGTGGAAATCACTCCACAAAAGGAAGTAAGCCCAAAGCTTTGTGGAAAGCTTCAAACTTCTCCCTAGGGAGAGCCTTCATGAAAAGGTCTGCAATGTTCTCCTGCGTGGGCACATATGCCAAGCTGATCTCCCCAGTAGAGAACCTCTCCCTGACATAGTGATAATGCACCTCAATGTGCTTAGTGCGAGCATGGAACACAGGGTTCCTTGCAACTTCCAATGTGCTCTGACTATCAGTGAAGATGGTGGTGGCAGAAGTCTAACCAACATCCAAATCAGCCATAAGGCATCTGAGCCACACACACTCAATAGTCGTTGTGAAAGCTGCCCTATACACAGCCTCACAACTGGAAGTGGCCACAATAGGCTGCTTCTTGCTCAACCAAGATATACATGAGCTACCAAGCATGAAGCAAAAGCCACAAGTGGACACACGAGTGTCATAGCAAACAGCCCAATCAGAGTCAGAAAAAGCATGCAAATCTGGTGGTAGTGATCCCCTCTTAGGATAAAACAACCCAGGTAGCCTAGTACCACTCAAATAACGAAAGATGCGCTTAACTGGATGCCAATGCTTTACTCTTGGGCAATGCATAAACCTGCTCATCTGTGAGATAGCAAACTGAATATCTGGCTGGAAACGATCATGTCATAAAGAACTGTTCAAAACTAGCTGCAAATGAGGCAAATAAAAAAGAGGTTGAATGGTTGTTGCGAAGGCCTCTACACAAAAAATAGAGTCTGCTAATCTTGTGCAAAATGAAGAATGGGTGTTTACTACTATTTGTAGTTTCGACCCATCTTATCGTGAACAATGTATGTTTGTAGTAGAGTCAGATGTTTGGTACTTTGATAGTGAACAAATCCTCTTATCCTATCATGGGAGTTGATAAGATCATTCTGACTACTGCTGATGGTAGTTCTTTCACTTTGTCGGATGATTCATTTGTGCGAGGGATCAAGAAAAATGTGTTATCAGTTTCTACATTAGCCAAGATTGTCTTGGTTGTGAAATTTGTTGATGACAGATGTAGAGTTCATGATCTGTTAAATAGGGACATGATTATTGCTTCTTCCATTTTATGCCATGGGTTGTATAAGCTCATAGACTATGAAAAATCTATGAATGATTCAACATGTGTAGTACATGATTCTCAAGCTATATCAGATGCAAAGTTTTGGTATGCACGCTTTGGTCTTCTAAATTATGCTAGTTTGCTATGCCTTCAGAAATCTGAAATGGTGTCCTCTTTTCCCAAACTTGAGGTACCTGGAAAACCATTGGCACTTAGTGGCTATACAAGCTGAAGCGTAAACCTGATGGAACAGTTGATAGGTATAAGGCTAGGCTTGTTGCAAAGGGCTATATGTAGGAAAGAGGCATTGATTTTGATGAAACCTTTGCACCTACATGCCGAATGACTACTATTCATAGCATCTATGCACTTGCAGCTCATCATGGTTGGAATGTACAACAGATGGACATTAAAACAAAATTTCTAAATGGTGACTTGCATGAAGAAGTGTATGTTTTTCATCCCCATGGCCTTGTGCAAAAAGGGCATGAAAACCAGGTGTGCAATTTAAAGAAGGCATTATATGGTTTAAAGCAAGCACCACGTGCTTGGTATGAGAAGATACATGCCTATCATATTGCACATGGTTTTGAGAATACTCCAATTGAAAGCACCTTATATATTAAGCGTGCTAATGATGTGCTTCTGATCATTGTTGTGTATGTTGATGACATGCTGCTCAGTGGTCCACATGAGAAGCATATTGCTGATTTCAAGGCTGATTTTCATGCCTCATTTGAGATATTTGATTTGGAGCATTTTCATCATTACTTGGACATTCAATTTATGCAACTTGATGGCATAATAATTTTTTATCAAACGAAATATATTGACACATTATTGCAACATTTTGGCCTTGAAGACTGTAAACCTATTGCCATTCCTATGAAGACAAGTTTACGATTGAGTCTTCATGATGTTGGAGATGTATTTGATGTTGTTCTCTATCCGCAGGTTGTTGAATGATTGATTTACATATGCATTACTCGACCAGATATTCAGTTTGCTCTCTCACAGATGAGCACGTTTATGCATTGTCGAGGTGTCAAGCATTGGCATGTGGTTAAGTGCATCTTGCTTCTTGAGTGGTACCTGGCTACTTGGGTTGTTTTATCCCAAGGGGGGATCACTACCGCTTGATTTGCATGCTTTTTTTTACTCTGACTCTGACTGGGCAGGTTGCTATGATACTCGTGTGTGCACTAGTGGTTTTTACTTCATGCTTGGTATCTCATGCATATCTTGGCTGAGTAAGAAGCATCCTACTGTGGCCACTTCTAGTTGTGAGGCTGAGTATAGGGAAACTTTCACAGCTACTGTTGAGTGTGTGTGGCTCAGATGCCTTATGGCTGATTTGGTCATTGGTTAGTCTTCTGCCACCACCATCTTCACTGATAGTCAGAGTGCATTGGTAGTTGCAAGGAACCCTATGTTCCATGCTCGCTCTAAGCAAATTGAGGTGCATTATTATTATGTCTCGGAGAGGTTCTCTGTTGGAGAGATCAGCTTGGCACATGTGCCCACGCAAGAGAACGTTGTAGAGCTTTTCACGAAGGCTCTACCTAGGGAGAATTTTCAAGCTTTCCGCAAAGGTTTAGGCTTACTTCCTTTTGTGGATTGATTCCACATAGCTTGTCACTTCCTTATACATGAGTACTAGCTCCTTGTTCACCAGATCACTCCAAGGGGGGATTTGTTGACATATTTAGGTAGTGATGCATATGAACACACTAGGACCACCAGGGCACTTTTTTCCCTCTTTAGGAGGTTTCTTTCCCCGGATTGTATATACACCTATAGCCCTAATGGGTTACTTATCTTTGTACATTCTAGTGGTAATACATTTAGTATTGTGTTTTTTTTCCAAGCTTCTTCTTCTTCCTTGTGTTGTTCGCATGCTTCCACACATGTTTAACTCCAACATGCACATTCGATAAGTTTTATTCTTCTTCTCTACTAAAAGAACTGGTGCTCCAAATGGGGAAGAACTAAGCCTTATAAGTCCTTTTTGGAGTGAGTCTTTCACTTGGTTTTCTATTTTCTTTTAATGTACTAGGCCATGCCTATAAGGTGCTTTATGAGGAGGAGAACTACTAGGAGTTAAGTCTATGCTATGGTCAAAGGATCCTCATGATGGTGGTATTTCAAAGGGATAATCAGGCATAAAATAATCCTTATAAGTAGTCATGAAAGGCTTATGTGCATCAGGAATTGTATGAGTATAATCATTTATGACATTGAAAAAAACAATGCATGAATTGAATCCTTGCCTAAATGCACGATTTACTTGAGTATGACTAATCAATGGAAATGGTTGTAAATCATGTTGTGCAGACAAAGTAATGATTTGATCTTCAAATTCAAAGTTAAAGTTATGTGTATGGTATTCAATGTGTGGGTTATAATGATGATGAAAAGGCATACCGAGTATAACATCGTAAGATCGCAAAGGTGCAGTTAAAAATTTTCATGCATCTACATATGGGCCTATGCTAATCATAACATCTTGCACTTCTCGTGTTACATTATAATGACTACCTTGAAATGCAACTTTCACTTTATACAAGGAAGGAAACGTTTTTAATTTAAGTTCTTGTACTAGTAAATGTGAAATGAAATCACGTGAACTATCATCATCGTGTAAAATATTAACCAGTATGTTATTGATAGTACCCTACATGCAAAGTAAAGAATGAATAGAGATATCATTACCCAAGGTACAAGTCCTTCTCCAATGCTTCCTCTGTCCAAACAAGAGGAATTTCTTCATTATGGGCCTCTATGTTATGCAATTGAGCTGCAGCTGGTTTCATGTGAAGAGGTCGCAATCCGCATTTCATTTGTGTATGTCCAACTTTACCACAATTCTAGCAGGTGATATGTGATCGCTTCTGTTGGGCATCCACTATTGAAGTTTGTAGGGTAGGTGGTTTGGTAGGTTGGAGAGACGAAGCAACAGGTGCAGTTGAGTAATTGGATTGTAGAGGATGAGGATAACTAGAGTAATATGGGGCATTAAAATTACACTTCATAGGAAACAAGGGTTTAACAAAAGGTGGTCACTGATGTGGTTGTTGTATACAGATCAACTTGGTTATGGAATGGACTTCCTTCTCTGCATCATAGGCAAAAGAGATAGCCTCATTGAGGGTTGTAGGCCCTAGGGTGTGAAGCTTAGCTTAGATTCCCACCTCCAAACCATCTTCATATTTCCACTACAAGGTATCCTCTGGTACATCTTCGAGCATTCGAACCAACAATAAATTTTTCCAGAACTCCTCCGTGTAGGTAGTAAGTACTCCCCCCCTCCATTTGACCTTAGCCTTTTTAGCATTTTATCTGATTGATTCTCCATAAGAGCCAAATATCTTTTGAAGCATGAAAAGACTTCATCTTTGTGTTTCATAAAGTATAATATAGTCCACCTACTGCAATTATCAATGAAGGAGACATAATACCTTGATCCAGATATTGCATCCTTGCTAGGTCCCCATACATCTGTATAAACCAACTCCAAGAGATCTCCATGCATATATCCTTTCTTCATGAATGGTAACCTATGAGACTTTCCAAATTTACATGCACTATACTTATAAATCATATGTTGTTTTGACAAGTTACGAAGTCCAAGTACACTTTGGTCCCTAAAAATTTCCTTTAATGATCTTTCACCAATATGCGCTAACCTTTTGTGCCATACTTCCAATTTTGTGAGTGTCTGACTACCATAATTAAAGAGAGCAATGTTTCTAGTGTATTGTAATTCAAATGTGAACAATCTACCTGTCTTTTCACTTTTTGCAATTCTTTTGAATCCTTGACTTGGATCTTCAACAAATGCTCCTACTTTTGTGAACTTGACTTGCAACCCTTTCTCTACTATCTGCCCAACACTTATCAAATTCTTTGTAATGGTAGGGACATAGAGTACCTTACTGAGTAAGTTGATGTTTCCATCAGGTGCTGTGACATTTCCTATTTTCTCCACAAGGTGTCTTGTATCATCTCATGTTTGTACCTCATGCTTGTTGCTTGGATCTTCTAAATCTGATAGGAGGGCCACATTTCTTGCCACATGATTTGAACAACCTAAATCTATGTAGAAAACATGCACATCAGATTTACCTTGTGGCATGGCCATATTCATGATTAGCAATGAGTCCTCTTGATTTGAGTCTTCTATATAGTTATTGAAGTCTCTTCTTCCTCTATTGCCTCCTAGATAGTTTGAATGGTTGTAATTGTTGTTGTTGCCATGTTTTAATTGTTGAACCTTCCTCTTGAGTATCCATAACTTACTCTATTGTAGCCTCTGCCTCTTTGATTCTTGGAATTCCTAAAGCAATTTTCAGTTGTATGATTAGTTAATCCACAAATAGAGCATGAATCAGAGTCTTGGGATCTCCCCATGCCTTGTCTTCCTCCTATGCCTCTACCTCTACCATCTCTTCCTCTACCTGCATAGTTAGCTTGATGTGTATCTGCTTCATCATCCACTTTCTTTCCTCTTCCTTTGTTTTCTTTGGACTTGCTTTTATCAATATACAAAGCTGAAGATTGATTACCTTTGGAGCTTTCTCCATTCTTGATAAGCTTGGCCTCTTGAGTAAGTAGTTGTCCTATGAGTGTGTTGAAATTTGGTACATTCATATCCATGTATAGATCCATAGTTGTGGTGAATGCTTCCCACTTGTCATCTGCCTTCAAGCCATTGATTACCTGCCTTACAATTTGTTCTTCATCTATTACCTCTCCAATGCTTCCCAACTGATCTGCTATGTCCTTGAGCTTTGTGACAAAATCAGTCACATTTTGTTTGGGAGCTTTCTTGAGAGTTGTGAAGTCTAGCCATAGTTGATGCATCATGGCAGAGAAGAAAACATCAAGTGCATTCCACACTTCCTGAGATGTTTTACAACTTCTAATGTGAGGCAACAAAAAATATGAGATAGAGTTGAGGAGATAAGAATTTGCAAGTGCATCCTTGGAGCACCATGTGCTCAATCTTTCTTGCTCTTCGTGTGTTGGTTGACCTTTGTTCCTGAAACTTGGCAAACTTCATCTCCAGCTATCTAACCATATAAATTCCTTCCTTGAAGATAAGCTTCCATCCTTAATGACCAGGCTAAGTAGGTATCTCTATCAAATTTGTCAATTGATGAAGGAAATCCATCTGCCATGTTGTCCAACCTTGCTCCGATACCACTGTGAAGAGATGGATTTGTAGTTGATGAAGATGAAGTGATGTTGCAAAAACTTTGCACTACACTAGCCAAATGGACTCCACAGATATGTGGTGAGCCATTTTAGCTTGCCCAAGGATGTATTAGAAACCCTATGTACCTTGGAATATCACTCTCAAAAAGTTGAATCAAAACAGATAAGTTGGAGTAGATTCAAGAGCCAAAAACTTGCTATTTATGTTCATACACCTGTTCAAAATTGTGAACAATTCTCTGGCCACAACAAAAATTAACTTAATTCCTTTTGGGGAACTCTTAATAGCTTAGTAAGCTAAAGATAAAGAGTTATTTCAATCAAAATGATGGACTACACAAGGAGAAAGAAGTTTAGCAAGTGATAGGATGACCCCGATTTTCCTGGGCTGCAATAGTACAGAGACCCATGCGTAGTAAAATATAGATATCTCACGATTAAAGAACTTAATGCTCATGAAAATTTGTAGGAATATACTAGACAGTATGAGATTTTTAACAAGCTTTAAATCATGGAAAATGGTGAATTACACACTGAGAAACAACTCTGACAAAAGGAATGTTTTGAGAGTGCTCATAGAGAAGAAGAAAATGAGGTGACACAGTTGACTTCAAATGATCATAACTAATAATTAAAACATCCAAATACAATGCAAAGTGGTCAGCTTATAATAGACTTAGAGAACTAACTTTAATAAGTTGAATCACTGAAAATGATGCACCAAGCTCAGAGAAATAATCTCTTCAATATGACTGAGAAAACTAAGAGATATGACAGTGAACAGTACACTTCACAAGAACATGAAGATATGAACTCAAATGATCATGAAAATGAGCGTATATTGATTGTAAAATACAATGGACTTACTAATGATACATATGCGTGCCTTGAAACCACACCTTGATATGGCATAATGCTCAGCTCTTGGAGGTCTTCTCTTAACCACGACTAAAACTGCCATGTATTTATAGTTGATCTGGGGAGCCTAACTTCCTACAATCATTGTCCAATCTATTAGTGATCGATTTGATTCTCCAACTACCTTCAATCATGAATTCGTGGCTTCTCGTTCCTCTTTTGATCAAGTGGACTCAACCACTTTAGATTCTCTTTACTTTTACATCAAGTAAAGAGTAAAAAAGTACAAGAGGGAGTTCACAAGTGAACTCTAGAAGGAGTAGACATTTCCTTAAAGTTTCTCAGCCTTTTGATGACTCAAGCCAATACTTAGGCTTGTCCTAGACTTGCTCCAATAGATCTCATGAAAGACTAGTTCTTCAAGATAGGGACAACACGGGGGAAGGGGGGCTCTGAACGCCCATTGATTGTCCAGTATCTTCACGTAAGATAGCTTGTGGCCAAGAGATATGTAAACTCAACTTCAGAATTCTTTGGAAGGGTCTCCAAATCCTTTTGATCTTTGGTCAAGCAAGATGAAAAATGATTTTTTTCTAATGGTGGCATCCCTTGCTCCAAGGGATGGAAGTTATCTACTTGTGGGCTTTTGCATTGATCAAATTCCTCTTTGGGGAGTCTTTTGGAGAGGAAAAGATTTATTGACTTTTCAATTGGAGGATGGATATAGAACTACAGTTTTAGCTCCTATAGGATTGTAAGAGTTAGACGTCTACAGAAGCATGCGAACAACACAAGGAAGAGGAAGAATCTTGGAGCACAACACACAATACTGAATTTATTACTAGAGAATATACAAAGATAAGTAGCCCATTCGGGCAATAGGTATATATACAAGCCGGGGGAAAAAACCTCCTAAAGATAAGTAGCCCATTAGGGCAATAGGCATAAGTAGCCCATTAGGGCAATAGGCATAAGTAGCCCATTAGGGCAATAGGCATATATACAAGCCAGGGGAAAAAAACATCCTAAAGAGGGGAAAAGTGCCCCGGTGGTCCTAGAGTGTTCATTAGGGAATTTATTACTAGACAATATACAAAGATAAGTAGCCCATTACGGCAATAGGCATATATACAAGCCGGGGGAAAGAAACCTCCTAAAGAGGGAAAAAGTGCCCCGGTGGTCCTAGAGTGTTCACACACATCACTACCTAAATATATCAACAAATCCCCCCTGAGAGTGATGCGGTGAACAAGCAGCTGGCACTCATGTATAAAGAAGTGCCAAGCTATGTGGAAATCACTCCACAAAAGGAAGTAAACCCAAAGCTTTGCAGAAAGCTTCAAACTTCTCCCTAGGCAGAGCCTTCGTCAAAAGGTCAGCAATGTTCTCCTATGTGGGCACATATGCCAAGCTTATCTCCCCAGCAGAGAACCTCTCCCTGACATAATGACAATGCACCTCAATGTGCTTAGTGCGAGCATGGAACACAGGATTCCTCGCAACTGCCAATGTGCTATGATTGTCAGTGAAGATGGTGGTGGCAAAAGACTGACCAACACCCAAATCAGCCATAAGGCATCTGAGCCACACACACTCAACAATAGCTGTGAAAGCCGCCATATACTCAGCCTCACAACTAGAAGTGGCCATAGTAGGTTGCTTCTTGCTCAACCAAGATATACATGACCTACCAAGCATGAAGCAAAAGCCACTAGTGGACACACGAATGTCATAGCAACCAGCCTAGACTGAGTCAGAAAAAGCATGCAAATTTGCCAGTAGTGATCCCCCCTTGGGAGAAAACAACCCAAGTAGCCGAGTACCACTCAAGTAGCGAAAGATGCGCTTAACTGCCTGCCAATGCTTGACACCTAGGCAATGCAAAAACCTGCTCATCTGTGAGATAGAAAATTGAATATTTGGCCGAGTAATGCATAAGTAAATCAGGCATCCAATAGCGTGCTGATAGAGGACAACATCAAATGCATCTCCAGCATCATGAAGACTCAATCGTAAACCTGTCTCCATAAGAGTGGCAATAGGCTTACAGTCTTCAAGGCCAAAACATTGCAATAATGTGTCAATATATTTTGTTTGACACAAAGCCATTCCACCATCAACTTGCATAAGCTGAATGCCCAAATAGTGATGCAAATGCCCCAAATCAGACATCTCAAATGAGGTATGCAAATCAGCCTTAAAATCAGCAATATGCTTCTCAATAAGACCAGTGAGCAACATGTCATCAACATAGACAACAATGATCACAAGCACATCATTAGCACGCTTAAAATATAAGGTGCTTTCAATTGGACTGCTCTCAAAACCATGTGCAACCAGATAGGCATGTATCTTCTCATACCAAGCATGTGGTGCTTGCTTTAAACCATATAATACCTTCTTTAACCTACACACCTGGTTTTCATGCCCTTTCTGCACAAAGCCATGGGGCTGAAAAACATACACTTCTTCATGCAAGCCACCATTCAGAAATGCAGTTTTAATGTCCAACTGATGTACATTCCAACCATGATGGGTTGCAAGTGCATAGATGCTCCGAACAATAGTCATACGGCATGTAGGTGCAAAGGTCTCATCAAAATCAATGCCTCTTTCCTGTGCATAACCCTTTGCAACAAGCCTAGCCTTATACCTCTCAACTATTTCGTCAGGCTTATGCTTCAACTTGTAAACCCACTTTGTGCCAATGGCCCTCTTGCCAGGAGGCAATTCACATAAAGACCAAGTACCGTTCTTCATTATAACATCATATTCAGATTGCATAGCAGCCATCCAATTTTCTGAATTTTGTGCTTCGTCAAATGAAACAGGCTCATTCTCATCACAGAGACTAGATGCAACCAAAGCATAGCAATCTGATGCAAAAGAGGCACTATGAGAGCCTGATCGAGTATGATATGACAGAGGTGCATCTAATTTTTGTCATGCAAATTTTGCACCAACCATTTTGGCATAGTTTTTGCCTCCTCAATGTCAGCTCTTTCATCAACAAGTGCATCATGTAAATCTGCATCAGAAATGGGATGATCTACATCATCACATGAAACCTGCAAAGGCTGAGAAGTTGCCTCATCAGGACTAACACTAGACTGTCCACCTGTAAAAAGAGGCAGCAAAGTATCATACATGTCTTTGGAGCTAACAAATGTCTCCTTAGTACATGAAAGCAATGGCTGAATAGCATCTTCCACAAAAACAACATCACGGCTAACTAGAATGCGTTTAGTCCGTGGATGATACAGATAATCGCCTTTACTTTCAGAACTGTACCCAACAAAAATACATTTTACTACTTTATCATCCAATTTTCTGCGATGTTGTTTAGGCACTAATGCATATGCCAAACAACCAAAAACACGTAGATGTGCAACAGATGGCTTGCAATCATGCCAAGACTCATATGGAGTGATAGATTGCAACACTTTAGTGGTACACCTGTTAAGTACATATGCTACACACATGAGAGCGTCAAGCCAGAAACTATGTGGTAAAGCCTGACTCTTGACCATAAACCTCACCATCTCCATGAGTGACATGTTCTTTCATTCAACAACTCCATTCTGTTGAGGTGTATACGGTACTGTACACTGGTGTTTTATCCCACGTTCAGCCAGAAATGCATTAAAATCAGAAGACATATATTCCCCCCCTCGATCAAAACGGAGGGTGCCCATTTTACATGCTGACAGATTTTCAGGCAAAACCAAAAACTGATTGAAGCACATGAACACTTCGGACTTTACCTTCAATGGATATACCCATGCATGCCTGGAAAAAGCCTCAATGAAAGTCATGATGTAAAGATAATTTCCAAAAGAAGATGTCTGCATAGGACCAGAGACATCACTATGTACAAGCTGCAAATTTTGAGTAGCCCGAACTGAACCATCTTTTGGAAGGGAAGAACACTGCATTTTGCCCAAAATACAGCTTTTGTAAACATGTTTTCCAGGTGCCTTAAGTTTGGGCAAAGAGGACACCATTTCAGATTTCTGCAGGCGTAGCAAACTAGCAAAAATTCAGATGACCAAAGCGTGCATGCCAAAGCTTTGCATCTGCCATAGCCTGAGAATCATGTATTGCACATGCCAAATCATTTACAGATCTTTCATAGTCTATGAGCTTATACAACCCTGAAATAGAATGCCAGAAGCAATAATCACATTGCCATTTGAAAGATCATGAACTATACATCTATCATCAACAGATTTCACAAACAAGCCAATCTTGGCTAATGCAGAAACTGATAACATATTTTTCTTGATCCCTGGCACAAACAAAGCATCTAACAAAGTGAAAGAACTACCATCAACAGTAGTCAAAATGATCTTACCAACTCCCATAACATGATAAGAGGAGTCGTTGGCACATGTGACAATATTCCCTGTAGGGGCAGGCTCGAGTGAAGAGAAGAAATTGCGCTGCGAGGTAATATATTTGGTTGCCCTACTGTCAAAGTACCAAACATCTGAGTCTACTACAGACATGCACTGCTCATGAGAAGATGGGTCAAAACTACAAACAGGAGTAAACACCCATTCTTCTTCCTGCACAAGATTAGCAGACTCTGTTTTTGGTGTAGAGGCTTCTGCAACAACCATTCCAGCCTCTTTCTTCTTTGCCTCTTTAGCAGCCAGTTTTGGACAGTTCTTTTTGATATGATCATTCCCTTTACAGTACTTGCAAAACAATTTTTGCTTTTCTCATTTTTTCTCATCTTTATCTTGGTTCTTCGAATGTGCAAAGGAAATTGAAGCTCTTCTTTATCTTGGTTCTTCGAATGTGCAAAAGCTTGATCTATAACACGCATAATGGACCTCTTCTGCCTGGACTGATCTTCTTGCAACAGAACAGAGATTAACTCCTCAAATGACAAGGCATTTGGATTTCCTTTCATCATCAATTGAAGAGTAGAAGCAAAACTCTTATATGAATCAAGAAGACCATTAAGAACGGTCTGCACAAGTGAGCTATCTGGTATAACGTCATCAACAAAAATCAGCTATTCCTTCAAGTCTTTGATCTTTGTTAAAAAACTGTCCATAGAATCACCTTCATTCATGTGCTCACTCTCCAACTGTTTTCAGAGGTAAGCATCACGAGCCTCATTCCTAGCTTGGTACAGTGTGGTAAGTGTATCCCAAGCATCCTTAGCTGTTGTGCAAGAGTGAATGTGAGGAATGATGGCATGTTTGACAGACAAAGCTATCAATGCATGTGCTTGAGCATCTCTGCCATCCCAACGAATCTGCTCTATAGTAGGTGCAACAAAAACCGCAGCACGAACAAGAATATGCAGAATATCATCATCTTCGACACCTTCTGCATCAGCTTCACTACCTGCACTTGTAATAGTTGTAGGTGTGATAGGACGTTTTTCAACACCCTGCACAATGTTCCACAATCCTTTTGCAACCAATACATGTGGCATCATATAAACCCATAACGGGTAGTTGGTACCATCCAACTTATCCTCAATAGCCAACATACAGAATACATCACTACTTTCAGCCATGGCCGGTGACTAAAATACCTTGATGCAAAAAATTGATTGTATCTCAAAAAGTTGAACGGAATTGCCCAGATGATTTTTGCTAAACCTATAGCAGACTTCGAGACGCTTATACTGGCCAACTGAAACAGGTATATACCTTTGGCACAAAAAGACAAAATAGCCTGCATAAGCACTGCGAGTATGTTCATCAAATTTTGTGCGAATCTGAGACTACAACCGGAGGAGTGTCGACGACACCCTAGATGAAGCGGTGACCTGCTGTGATACCAATTGTTGGAGTTAGACATCTGCAGAAGCACATGAATAGCACAAGGAAGAAGAAGAAGCTTGGAGCATAACACACAATAATGAATTTATTACTAGAGAATATACAAAGATAAGTAGCCCATTAGGGCAATAGGCATATATACAAGCCGGGGAAAAAAACCTCATTAACAGGGAAAAAGTGCCCCGACGGTCCTAGAGTGTTCACACACATCACTACGTAAATATATCAACAAGGATCTAATACCACTGGATGCACCAATTTTTGTTTAAGATCCAATAGTTTTCATTTTTTCTATAGATTTTAGTGATGCCTTTGAATTAGTTTCCGTTTCTCTCAAAGAATGCACCTAGGATGTCTCAAAACACACGGTACCCTTTATACTCTAGTTTCAACATACTCTCTTTGCCCTCTTCTTCAATACAGTTGTTGTGGTCATAATTCAATTGCCACTCCACGTGTGGAAACCTTTGCACTAAAGTTCTTGGCTCGTTAATTCCTATTCCCTAGGGGGAGGTACACTATGACTAAGCACTATGAGTAAGGAACAAGGTGAAGTCAGTTTGTCAAAACACATGGTATCATTTATACTCTAGTTTTAGCATATGATACCCTTTATACTCTAATTTCAACATATTGTTCTCAAAACACACGTTACCCTTTATACTCCAGTTTCAACATACTCTTTTGAAAACACATGGTACCCTTTATACTCCGATTTTTTCTCTCTTTGCCCTCTTCTTTGACCCACTTGTTGTGGTCATTATTCGATTTCCAATCCATGTTTGGAAACCATTGCACTAAAGTTCTTGGCTTTTGTTAAATCCTCTTCCCTCAGGGGGGAGGTACACTATGACTAAGGAACGACATGGAGTCAGTTTGTCAAAACACACAGTACCCTTTATACTCGAGTTTCAACATATGGTACCCTTTATACTCCATTTTCAACATACTCTTTTCAAAACACATGGTACACTTTATACTCGAATTGCATCATACTCTCTTTGCCCTCTTCTTCGATCCAATTGTTGTGGTCATTATTCAATTGCCACTCCATGTGTGGAAACCTTTGATTCTTCTTCTCAAAACACAAGGTACCCTTTATACTCTAGTTTTGACATACTCTCTTTGCCCTCTTCTTCAATCCAACTAGTTGTTGTGGTCATTATTCAATTGCCACTCCACGTGTGGAAACCTTTGCACTAAAGTTCTTGGTTGTTGCTAAATCCTCTTCCGTAGGGGGAGGTGCACTATGAATAAGGAAAACGAGATGGAGTCAGTTTGTCTTATAACACCTTTCCACTTCTAATTAGGACTCATGTGAACATGTTTCCTGATGAGGTTGTAGGATTTTGAAATATACATTATCATCTCTGAGCCATTCAAAGAGACATTGAGGGGCAAGAAGAGGTCCACATGAGCTCAACATTGCCAACCAAAGAAAGCTCATTTTTGTTCTTGAATGGAACTTGGGCCCAAGATTCTTATTAGCTAGAATAGGCTTTGTTCATCCATTTAGAAGTAAAATTCTTCATGAGGGGTAACACATTGACAATTCTCCCTCATCCTTGGACAGGAAGCATATCCCATTGAAACATGGCAATACCCTTTCTATCAGGGTCTTTGATCCATAGGAAGTTTCTACATCACAAATCTTGCTTGAGGATATCCTTGTCAGAGGGCTTGAATCATGAGAGGACATAGATGGTAGAGTGGATGCAAAATCTGCTCATATCATGTTATTTTCGACAATGTGGATTTGTATAGACTTTTAATATTGAAGCTTGCTAAGCACACATCTCTAGCTTTGATTTAATGAGATACGAAAAACCATGAGGATTCCCAACATCATAAAGCTATTACTCATTGTTGGAGCAAGACAACCATTGATTAATGATTGCAAAGAAGATTGAAGAATGAAGAAAAGGATAAAGGATGAAGCATAAAGTGAAGTGAAGATTCAAAGAGAAATGATTTGTAGACACATGTACATTAATCTTGTAAATAGTTCATACACACTTTGTAATAGTGATGAATTCAAACATATACACCTATATATACTTATACAGACTTGTCATGAGGAGAGAGAAGAAGAATAGATGAATAGAAGATGAGTTTTAGTATGAAAATTATCTATCAAATGTATCTTCAAGAGAATAGAAGAAGTTTCTAAAAATGGTGACTCGATCTTTCTCTAATCTCTCCTTCTGTGCTTAATCAATTGAGAAATCCTTTTGTAAATGTCTAAGTCCATGTTGATGCATCTATGGTCAAGATTTGAGAGCCTAATTGTAATTATTCTCAGAGAGTTGTGAGTAGGAACATTCATATGTGTGAAAGGTGATGAGAGATTTTTTAAACAAGCACAATCTACTTGGTCAAAGAATTGATCAGATTTGAGTGTAGAGTGTATATTTTTACACAAATAAGAATTCAAAATGTAAGTTGGAAGGTAAGCCATCTATTTATAAAAGCATTTGATTAAACGGGTTGTAAATTGAGAGAACCAAGTGTTTAAAGTTGCATATATAAAAGTTTCCTGCAGAGAAAGCTTGTTTCAGACATAGGTTTACTTATTGAGGTAACTAAATTTTTGTACGTTTTTTTGAAGAACTTTCATTCAGACTAGTGTGCAAACACTAGGAGAGTATTATATCAAAATTTCATAGAAAACTTTAATCATTTCCTCAATCAATGAGTGAATTTTGTGAAGCAGACTTTCTTGAGTGAAGCTATGTCTCACAGAAAACTTAAGTGTTCATATTTTGGTAAAGACTTCAAAAATTGATGAAAGATTTTGAGCTATGCTTGACATAGAGGTATTCTAAACTCAAGTATAGTTTGTCTTTTGGAGATTGATCGTCTCCACCAATAGTATCAGAGTAGGTTCTATCAAAATTGAAGGAAAGGAGGACCCCTACTGTTGCAAACATACAAAATTCAACATCTGAAGATTCAAAAGGATAAAGTTTGACGAAAAGGCTAAAGGAAGACACATGAAAACAATCAAAAGGATCAAAAGGAGTAAATTTCAAAGAAAAAGTACATTCATTACTCATAAGGTTGAAGATTTGAGAGTACATGTGAATAAAGAATGGGAGATAGCCTTCAAATTGAGAAATTGGATAGAAAAAACTATCGAGCTTGGTCCATGAGGATGGAAGTTCATCTTATGAGCAAAGATCTGATGGGATACATCATAGGAGAAGAAGAAAAACCAACATTTAAAGAACGTAGTGTTCTAACTAGGGAGAAGCTTGTAGATTTGAAGGTTTGGATGAAGAAGGATGCTCAAGCAAGGAGCATCATCTATATGGCATTGAATGATTACTTGCTTCCTCATATCAGAGGACTTGAAAGTGCAAATGATATATGAAATGCTTTAATGGAGCATTTCCAGAATACAACCAAGTCATTGGAGGCATCACTATGGGCAGAATTTACCACATTCAAGAAGAAGGCCTCACAATCAATATCTGATTATGTGACAAAGATGAAAGACATTGTTGATTCTGTAGGTGTAGTTGATGAAGACATTGAAGAGGATAAATTGGTAAGAAAAATTCTTATAGTTTTAAGAGGAGATGAGAAGTGGAATTCTTTCATATTATTAGTAGAACTTTCGTTGAATCATTTTACTCCTGATTTGAATCAATTACTAGGTCATATGCTAACCTTTGAGCATGATATGAAAGGGAATATTGATAAGAGTGCAAGTCAAGCAATGTATTCTAAGGATAAGAAGAAGGCTAGCAAACGAAAGCAATAATGAGTTGAAGATGAAGGCACTCCAAGGCAAGCAAACTTCATAAGAGGTAGAGGAAGTGGAAGAAGTAGAGGAAGAGGCAGAAATAACAAGGATAATGTCAAAGCTTGTTGGATATGTGGTAAGACCAATCATCTAGCTCATGAATGTTGGCATAATAATCAAAGCACTAGTAATTTTAATCAAAATTTTCAATCAAAGAGGTAGAGGTGGAAGAAATAAGAGAGGAAGATTTAGAGGTAGAGATGGTAGAAATTTCTTTGGAAGGAGATGTGGAAGAAGCTTCCAAAACAAATCCTATAATAACACCTACTACAACTATGCATCAGATCACAAAGAAGACTCAAATCTAATCATGAATGCAACATGTGAATTTCCAAGTGAAGACAAAAGGGTATTCTACATTGACTAAGGGTGTATTAATCACCCAAGTGGGAGCATTGCTTTGATGACTGACTTGGATAATAAAGTAATCAATCATACAGTTCAAATAAGTGACAATACAAAGCACAAGGTAAAGTCCATTGCATCAGTGAAGGCTGAAGATGGAAGTACTTTTTGAGTAAGGTGTATGTTCCTAGAATTCCAAAGAACTTGATCAATGTAGGACAAATTGTAGAAAAAGAATATGAAGTGAGGTTCACTAATGATGGAGTTTATGTTGAAGACCCTAGTCAAGGGTACAAGCAAATTGTTACAGGGAAAAAAGAAGGAAGGCTCTTCACATTGAAGGTACAAGGTAATGTTGGACATGCCTTGTTCACATATGGAGAGCAAAAGATATCCAAGTTGGATCTTTGGAACAAGAGGCTTGGACACTTCAATGAAAGAGGTACTAAAGAGATGATTAATAATAGTTCAGTCCTTGGATTACCTAATGTTGTAGGTCAACACATGACATACAGATGTGAAGCATGTCAATTAGGTAAGGCTCACAAGCAATCATAGAATAAGCAAGGTTTCATGTATTTATAAAAACTTGAATTGGAGCATACATATGTGTGGGGTTCTTCAAAGGACTTTATTATAAATGGTTCTAGATATTATGTGATTTATGTTGATGATGCTACCAAGTGGATCACTATTTATTTGATCGAAGAAAAATTAGAAGTGTTTAGCACACTTAAACACTATCATGTATATGCCAAGAGGGTTACATGACAAAAATTGAAGAGATTAAGGTCAGATGGAGGGGGAGAGTATTTCTCAAATGAATTTAGTGATTATTTGTGGAATGTAGGTATAAGAAGGGAATTTACCTACAGATACTCTCCTCAACAAAATGGTGTAACAGAAAGGAGAAATAGAACTCTTGTTGAGTTTGCAAGGTCAATGATCAAAGAGAAGAATTGCTCTAATTATTTGTGAGCTGAGGCTATAAATACAGCCACATACTTGGTTAATAGGCTACCTCTGACACCATATGAAGCTTGGTAGGGTAAGAGAACTACATTAGATTATTGCAAAGTATTTGGTTGCTTAGCCTATGCTTATGTTCCCTCTCAATTAAGGCATGAGTTAGAACCAAATGCTAAAAAGTATTTGTTCATTGGTTATGATGATAAACAAATGGGATATAGGTTGTGGAGTCCATCTACAAAGCAATTCCTTCTATCAAAGGATGTCATATTTGATGAGCAAGGTACTTGATATTCAGGTATAAATAGCGCTTCTATAGGTCTTGAAGAAACATTGAATCAAAAGAAAGGTAAATCAAAGGTTCAAATTTTTGAGGAAGAAGAGAATTATGAAGTACTAGTTGAAAGTGAAGAATTTCCAAGGTTTTATCCAGAATATGATGTACCAGAAACTTCAAGAAGTGCAGAACTCAACAGGTCATCAAGGAACAAAAGACAACCTATAAGGTATAGTTATGACACATCTTTCTTGACAACTAAAGATTATGCTTATATAGTGAAAGCAGATGAAGACCCATCTACATATGATGAAGCCAAAGCAAAGAAGAATTGGGAGAAAGCTATGAAGGAAGAGTATGATGTACAAGAATGAGACTTGGGGCTTAGTACTCAAACCAAGTAATCAGAAGGTAATTGGATGCAAAGGGGTCTATAAAACAAAGAGATTTGCAGATGGAAGTGTGTCTAGGTACAAAGCTAGACTTGTTGTTAAAGGATATGCATAGATTTATGGTGTGGACTATGATGAAACATATAGTCCTATTGCAAAGATGACAACTATAAGGACTCTCATAGCTATTACTTCTTGCAAAGGTTGGAATTTATCGCAATTAGATGTGAAGAATACATTTTTAAACGGTTACATTTTAGATGAAGTCTACATGGAACAACCAGATGGCTTCAAAGATCAACATAATCCACATTATGTGTGTAAACTCAAGAGCTTTGTATGGATTGAACCAAGCCCGAAGGGCATGGAATTACAAGCTAGTAAAATTCTTGAAGAAACTTGTTTTTCAAGAATCAAAGGTAGATAGTAGTTTTGTTAGTCAAAGCAAGTGAATATGGTTTTATTTATGTTTGCATTTATGTTGATGACATAATACTTACAGGTATAGATGAAAAATACATACAAATTCTTAAGAAGAAGATGTAGAAAGAATTCAAGATGAGTGACTTGGGACATTTATCATACTTCTTGGGAATGGAGATTCTATATACTCAACATGGAGTATATGTGACTCAAGAGGTATTTGAAGAATTTGCTAATGAAGTTTAAAATGGAAGATTGCAGGATAGCATCAACCCCAATGGAGGTGAACCACAAATTGAGTAGATATGGAGGAGAAGAATTCAAAGATATGAAGCTTTATCAAAGTTTGGTGGGTAGCTTGATTTATGCTACATTGACCAAGACTCATCTATCATATGCAATTGGAGTTTTATCTCAATTCATGCATTGTCAAAGGAAGGAACATTGGATTGTAGGTCAAAGGGTGCTAAGATATATTGAGGGCACACTTAAAGAAGGTTTTTACTATGGTTTGGCATCAGATACAAGAATCAAGATATACAGTGATGCAGATTGGGTAGGTAACTTTGATCATAAAAGATCAACACATGGGTATTTGTGTTATGTGGGAGATAAATTGATTTCTTGGTGTCCTAAGAAGCAACAAACAATTATTTTATCATTTAGAGAAGTAGAGTATAAAGGTATGGTCGAAGCTGCAAAGGAGGTCATATGGTTGAGAGCTGTGATGAAGAGTTTTGATAAATCAGAGTGTTCTTATCATTTATGGAGACAATATGAGTTCTTTGTATTTGGCAGCTAACCCTGTGTTTCATGCTAGGACCAAACATATTGAGATGCAATATCACTTCTTGAGAGAAAAGACCTAAGTTGCAGAGGTTTAAAGAAATGGCATGCATAAAGAAGAGGCAGCTAATCACAATTAATGATTGAGGGGGATCCGTTGGAGCAAGACAATCACTAATTGATGATTAAAAGAAGATTGAAGAATTAAGAATGAAGAAAAGGATAAAGGATGAAGCATAAACTGAAGTGAAGATTCAAAGAGAAATGATTTATAGACACATGCACATTAATCTTGTAAATAGTTCATACACACTTTGTAATAGTGATGAATTCAAACATATATGCCTATATATAATTATATAGACTTTTCATGAGAAGAGAGAAGAAGAATAGATGAATAGAAGATGAATTTGAGTATGAAAATTATCTATCACATGTATCTTCAAGAGAATAGAAGAAGTTTCCGAAAAATGGCAACTCGATCTTTCTCTAATATCTCCTTGTGTGTTTAATCAATTGAAAAATCCTTTTGTACATGTCTAATTCCATATTTGACGCATCTATGGTCAATATTTGAGAGCCTAATTGTAATTAGGCTGAGAGAAGTATGAGTAGGAACATTCATATGTGTGAAAGGTGATGAGAGATTTTTGAAATAGGTGCAATCCTGATGGTCAAAGAATTGATTAGATCTCAATCTAGAGTGTAAAGTTTTAGGCAAGTAAGCATTAAAAATCTAATTTGGAAGGTAAGCCGTTTATGCTAAAAAGCATTTGATTAAAACTTTTAGATTGAGAGAATCAAGTGCTTAAAGCTGCATATGTAAAAGTCACCTATAGAGAAAGCTTGTTTCAGACATAGGTTTACTTATTAAAGTGAATCTAAAGTTTTGTAAGCTCTTTTGAAGACCTCTCACATGGACTAGTTGCACAAACACTAGGAGAGTATTGTGTGAAAATTTCATAGAAAAAGTTCATCATTTCCTCACTCAATGAGTGAATTTTGTGAAGCAGACTTTCTTGAGTGAAGCTATGTCTCAGAGAAAAGTTAAGTATCCATATTTTGGTAAAGACTTCAAAAATGGATGAACATTTTTTAGCTATTCTTGACATGGAGGTATTCTAAACTCAAGTATAGTTTTTCTTTTGGAGATTGATCATCTCCATCACTCATAGTGATCCCTTCGCAACCTTGGTCACATATGAGTTGAGAATATGTAGCTTTAGAGTCTTCAAAGCCATCTTGTCATGGTTATCTTAGACCTAATGTCCATCTTAATTTTTTAGATGAGCTTTTTGGTGTCATCCTCAATAAGAAGAGAGCTAATAGATTGAAGCCGTTTGGAGGGATAATATCTATAATGGTGCCTTTGAGGAATTGGTCCTCCATGACGCAACTAAGAACATCTGTGATCATCATAAATAGAAGAGGCATTAAGGTGAACCTTTGTCTTATAGAGCATGAGAAAAATAGGGTAACAAAGCTTATGGTTGATGTTGATCTAAGCAAAAGTGTGCGCATTGAGAGTGGAAATGTATCTAGTGAATCGATATGCCCCTCAAAAGTTCTCAAGAGATTGAACAACAAACTTGAATAGATTTGGCTTTAGCCATCATGAATCTCCTAGGAACAAATGAATTCTTAGGTGGATGGATATCTAAAGAGGTATACATGACCCAACCACCTAGGTTTGAAGACTCACATTATCTTGAGCATGTATGCCTATATGGGCTAAAGCAAGCTCAAAGAGCTTGGAATCATAGGCTTGCAACCTATTTGCATGAAAAAGGGTTTGTACTAAGCAAAGAAAATCATCTTCTTCTTATTAAGAGATCACATGGAGAAGTCATATACCTTTGTGTATATGTAGATGACATCATACTCACAGGTGATGATGCTGAAGGAATTTGAAGGATTGAGCTACAAACGGAGGAATCAAAGATCATTGATCTAGGGAAGCTCACTTACTTCCTTGGGGTGTATATAGAGAAGGGTGTGTATCTCATTCAGAAGATGTATATTAAGGATATGCTAGCTAAATTCAAAATTGAGGATGCTAAGGTTGCATGTGCACCCATGGAAAAAAACTCCAAATTAAGTGCCCACAAAGGTGAATTAATTGATATTATATGACAAGCTATGAAATCTTGGTGGGAAGTCTCAACTATACCTCTCTCTCTAGAGTAGACATATGCTATAGTATTGGGTAGGATCAAAGGATGATAGAAGGAGTACTTTGGGATATCTTTCATTTGCAACTACAAAGCTCATATCTTGGTCATCGAAGAAGCAACCTATTGTTGCTCTTTCATCTAAAAAGGCTGAATATAGAGGCTTGGAAAATGAAACTGAAGAAGTTATGTGGATTAAGATATTATACTCAGATTTCGGAGTGAAATCATCCACTAATCACATTTTTGGGGATAACATAAGTTCTTTGCATCTTAGAGCTAATCCCATTTATCATGCTAGGATAAAAAACATTGAGGTCAATTATCATTATGTTCGGGAAAATATTACATGCAAAGAAATTGAATTCTCATATGTATCTAGTCATCAACAATGTGCAGACATGATGATCAAACCCTTGGATGGAGTGAAGTTGAGCAGATTCAAAGCTATGATTGGGCTTCAATAAATCTCAAAGGATTGAAGACATAAGCATCTTACACTTGATGGGGAGATGTTGGTGCATATGGCATGCCTAATTTTTTGACCTTATGCATTAGATTTCATAAGAGCTTTTAGATAAAACCTTATGAATATACCTACCTTAGTTGATTGAGTTCTAAAGTTAAAATGAGATATTAAATTTGCCAAAATTAAAAAGGTGACTAAGAGAGATTCTTATGGATGTGGTCGGAGTCAAATCGCATGACCTTATTTGACTTCAAAATTCAAACGTAACTCCTAAAAGCATGGAAAATGTTTAGATATATCGAACGAACAGTCATCTTTACATGCACACACACACATACACACACACACACACATATATATATATATATATCATTTAGTTGCAGGTAAGGGATCTCATCATCACACTCATTGGATTGGATATTGTGCTTATTTGTGAGCTTGTGAGTCCTCCAACATCTCTTTGTGTAATATATTACATAGCAATACATTTACATCAAGTTTCATTACCTAGATGTCTCTCTATTCATTTTTATAGCACATTACTTCAAGTGAGTCAACGTTTTTGAGTCATTGCATTAAGTACAATTGTTTTATTCTCTTTTCACTATGATTATAGGAATCTTCGGAGTATGCCTACAAAGTTTAATGGCTATTAGAGTTTCATACATTGATATATGAGCAGATCTATGTGACTGTGTCTATGCATCTTCATCCTCTTGAAGAGTCTGGATCATCCCCCTGACTTCTTATACATATTGATCTTAGCATAGTCGTTCTAGATTCATGAAATAACTTGTAATAGTTCACTTATCACTTAATTTGAATGTGTGCAAAATTTCTTAGAGCAATTCCAATTAGGGTGTGAGCTCTTAGTAAAACCCTAAGTTCCTTCTTCCATAAATAAAAGGTTTTCTCTACATGAGAAATACTAAGAAGTTATCTGTTTTTTCATAAAATTTTGAGATTCATGTTCCAAGGTATCATTGTGGTGATATTGCATATATTAAAGCTCAAGGAGTTTAATACGTAGGCTAGGTGTTACTTAGGCTAGGCTGGAGCAATTTTTCTCCAGGACCCCTCTACATTTTATCCATCACTCTTCATAAGGTGGGACCTAGAGGAAACATAGGTTAGTTTTCAAAACTACAACTTGCATTCTATTTGAAATCTCCCAAATAACTTAGATCCAAAATTTCAAGTGATTCTTTGTATTGTTGATACAAACTATGTTTTTCTGAAATCAAATTGTCAAGTCATAGTGTGATGGTGTTCAAACAAAGATACTGCTTCTAGTGTTTTCACAGTATTGTAAATTGCTACAAAAATGGAAAATATTGATGGAATGAGTCCTCGCATGAGCAATAAGTTGGACAAGAACAAATTTCATTCTTGGAGTTTATAAATGATGAATTTCTTGATGGGCAAAGGCTAGTGAAAGTACATCAAAGGAGACAATGAAAACCCTTCACATGTACTAGAGAGGAATTGAACTATGGACCAATTAAGAGTATATGAAAAGTGGAATCAAGCATCATGGAAGGTAATGTATTGGCTATCTTTTAGCATACAAGATAGCATGATTGGGTACATATAGGATGCCAAAACTTCAAAAGAGGCTTGGAAGAGTTTGGTCACATTGTATGAGACCAATACAAATGCATTGAAATTGTGACTCAAGAATGCACTGCATACACTAGAGAAAAAGAGCATGTCAATAAGTGACTACATGTTAAAAATCAAAATAATATGTGATTTGTTTGCATCTATTGGTGTTAATGTAGATGATGATGATAAGGTTTAAGTGCGCCTTCCTGGTTAAAGAGCTCCATATAAGCAGTTCAAAAATTTTACTTAGACCAAAGAGAACATTTGAAATTTTATTGACCTTGTGTTTGTGTTGATGATTAAAGAAAAGAACCTACATGAAGACTCAAACTCCCAACGAAAATCTGGTTTTCAGTAGGTATTCTACTCTGGTAGATGAAAAGGCCAAGCTTGGACTTTGGAAGTGGAAGAGGAGAGAATAACAAGGACCAAGATCAATAACAAACTAACGCAAGAGGTAGAGAACAAGTATAAGGCAAGGCAAGCCAAAGAGGCTACAAGAATTTCCATGAAAACATTCAATTAATGAGAGTAAGGGTGTTGGAATTTTGGTAATCTTAGTCACTCTCAACGTGATTATAGGTTAGGGGATCAAAACAATAGAAAGCAACAACAAAATAACCATGCATCCACAAGTGTAGATGATCTGAAGAAGTTGTTTATGGTCCAAGATCACATGATGAATACAATGGCTATTGATTTTTTAACATCCAATGGTAATGTTTGGGATATTGATTCAAGTCCTTCATATCATATGACCAACTATGTAGAGTGGTTTAGTAGTTTGCAAAAATTGATAGTTCTTGGATTTGTTGAAACAATTGATGATACATTTCATCTTATCAAGCATATATTAAACATAGCACTATCCTTGGAGGATGAGAATGTAAAACATTTTGCCAATGTACTACATGTTCCCAATTTAACAAAGAACCTAGTTTATCTTGGACAAATGGTTGACAAGGATTACAAGTCAAGTTCAATTTTGATGGTTTATATGTAGAAGAGTACAAATAGAATGGAAGGTTGATCACCAAAGGGAACAAAATGAAAGGGATTTTCACCTTAAATGTGAAAATTCTTGAAATGAATGCAGCCATGTTTGAAAAAGTTTTAGGTGTTATTTTTTCCATAAAGATTTTGCACAACCAAATCGGACATGCAAATTTACAGAGGTTGAAGTTGATGCAATCAAAGGATTTTATCAATGGACTAATAAATTTAAAGGTTGCAAAGATGTAAAAGGTATGTGAAGCATGTCTATTTGCTAAACAATCAACGACATCATTTTTGCATGAGAAGCATGTTAGTGAGAATGTGGTAAAAATAGTACAGATAGATGTTTTTGCAAAGACAACATCTTTGGGAAGTTGCATGTTTTATGTCACTTCCATTGATAGCCATACACAAATATTAAATTTATAATTCATGAAGAAGAAGAATGAGGTTTTTACTCACTTTCAAAATTTCAACGCTATGGTGGAAAAGCAGATGGAGAAGTATATTCAAACATTAAAATCTGATGGAGGAGGTGAATACATATCAAATAGTTGAGTAGTTTTCTAAAAGATCATGGAATTCTAAGTAAATTTTCATGCAGGTACACACCACAATAGAATGGCATATGAATGAAAAACTAGACCTATTGGAAAAATAGCAAGTGCCTTGATTATTGAGAAAAATATGCTTGTTATTGGGCAGATGCTCTGCATAGTTTTGTATACATCATGAATAGAAACTAGATTGTTTTTTTAGATCAAGTTACACCTAAATAGAAGTTTACAAGAAAGATTCCAAGCTTATCACATATGAAAGTATTTAGTTGTATTGCATATGTACATGTTCTAGATGAGTTGAGGATGAAACTTGATCCAAACACAGAACAATGTATCCTCAAGGTACTCCCTTGAGCAAATAGGGATACAAATGATGTAGCTCAATCACATGTCAGGTGAACGTAAGCAGCATGTGGTGTTATTTGATGAAATGAAAAGCTATTACGTTAGTGCAAAATAAGGACTTGATGTTGAATCAAATGACAAGGGAAATGTTGAAACCTTGAGTTCAAAATCTCAATTTTTGAATGGACTAGATGGGGCACCTAGCAGTAGCTCCAACTCAAACTTGTGGATTGGAAGATTACGTGGAAATTTCAATCTAGCATATTCATTGACTACATCCAAGAGAGGTAAAGAAAAGATTTTTGCTACTAATGAAACATCTAGAGGCTTCGAAGACATTGATAAAGAATCAAGCACCTTAGAGAAGAGCCTTGATGAGGAACTTGGATTGCCTCTCTGTGAAGACTCGAGGAGTAAGAAAGGCATATGCGCATGATACAACAAGAAGAAGGGACCCAAGACTAAGAAGATCTAGAAGGATGCATAATTCAATGTAATGATTAAGTTAAATTACAATGTTGATGGTATCATAACCAAGTTTCAATTGTTTGGCTACAACAAAAGGATGGATTTTGCATCAAATGGATGTGAAGAATGCTTTCTTCACATCCATGCTGAGTTGTGGGAAGAAGTTACATGGACTAGCCACAAGAATATGAGGATTCAAAGAATCCTGAATATGATTGCAAGTTTGGAAAGTCTTTGTATCGGCTTAAACAAGCCCTTCATGCTTGAAATGCAAGGATTGTAGATTATTTAAACTCCATTAGATTTTCTATGTGTGATGAAAATAACTCACTATACACAAGGAAGGGTGTGCCACTTCATTGAACCGGTGAGATTTCTTGCTGACCTGAGTTGTATGGCCCATTGGTGGATCTTGGATCGGGATGAGTTGTAAGTCTCTCATACCCTCTACTCATTCCTTAATTTCATCTAATATGTGCAGACACTCTATATCAATGGTTTGTTGACTAATTCCTGCCTGTGAACTAGTGCTTGCTACTTTTGCCATAGTGCTAGAAATTGTTGTTGCTCGTGAATCTACTAGAAGAAAAAGATCATATTAGCATCGCATTGGAAATGAGATGATACCTTTTCCCCTTTACAATATCAATAGGATATTTGTAATGGTTAGTGAGTTAGTAAGGGTGAAGTGTGGTGTGAATGTGAGTGGATGTTAGGAAGTTAGTAAATTTCCTAGATGCATACTTTGGATGTGCAATGTACTCATAATGCATCTATCCTTCTATGAGGCTATTTACACTATTCGGTCAGGGGGTTTACTGCAAGGTTTGAATTTCCATACTTCCCTTATGGGATTAGAAATTTTGCCATTGATGGCATTTAAGGGTGCCAAGGGTAGCTCTACCCTTATGGCACTTTTTGGGTACCCATGTCCAAGTAACCTTAGGTGTAGTTTTATGTGTTGGTGTGGTGATAGCCAATTTCATCCTAGATGCTCGTGGGCTGAGTGCATGTAAGTAATCATTTAAACCTAGTAGTTTATGTGTATCTAATCGAGCAGGCAAGTAGGTCTTAGGCATCCACATTTGTCTAGCACTGGGGTCAACCTTCATCGACCACTTAGTTATCTAAATAGACATGATTTGGTGAGGTTGGCTCCTGGGTATTCAGCCATTGTTTTCTTTGGCTGCATTGATTGTTTGGTATGTACTTGTGGCCCTGCTAAGGGAGCATAGGGTTGCTCACTCTTGCACCTCTAAACTTGCTTTACTCCATGAGTCACCATGTTTCGAACTGGTTTTTGAGTATGAGATTCGGTTGTCTAGTCCATTTGCTTTTTGGGTTTCCTTGCTTGTTTTTCCTCAACCATCTTTGGAAAAGAAGGGAGTTCCATCTTAGCTTCTACTACTCCATCATGAGTCAGATATTCATTCTGCAATATAGAAATTTGGACAAGAATAACATCTTTATCTACATGTGTGCTCTTAGAAGGACCAGGAATAGGTGCCTTACTTGATTCAGTGAGTGAATGGATCGTGAGTTCAGTTTTAATATGCTACTACTTCACCCAAACCTTAAGAAGTCCATGTCTTTGTTTAAGTTGACCAAATGGTCATAGATCCAATCTTGACTCAGGATAAGAGGTTCCAAGAGGTCCTCATCTTGACACACTATCACTTTAACTCTCATACAGACATCTTGAATGGAGATGAGAAGCTCCACCTTGCCTAGACAAGGGGTTTCCACACCTCCGACTCCTATGAGATAAGCTTCAATATGATTGATGCTCAATTGCACATCGTGATAGTAAGAAAATCTAACTGCACTAGTGGTTGTGCTTGAGTCAATCAAGGCTCTTATAGTCTTCTTACTATTACGTTGTCTTACTTGTAACATCATAAAAGGATGTCCACCAATTATTCTATGATGGTTAACACTCGTAGTTTGGCACATAGCCATGTGATATCTTGATGCCTCATGAATATTCAATCTAGCTTGATCTCTACCTTGTCTTCTCAACTTCATACATCAGATGCATTCTAAGGCTTCTTCTTGAGCTTGTTCTCTAATTTGCCTTTCTTCCTCTTTGTGCCTCTTAGCTATGTTGAGTTGACTCAAAATTTCTTGTGTTGACCTAAGTACCAACTTAGGGACTTGCGGAGAAAGAGACTATACCTCAATCCCCTCTCAAGTGCATATAGTGGGGATACACGCTTTTAATTATCAATCCAAAGAGTATGCAAACCTAGCCGAGTGTATGAGGACATGCAATCATGTGATGATCAATGCAAATGAACTACTCAAAGAGTGTAAACAAGGCAAAGACTTATCCAAACAAGCTTCAACTGTTGGTCGTGGCGTCACGATATTTGGTGCAGCAGCCGTCAGTATTTTGGATTTTTCTCCCAGCTCCAAGCTCCAAATATAGCAAATAGCATATGGATTTCGAAGCTCTCAAAAAGACGCATCCAATGGCAGTGGTTTCACTCAATTCTGACACTCCTACTTCAAGTTATGAGCAAAATACTGAGTCGCGGGGAATCTTTCCTACACTTCAGCACTTCCTACACTTCGCACACACCTTACCTACAGCAAATAAACACTTTCATGGATAAACAACACTCACAAGCACTCTTTCCAAGCAATACACATGCATACAAGCTCACAGAGAAGAAGATATAGAGTGAAGAAGACACAAATTCGAATTTCTGTGCTCTCTATTCTCACAATGGCAAAAAGTCCTTTACAAAGAGTCACATTTGACTTATATACTTGTGCCCTAAAAATGGTCCTTTCACACAAGAGACCGGCACTTTATTTACTAAAAGACTAATTTCCTACTATTTTACATGGGTAAATCTCTAATCTTCTGTGGGGATGCATCTAGAGGACTCCTCTAGTGCATTTACAACGGAAAATATATTACAAGAATGGTTATGATACAAAAATATGATGTCCAAATCGGAAAAATTTTGGGGCCCGTCTTTTTCTCTGCTTTTGCTCTCTTTAGCTCTGCAACACTCTCCCCCTCTTCGTCTCTGTCGTCCCTTGACAGGCTTTGCCTCTTGTCCTCGGTTTGTTGTCTGCACGCATCCAGTGGTCGAAGAAGCAATAAGGACTGTTAGAGAATTTGTTATTTTGTCCGATCTATGTCCTTTGCTTCTGTTTTGCGCCTTGGTATTCCGTATATCACATATCTGGGTTGCTGTATTCAGTTGGGTTGCCACGCACGCCACCAGTGACCTATATCTTGCTTGTTGTTCTCTGATTTGTCCTGGTTGCAAACATGTGACCCCGTTGTATTGCTTTGAGCCTGTTTACTTTCTTCCACCGTGCAGGACCTGGATGATTTGTGTTGTTGCCTGATGCGTGCCCCTGCGAGGCTCTGTGCAGAGATCGGTGTTGCGCCCCTGCGGGGCTTCCTGCAGAGATATGTCTTCGGATATTTCTTTTTAGTGAAGCTGCTTCTTTCGTTGTCTTCTTCTTTTCTTGCTTTTACTTGATTCTCCCTCAACACTGCCCCCCTCCTGGACTCTGTCGTCCCCGACAGGCTTTGATAAGCGACGGGCATATGTTTTATATACTTTTTGCTTTGTATCATTTAGCAGATTGGCTTCACGTATCATGAGTTGTTTCCATTGTTCTGCCTTCACACCGTCATTGGATGGCTGTCTGTGATCTGCGAAGAAGCTAAGTTCATATGCCACTAATCTGGCATTTAAATTGGACGACAACTTCAAAAATATTTCTGAATCAATCTCAAAAAATCCTGTAAAGAATGCTTCTTCAAAAGTTTGCATATATACACTTGGCAAGAACATTAATCTGGAATAATACACCATTATTGTGGGGCGGCTAGGCATAACTGATAGATCAAAAATGAGGATTTCGGTGCCCTGGTTAATGCCGATGAAATTCAAAAAAGTGTATGCCGCATGCTTGAAGACTTTCAAAACTGTAAGTATCATGCTAAGTATTTTATTGGTCATTTTGACGGTTAGGTCAGGGACCGTCGTATAATTTTGCAGCCAAAATTCGATGGTTTTAATCATATATTCTTCTGTTGGCAAGAAGTTATGTGGCGGGCTCGGAAGCATAGGATAATTGAGCCACTGTTTATTCATAGTGCCATTCTTTTGCATATCCAAAAATTCTCTGGTATCCCTTCTGCGTGGTATAGGACAAAATGAAGGGTTTACCTGTAATAAATAAGGTGCTGCTTGCCAATGCACCCGTAGTGTGGGATGTTTCTCCAAAAATTTTCTCCTCCAAATTGGTTGTGCAGCTTCGAACTCTTCTTGGCTGTATGTGAATGTGTCTTGTGTAAAATTGAGCTGCTCATCGGGACTCTTCTTTGTGGTCTTCTTTATGTATCGTCTTGTTTTCTCTTTCAATAAGCCGTATGGAATATTGAAAGGCTTCATTATCTTGTCCAGGTCTTTACCTTTGATCTTGGCCTCTTTCATTACCTTGATGACTTCATTGTCGAAATTCTCCATCAATCGGGACACCACTAGTGCCCGTTCCTTCTGACTTGTTTCTGCAGTGTATGGCATTGGATGATCATCATGTATGTCGGCCAACTGCTCATGTAGTGGAGAATGACAAATCGGGGGAGATAGAGGACGTACCTCTACCTCGTCAGTATGATTTTCCTTTATTGGCTCTACTGGTGTCCCGATCGGTGCTGTCTCTTGTATTTGAGTTTTTAATTGTGCTATGCATTCATCTTTCTCTTGTACTTCTTGCATGGCTGCCCTGAGTGCATCTTTTGCTACAAGTAACTCATTTCCGATTTCAGCCACATTATCCATGTTTTCACTGTAGCTTGTTGCCAGTTTTCCATGTGCTGTATTTAACTGCTTTTTTAATTCATTGATCTCTTGATTGTACTTCTGTTCCGACTCTTCTCTTAGTGTGCGCTCTTGTCTTAGCAAATCTGCATATTGTGCGATCTGATCTCTTAATTCTTTTTCTTTCGTTTCTGAGGATTCCTGTTGCTCGATCGGTTGATCATATAATAATGACTTCATTAGTTCCTTATTCCTGCTTCGTAACGTGTCATTCTCTTCCATGTATAATTTGAGCTGTGTCTCTAGCAGAGTACTTCTAGTTCTCATTCTCTCTTTGTCCGCTTCACTTGCATCATGTAATCGCTGTAAATCTGCACTCCGTGCTTGCAGTTGGTTATGCTGAGTGATTAATGATTCATATTGAGTTTTGGTTTCAAGCAACTCAGTGCTTTTGTCCGTTATCTTCTTTTGTGCCTCGATAAGCTGTGATGACAGTTGTTCACTCATGAGCTGGAATTGACTTTTATCTCTCATAGCCTTATCATAATCCGCATCTATATCCATCATTTGCTGTTGTGTGTCCATGGCTGTTTGAATCATCTGCTTGACTACAGGCTTTAGCTGAGTAACACCCACATTTAGCCATGTTTTTGGTATACTCGGTTCCTCGCCGGTATTGACATCTTTGCCCTGTGCCACATGTAATGTAGTGTCATGGGGCTGCCTAATCTGAAGCTGGATCCTTGGCTCAGCCCCCATGTTTGCTTGATTTTCTTGAGGTGTATCATCTGGCACCTCGATCACAATTTGTTCTTGGTTTTGTAGCTCCTCCGCTTCCTTACTCACTGGAGTTTGTTCTTCCTCTTTAATAGGTTGTTTTGCATCTGTAACATTGGTTGGAGCTTCCTTGATGCTTATCTTCGTAGTATCATTTAATTGAAGGACATGCTCATGTTCAATAGATTCTTCTACTCTCTTTTCCGGCGTCACTTCCATTTGATTAATTTCATTCCATTCTTCTTCTTGGGTTTCTGTTCTTATATCAGTATCCAGAGTGTCTTTTTCAGGACTGGATTCCTTGTTGGTACTGGAATCATCGATGCCCAGCTCTTTGTATCTTCCAGCTTGTTTTGGAGTCTTCTCTGTACTTTGTTGTGGTTTCTCTTGACTCGCCTATCTATAATGATGACCTTGGACATTTAAGTTTACCTGCCCTTGCATGTACTGATGTGTCTCTTCGAGAGCAGCGGAAAGATCTCTCCTAGTAATAGGCATTTGAGCCGTCGTGATCTTCGGTAATACATGTGTTCTCTTTGATTGTGGTGTAGCTTGGGCTTCCTCCTCCCGTAGATGCTTTGTACCCCTCATGGGTTTTTGTGAGCTGGTTCCAGCTGCTTCAACCATAACAATTGCTTTCTTTTTCCTAGGGACTGTAGCGGATTTTGCATACTTGGCTAGCCCTTCTGATGTCGGCATCTCCCGTAAGTAATTTTTCATGTCAAGGGCTTCATATATGAGTAACGTTAAAGCTGAACTCCCATTCAGGAACTTCTTCTGTCCCCACTTCTTCTGGGCTTCAAATAGTCTAAGGAACTTCTTCTGTCCCCACTTCTTCTGGGCTTCAAATAGTCTTTCTTGGACATACCCTGTCAGATTCACCTTGTTCCCAATTTGTCTCATGGCATGTGATAGTAGTTGTACTATGATCTTTTGTGGTGCCGTGTATCTGTGCATATTAGGGAAACAGAAATGCTGGTGCACAAGGCGGACAGCGTCTTCGAGGTCTATTCTGTTAATCTCCACAAAGGATCTCTTCTTAGGATCATGACATTCCTCTTTGACACTAGTAATTCCTTCTTGATTCCATCCAAAAGCTTTATTGATCAGTTCATGAGTGAAGTGGATGGTCTTCCATGTCCCTACTTTATCCAATACCCGTGCTTTTGGAACTGATTTTTTTGTTGCAGCAGGTTGCAAGGTATTCATTACTTGTGCACACCTCTGAAAATCTGGAACATAGATTGGCAATTTGAGAAATGCCTCTAGGCCTACCTGCTTCCATACATCTTCAATATGCGGTAAACCTTGGATTATGGTCTTGAAATCTTGAGACATAATAGGGAAGTAATGATCCCTATCCATAATCTTGATAGTTGCCATGAAAATAAGTTCTGAGACTGGTTGGTCATCACGAAACCAATGGCCTCTTACTTTTGTTATTGATTCCAATGGAAGAAGCTGGACCTCTTCCTCTTGTGTAGCTTCGGAATTAGTAGACGCCATCTGCACTCAATATAGAGTATGAATTAGTTGCCATATATTATCAGAAATCCTGCTTTATTTGTTTGTCATAAGCTCGATATTGCTCCAAGTGAATGGTGTCGCCCCTTTCCCGTGGGTGTGAGAAAGGTAATACCTGGATTTTTCACATTTTTAGGTATTTTTATATTTTCATATGAAAAGGAAAACAGAAAAGTTAGGTTATAGCCGAAGCGGTTATTATTTTTGGAGTAATTTTCTTAATGTATGTACAAGTGCTCTCCTATTTCCCAAGAGGAAAATGTGCTTGACTATCCTGAAATAGAAGAAAGATGTGCCGAATGCTTGGCCTTGTAATGTGGCCCTACTATGCATACTTTAGGTTCTGACAACTCCATATGTGTGCAATCGGAAGTAGTTGTTTGATGTATGCAGTCTGTCTTGTCTTTCGGTACCCAAATCTGCTTCATTCTGGTGGAATGTAGTGTATTCTCCACCTTCTTGGTAAATGTGGTTCTTCTCCTGTAGTAAGTCTGCTTTATCTGTTTTGGGGATCTCAAATTGGCTTGTATTGCGTCTGCAGACTCCTTCTTCTTCCAATAGCTATTCTTTTGTGGCTGTTTTGCTCGTAGTCCCTGTTGATTCTTCTTATGCTGAGGTTCCTCGTTTTGGTTTAGCTTCTTTGGAGCGCATGATTTAGGAATCCATATTTGCGATCGATCCGGTTGAGCGGCTATTACTTTCCTTGGGAT
Source organism: Ceratopteris richardii (assembly GCA_020310875.1). Taxonomy (NCBI): domain Eukaryota; kingdom Viridiplantae; phylum Streptophyta; class Polypodiopsida; order Polypodiales; family Pteridaceae; genus Ceratopteris; species Ceratopteris richardii. The sequence goes on along the minus strand of CM035438.1, from coordinate 120,445,595 downwards.
CCAAATTGTAGCACTTCGTTGTTGTCTTTCCTGCTTAAAATTATCTGCTTTGTTACTTGCTTGGTTGCTCCGATGTCGATAGTGCTTCTGTCGTCGAAGATATTCCTTCACTTGATCTTTCCTTATCCAAGCTTGTTGAGTGTATGGAATAGGGTATATTTTAATAGGTATAGAATTTGAATCACTCAGAGTACTGGTCTCTCTTATGCATGGTGCTTCACTGAGGTTGGTTTCAGATAGATTGACACTCTTGTGACTTGTCACACTAGAAGATGGAATGCAAGCAGGAATCAAAGTGTCCACACATATAGTACTTGACGATGGGGTTTCTATAGTGCTAGTGAACATACACTCCTGACTTTGTTCATTCGGATAAACTTTTGGATCTGTTGGTGCAAACAAGCCTTCACACTTGGCTTTGTTTTGTACCTTGAAGACTCAACATAAAGCTTGGACAATTGGAACCTTGGAAAGCTAAAGTTTGGACCCTTGAAGGATGTATTCACATGAACCTTGAACCATAGGAACCAATGCCTAATTGATTATTACCTTTTATCCAATGTAAAAGTCAATATGACTTAACTCACTTCTTGTAATCTCACCCACCTTCAAAAGTCGTGAAATTTGGAAGGTATGAATGGAGAGAATATCTCCATATGTTTAGATGAGAGATTTGAGGGAGCCTACATTTGAATTTGAAGTTCAAATTCCTTCAAAACTCTTATAAAAGACTATGAAAAAGTCGCGGGTCTAGTTGCTCACTTTCCGAGGCAAATCCAAGCAAATTAGTGAGTGTGTGAGAGCTAAAAATGTATTTGAAGTTCAAATTCCTTCAAAACTCTTATAAAAGACTATGAAAAAGTCGCGGGTCTAGTTGCTCACTTTCCGAGGCAAATCCAAGCAAATTAGTGAGTGTGTGAGAGCTACTCTTTAGCCTACACCTCTGAGTACCATTGGGCATCACTCTACATGCCAATGGGAATGTACATTTGATAGATTCAATACATATACTCATAGTCATTATCTCTGTTTTTCTCTGAGTGACCATCTTCAAGTCTGTCAACTTCAATAGGGCATATCTCAAGATCTACTGAACCAAATTGGATTATTCAAGGCTCATTGGAACCAGCTCAAAGCATTCTACAACACTACAAAATTTCAAGTCATTCTATTCAGCCAATTGGGAGAAATCACTGTCGAGGCAGTCACTGGTATTTTTCTGTGTAGTTCCTAAAAAGTCGGGGGTGTCTCTGATTTTGCTAAAGAACATTCTCAGTGCATAGTTTGTTAATTGGAGTGATTTAACTTGCTAATGGTAGCTTGTTAAGTTAATTTAATACTCCCAGAAGGAATTAAACCAATTGTAAGTGTGCTGGCCACACTAAGCTTAAGACTGAGCAGGTATCATTACAGGAATAGAAAGTTTTTTGCACTTGTGAAGGTTCAAAATCATCTGTTTTGATTTGGTCATTACACAATTGATTTGTAAAGCACATATATAGTTTCTTGGTGTCATTTGGAAGTTCAAGGAGTCTCCTAAGCATATCCAAAGAGAAAGGAGGGCAGGTGTGAAGCAGGTCTAGCAGCACCAACTTGATCTCCTGAGTGCATCCAGCCATCACATCCAACAGTGGTATCAGAGCAAATAAGGTAATTGTGGGTGATGGTTTCCCTTCCTTCATTGACAAATTGGATAGAAATAATTACCAGGCTTGGTCATTGAGAATGAAGACCTATCTACAAGGGAGAAGCTTGTATGGATACATATCAGGAGATGAGGAGTTGCCCTCATTCAAAACCAGAGGCCTACCTACAAAGGATGAACATGAGAGACTCAACCAATGGTGTGCTAAAGATGCTTTGGCAAGGTCATATCTTCTAAACTCTATCTCTGATTTCCTTCTACCTCATGTAAGGAACTGTAAGACTTCCCAAGAGACTTGGGAAACCTTGTCAACATACTTTTCATCAAGCACAAGGGCCAGAAAGAATCAGCTATGGATTGAGTTTACAACTCTCAGGAAGCAATCAAAACAATGTGTCTCAGATTTTGTCACCAAAGTCAAAGACATTGCAGACCAACTTGCAAGTATTGGAGAAGAAATTGAAGAAGAACAAATAGTCAGACAAGTGATCAATGGACTAAAGGCAGATGACAAGTGGGAGAGCTTCACCACTGCAATGGACTTGTACATGGACATCCAAGCACCTGATCTAACAACTTTGATTGGACAACTATTCACACATGAAGCAAAGATCACAAAGAATGGAGAGCAATCAAAAGGTAACAATCCCTCTGCCCTATATACTGATAAGAAGTCTAAAGACAAGGGTAAAAGCAAGAAGGTTGATGAAGAAGGATCCACCTCCCAAGCAAACTATGCAAGGAGAGGTAGATCATCCAGAGGTAGGGGCAGAGGAGGTAAGTCAGGTAGGGGGAGACCCTATAACCAATCTCCATGCAATATTTGTGGCTTGTCTAACCATACTACAGATGAATGCTACAAAAACTACAAGAACCAAAGAGGAAGAGGTCACCAAAGAGGAGGATACTCTCAAGGCAGAGGCAGATTCAATCAATCTCAAGGCTACCATGGCTACAACAATAGTTACAACAACAATAGCTACAATCACAATGGCAATTATCAAGGTGGATACAGGAACAGAAAGGATTACAACAATTATGCAGAGGATCAAGATGATTCCTTGTTGATTATGAACATGACATCTAAATCAGGTATCAATGATGATCATTTGTTCTATATTGATTCAGGTTGCTCTAACCATGTAGCTGGAAATGTTGCCTTACTCTCTGATTTGGAAGATCCTAAAGGCAAGCACCAAGTGCAGACAGGTGATGACACTAAACATTCAGTGGTTAAAGTAGGCAATGTCAAAACAAGTGATGGTAATCAGAATTTACTAAGCAGAGTATTGTATGTTCCAACAATCACCAAGAATTTGATGAGTGTAGGTCAGATTGTTGAAAAAGGTCTACAGGTCAGGTTCACTCAACATGGTGCTTATGTGGAGGATCCAAGACATGGATTCAGAAGGATAGCCAAGGGAGAGAAATCAGGTAGATTGTTTACCTTTGAACTTGAGGATACTAAGAATATTGCCTTGTACAACTATAAGGACCAAACCCTATCAGAATTGGAGATGTGGCACAAGAGATTAGGTCACATTGGAGAGAGGACCATAAAGCAAATGAGTAAGGATCAATGTGTGCTTGGGATACCTAATGTATCCAAGCAACACATGATATACAAGTGTGGGGCTTGTCAATTTGGTAAGTCACACAGATTGCCATATACCAAAAAAGGTTTTATGCATGAAGACTACTTGGAATTGGTGCATACAGATGTTTGGGGACCAAGCAAAGAGCCATCCATATCTGGATCAAGGTACTATGTGTCCTTTATTGATGACTATAGCAGATGGACTGTCTTGTACTTCATGAAACATAAAGATGAAGTATTTAATTGTTTCAAAAGGTATCTTGCATTAGTTGAGAATCAAACAGGTAGACATTTGAAGAGACTAAGGTCAGATGGTGGTGGAGAATACTTCTCCAATGACTTTGAAGATTTTTTGCAGGAAAGAGGCATCAAGAGGGAGATTACCACAAGGTACTCACCTGAACAAAATGGGGTAGCAGAAAGGAGGAATAGACTCATTGTAGAGACAGCTAGGTCTATGCTTAATGAGAAAAAACTACCAAATTATCTTTGGGCAGAGAGTGTATCTACTGCCACATACTTAATCAACAGGTTGCCATCAAAGACACTTGATGGAATGACACCCTATGAGGCTTGGCATGGTAAGAGACCATCTCTGGATCATTGCAAGATCTTTGGGTGTGTTGCATATGTGCATATTCCCTCACAGGTAAGGGGAAAGCTAGACCCTAAGGCTGAAAAGTGTATTTTCATTGGTTATGATTTGAATCAGAAAGGATACAGGTTCTATAACCCCTCAAACAAAGGCTTCAAGGTAAGCAGAGATGTCATCTTTGATGAAAATGATTCATGGTATGAAAATGAGTGCAGGAAAGTTAGCCTACCTTATGATATGGAAGAAGACTTTCCAAAGCTTATCAGGCAAGAACCAACTCAGAAGGAGGACACAAGTTCAGATGATGAAGACACCATCAACATTGAAGAATTCAAGGCTTGGAAATCCAAAGGGAAGATGAAGATGAAGCAACTTGAAGACAATCCAGAATCCTCAACTCAAGCTATGAGGAGATCTTCAAGAGAAAAGAAGAAACCTATTAGGTATGGGTATGATACTTCACTTGTAACCAAGCACTCTGTATATCTTGCAAAGGATATCTTGAATGAAGAACCAGGTACATTTGAGGAAGCTATTACTAAACCAGAATGGAAGGAAGCAATGGATGAAGAAATGGAGGCTCTCAATGAGAGTGATACTTGGGACTTGGTACCCAAGAAGGACTCCATGAAGGTGATAGGATCCAGATGGATCTACAAACTCAAAAGAAACTCAGATGGTACAATAAGCAGGTACAAAGCTAGGTTGGTAGCCAAGGGTTTTGCACAAACCCAAGGCATTGATTATGAGGAGACATTTTCTCCTGTGGCCAAGATGCCAACTATCAGAATTATGGTGAGTGTAGCTGCATCCAAGAATTGGAACATGTACCAATTGGATGTGAAGAATGCATTCTTGAATGGATGGATATCTGAAGAGGTCTACATGTCACAACCACCTGGCTATGAGGATCCCAATAAGGTAAATCATGTTTGTAAACTAAAGAAGGCTCTGTATGGATTGAAGCAGGCACCTAGAGCATGGAATTACAGGTTGACAACCTATCTCTTGGATCAAGGATTTGTGATGAGTAAAGCAGATACTTCATTGTTTATAAAGAAGAACAATTCAGAGGTAATATACTTGTGTGTCTATGTTGATGACATCATTATTACAGGAAATGATGTTCAAGGAATTAGACACATCAAAAGTCAAATGATGAAGGAATTCAAGATCAATGATCTTGGATTATTGAAGTACTTCCTAGGACTTGAATTGATCTACACAAATTCAGGTATATTTATTACTCAGAAGAAGTACATTCAGGACATGGTCAAGAAGTTTAATTTGCAGGAAGCTAAAGTCTCAAACATTCCTATGGAAGTCAACCACAAACTCAGTGCACATGAAGGAGAAGAACTCAAGGATATTACAGGTTACCAAAGTTTGGTAGGTAGTCTTAATTATGCTACCTTAACCAGGATTGATATATCATATGGTGTTAGTGTACTTAGCCAATTTATGCATAAACCAAGAGTACCACATTTGGAGGCAGCTAAGAAGATAGTAAAGTATCTAAAGGGAACACAAAATCATGGGTTGTATTTTCCATATTCATCAGACATTGATATCAAAGTATACTCAGATGCAGATTGGGCAGGTTGCAAGGATGACAGGAGGAGTACATCTGGTTACATATGCTTTGCAGGTGATAAACCAATTTCTTGGTCATCCAAGAAACAACCCACAGTAGCCCTATCATCTACTGAGGCAGAGTACAGAGGGCTAGCCAATGCCACTCAAGAAGCCATATGGTTGAAGCTACTATATTCAGAATTGGGCCTATACACAAGGCCACCAATCATATTTGGTGATAACACAAGTTCACTTCACCTAGCAGCTAATCCTATGTATCATGCTAGGACAAAACACATAGAGGTTCATTACCACTATGTGAGGGAGAAATTACTTAGCAAGGAAATCCAATTATCATATGTGTCTACTAATATACAATGTGCAGATTTGCTTACAAAAGCTCTGGATGGGAGCAAGCTATGCAAGTTTAAATCCATGATTGGATTGCAGGAAATCATTGAAGACTAGAGATGAAGACTTGAGCCAAAGTGTTTGGCTTGAGGGGGAGCTGTTGGTGCAAACAAGCCTTCACACTTGGCTTTGTTTTGTACCTTGAAGACTCAACATAAAGCTTGGACAATTGGAACCTTGGAAAGCTAAAGTTTGGACCCTTGAAGGATGTATTCACATGAACCTTGAACCATAGGAACCAATGCCTAATTGATTATTACCTTTTATCCAATGTAAAAGTCAATATGACTTAACTCACTTCTTGTAATCTCACCCACCTTCAAAAGTCGTGAAATTTGGAAGGTATGAATGGAGAGAATATCTCCATATGTTTAGATGAGAGATTTGAGGGAGCCTACATTTGCATTTGAAGTTCAAATTCCTTCAAAACTCTTATAAAAGACTATGAAAAGGTCGTGGGTCTAGTTCCTCACTTCCGAGGCAAATCCAAGCAAATTAGTGAGTGTGTGAGAGCTACTCTTTAGCCTACACCTCTGAGTACCATTGGGCATCACTCTACATGCCAATGGGAATGTACATTTGATAGATTCAATACATATACTCATAGTCATTATCTATGTTTTTCTCTGAGTGACCATCTTCAAGTCTGTCAACTTCAACAGGGCATATCTCAAGATCTACTGAACCAAATTGGATTATTCAAGGCTCATTGGAACCAGCTCAAAGCATTCTACAACACTACAAAATTTCAAGTCATTCTATTCAGCCAATTGGGAGAAATCACTGTCGAGGCAGTCACTGGTATTTTTCTGTGTAGTTCCTAAAAAGTCGGGGGTGTCTCTGATTTTGCTAAAGAACATTCTCAGTGCATAGTTTGTTAATTGGAGTGATTTAACTTGCTAATGGTAGCTTGTTAAGTTAATTTAATACTCCCAGAAGGAATTAAACCAATTGTAAGTGTGCTGGCCACACTAAGCTTAAGACTGAGCAGGTATCATTACAGGAATAGAAAGTTTTTTGCACTTGTGAAGGTTCAAAATCATCTGTTTTGATTTGGTCATTACACAATTGATTTGTAAAGCACATATATAGTTTCTTGGTGTCATTTGGAAGTTCAAGGAGTCTCCTAAGCATATCCAAAGAGAAAGGAGGGCAGGTGTGAAGCAGGTCTAGCAGCACCAACTTGATCTCCTGAGTGCATCCAACCATCACATCCAACAGGATCTATGCTTACAGGTTTGATTGGTCGTTCGTCTAACAAACTAAATACATCACGATGTCCTATCCTGGCAGAGATGTATCCTAAAGCCAATTGAATGGTCACCTCATATTCGTAAATCCAATCTTGACCTAACACAATATCTTCAAGTAAATCCTGATCATGACACACTAATAGCTTTTGTTCCATAGTGTTGTTGCCAAGATGCAGAGGTAAGGTGATCTCACCCATGCATTGAGTAATCGTTCCTCCTATTCCTATCAACTGTGCCATCGATGGGCGTACTTCCTCTTTGAGTTTCTGGGTCAAAGAAAGTTTGATACAACTTATGGCAGCTCCTGTGTCAATGAGAGCATCCACCAAGTGGTACTCCGTTTTACCTGCTCCCAAATTTAAATACGGTTGCGTTCTCTGTGAACCTACGCTTTGATTGGCTCTAAAATTAGCCATTGGGATGAGTTCTTCTCCTAGTCGATATCTCTCATCTCTCTCTCTCATCCACTCTTTCCGTTTCTTAATTCGTTCTAGGGCTTCCTGATGGAGAGTGTTAATCTCCAAAAGAACAAGTTAACCTTGAATTTAGATCACCTCTATATCAAGATTAACTTTAGACTCCACCAAACTTAGAGATCATTCACCAATTTATCAGAAAATTGATTATTCTGAAAAATTCAGCTTCTTCAGAAAAGTCTGCTGCAGATTAATCACTCATTGACTAATCAATCCTGTAAAGTTTTTGATAAAACTTTGCACAACACTTTGCCTTAAGGTTGCGCAACTTTACCAAGTTAAATCTCTCAAAAAGATTGAGTATATACTGAGAAATGTGTGAAACACTTTACCTATGTCTGAAAGAGCTTCTCTGCAATGGCGACTTTGACACCTGCAATTTCTTAGCACTGGTTCTCCCAACTCTGAACCCGTTTGATCAAGATCTTTTAGCCATAGATGGCTTACCTTCCAACTTAGATTTTAAGCCCTCATTTGTGTAAAACTTTACACTGTGGACTGAGCAATGATCATTTCATTGAAGATGAAATGTGCGCCAGATTTTACGACTCTTAGAACATTCTTACATATGAATGTTCCTAATCAAAATTCTCTCAGCCTGATTACAATTAACCTCTCAAATTCTAGCCATAGATAGATTAGCTATGGACTTAGACACGTGCAGAAGGATTTCTCAAAAGATTAAACACAGAAGGAGCAGACTGCTAAACATCGGGCACAAGTTTCTCGATTTCTTCAGAAAAATTTACATACAAGTGAGGATGGATGATTCACTCACTTCCAATGTGTCTAATGACACTAATTTCTCTCTCCCTATTCTCTAATCTTCTTCTTCTCTCCTTGCCCGACATTTTCCAACATATTTATATATGAATATATACAAGTGTATGACTAAACAAAGATATAAGTCAGCTAATGTACATATGTGTACATATCTTTGGATTTTCTGAACATGTCCTTCCTTCAACCATCTGACTTTGTTTTCTTCTTGACTCCTTGACTTCATTCCTCTATAATTCTTCAATTGATGATTGTCATGCACCAACAGCTCCCCCTCAATCATTAATTGAGGTTCTTCTCTATCTTCTTTACTCCAGCCATATCCTTGAATCTTTGTAGTTTTGGTCCATCTAGACTTTTTGTCATCATATCTGCAACTTGATCTTTTGTGGGAGTGTGTATGACTTCAATCTCCTTCTCAATGACCTTCTCTCTCAGAAAATGATACTGTATTTCAATATGCTTAGTTCTAGCATGAAATACAGGATTGGCTGCCAAGTATAATGAACTCATATTGTCTCCACAAATAATAGGAGTACTCTGAATCACATCAAAAACTTTCAAAAGTGTCTTTAGCCATATTACGTCTTTTGCAGCTTCCACCATACCTTTATATTCTGCTTCTGTAGATGACAAAGCAACTGTATGTTGCTTCTTGGAACACCATGAAATCAATTTGTCTCCTACATAGCACAAGTATCCATGTGTTGATCTTCTATCATCCACATTACCTGCCCAATCTACATCACTATATATCTTCACTCTTGTATCAGAAGTAAATCCATAGTACAACCCTTCTCTGAGTGTACCCTTGATGTACCTAAGTACTCTTTGTCCTGCAATCCAATGTTCCTTTCTAGGACAATGCATAAATTGTGAAAGCACACCAACTGCATATGACAAATCAGGCCTTGTTAATGTAGCATAAATCAAGCTACCAACCAAACTTTGATAGAGTTTCATATCTCTGAACTCTTCTCCTCCAAACCTAGACAATTTATGGTTTACTTCCAAAGGTGTAGGTGCAACCCTGCAATCTTCCATTTTAAATTTGGTTAGCAAATTTTTAAGATACCTTTCTTGGGTCACATATACTCCATGTTGAGTATAAGAAATCTCCATTCCCAAGAAGAATGATAGGTTCCCCAAATCACTAATTTTAAACTCTTTCTCCATCTGCTTCTTGATCATTTGTATTCCTTTATCATCTGTTCCTGTAAGTATTATGTCATCAACATAAATACAAACATAAATGAACCCATCTTCACTTGCTTTGACTAGCAAGCTACTATCTGCCTTTGATGCTTGAAATCCAAGATCATTCAAGAATTTTACAAGCCTATAATTCCAAGCCCTTGGGGCTTGCTTTAACCCATACAAAGCTCTCTTGAGCTTACACACATAATTTGGACTCACTTGATCTTTGAACCCATCTGGTTGCTCCATGTAGACTTCATCTGAAATGTAACCATTCAAGAAAGCATTTTTTACATCTAATTGAGATAACTTCCAACCTTTACAAGCAGCAATTGCTATGAGTGTCCTGATGGTTGTCATTTTTGCCACAGGACTATAGGTCTCATCATAGTCCACTCCATATGTCTGTGCATACCCTTTCACAACAAGTCTAGCTTTGTACCTAGACACACTTCCATCTGCAAATCTTTTAGTCTTGTAAACCCACTTACAACCAATGATTTTCTGACTATTAGGTTTAGGAACCAAATCCCATGTTTGATTCTCTATCAATGCATCATACTCCTCTTGCATAGCATCTTCCCAATTCTTCTTCCCTTTGGCCTCTTCATATGTAGAAGGGTCTTCATCTGCTTTTACCAAATAAGCATAGTCTTTAGTAGTTAAGAATGAAGTGTCATAGCTATACCTTGTAGGTTGCCATTTGTGCCTAGATGACCTCCTAACTTCTGCACTTCTTGAAGTTTCTGGTTCATCACATTCTGGATCAAACCTTGGCCTCTCTTCAACTTCAACCTGCACTTCATTGTTCTCACTTTCATCAAGTAATTGAATCTTTGCTTTACCTTTTCTTTGATCCACTACTTCTTCATCATCTGCATGTACATTATATTTACCTGCATACCAAGTACCTTGCTCATCAAATGTAACATCCTTGGATACAAGGAATTGCTTTGTGGATGGACTCCACAACCTGTATCCCATTTGCTTATCATCATAACCAATGAATACATACTTTTCTGCCTTAGGTTCCAACTTATGCCTCAATTGAGATGGCACATATGCATATGCCAAGCACCCAAATATTCTGCAATGATCCAAGGTAGGTTTCTTACCCCACCAAGCTTCATATGGTGTCATACCCTGCAAAGCTTTACAAGGAAATCTATTAACCAAATATGTAGCTGTATTAACAGCCTCAGCCCACAAATAATTTGGGCAATTCTTCTCTTTCATCATGGACCTTGCAAATTCAACAAGTGTCCTGTTTCTTCTTTCTGCTACCCCATTTTGTTGAGGAGAATACCTGCAAGTAACTTCTCTCTTTATACCTGCATTCCACAAATAGTCATTGAACTCATTTGAAAAATACTCTCCCCCTCCATCTGACCTTAGTCTCTTTAATTTTTGACCTATAATCCTTTCTGCATATGCATGATAGTGTTTAAATGTATTAAACACTTCTGACTTTTCTTTAATCACATAAATTGTGATCCACCTGGTAGCATCATCAACATATATGACATAATATCTTGAACCATTTATACTAAAGTCCTTTGAAGGACCCCACACATCTGTATGCACCAATTCAAGTCTTTCTGAATACATAAACCCATGCTTGGAGTAGGATTGCTTATGAGCCTTACCTAATTGACATGCCTCACATCTGTATGTCATGTGTTGACCTGCAATGTTAGGCAATCCAAGCACTGAATCATTGTTAATCATTTCTTTAATACCTCTTCCATTAAAGTGTCCAAGTCTTTTGTGCCAAAGATCCAATTCTGACACCTTCTGCTCTCCATATGTGAACATAGCATGTCCAACATTTCCTTGTACCTTCAATGTGAAGAGCCTTCCTTCTTTCTTTCCTGCAATAACTTGTTTATACCCTTGACTAGGGTCTTCAACATAAACTCCATCATTGGTGAACCTTACCTCATATCCTTTTTCCACAATTTGACCTACACTGATCAAATTCTTTGGAATTGTGGGAACATAGAGTACCTTACTCAGAAGAGTGCTCCCATCCTTAGCTTTGACTGAACCAATTGACTTTACCTTATGCTTTGTATTATCACCTGTCTGAACTGTATGATTAATTGCATTATGATCTAGATCAGTCATCAAAGCAATATTTCCACTCAAATGATTACTACATCCTGAATCAATATAAAACACTCTCATGTCCTCATGTGAAGTTTCACATGTATTCATAATGAGAGTCGAGTCCTCCTTTTGATCTGATGCATAGTTGTAGTAGGTGTTATTATAGGATTGACTTTGGAAGTTTCTTCCACCACCTCTTCCAAAAGAATTCCTACCACCTCTACTTCTGAAGTTTCCTCTCTGAAATCTACCACCTCTTGCTCTTTGATTAAAGTTCTGATAATTACCATTGTTTTGATTATTATGCCAACAATCATGAGATAGATGATTGGTCTTACCACATATCCAACAAGCTCTTGCATTCTCTTTGTTGTTTCTACCTCTTCCTCTACTTCTGCCATTTCCTCTTCCTCTTATGAAGTTTGCTTGGTTTGAAGTACCTTCTTCTTCACCTGATTGTTGCTTCCCTTTGTTGGCTTTCTTCTTGTCTTTAGAATACATTGCATGACCTGCACTCTTATCAACATCTCCTTTGACATCATTCTCAAAAGTTAGCATATGACCTAACAATTGATTCAAATCAGGAGTAAAGTGATCTAATGAAAGTTCTGTAGATAAAATGAAAGGCTTCCACTTCTCATCTCCTCTTAGCCCTGTGAGTATTTGTCTTACCAATTTGTCTTCTTCAATATCTTCATCCACTGCACCTAGAGAATCTGCAATGTCCTTCATCTTTGTCACATAATCAGAGATTGATTGTGAGGCCTTCTTCTTGAAAGTAGTAAACTCTGCCCATAGTGAAGCCTTCCTTGATTTGGTTGTATTTTGGAAATGCTCTTCCAAAGCATTCCAAATGTCACATGCACTTTCAAGTCCTCTAATGTGAGGAAGCAAATAGTCATTGATTGCCATGTAGATTATGCTCCTTGCTTGAGCATCTTTCTTCATCCAATTCTTCAAATCTGCAAGCTCCTCCCTAGTTGGAACACTAGGATCTCTGAATTCTGGCTTTTCTTCATCTCCTGTGATGTATCCTATCAGATCTTTGCTCATAAGATGAGCTTCCATCCTCATAGACCAAGCTGGATAGTTCTCTCTATCCAACTTTTCAATTTGGAGACTATCTCCCATCCTTGCTTCACCTGTAGTCTCAAAACTTTAACCTTTACAGATAATGAATGTACCTTTACTTCCAATGTTACTCCTTCTGATCCTTTTGATACTCTTTGTATGTCTTCCTTCAAGTTTTCTTCAGCCTTTACCCTTCTGCACCTTCAAAATGTAAAGATTTGTACTTCTGCAATAGTCGGAGTCATCTTCACTTCAATTTTGACACAACCTGCTCTGATACCACTGATGGAGAGTGTTAATCTCCAAAAGAACAAGTTAACCTTGAATTTAGATCACCTCTATATCAAGATTAACTTTAGACTCCACCAAACTTAGAGATCATTCACCAATTTATCAGAAAATTGATTATTCTGAAAAATTCAGCTTCTTCAGAAAAGTCTGCTGCAGATTAATCACTCATTGACTAATCAATCCTGTAAAGTTTTTGATAAAACTTTGCACAACACTTCGTCTTAAGGTTGCGCAACTTTACCAAGTTAAATCTCTCAAAAAGATTGAGTATATACTGAGAAATGTGTGAAACACTTTACCTATGTCTGAAAGAGCTTCTCTGCAATGGCGACTTTGACACCTGCAATTTCTTAGCACTGGTTCTCCCAACTCTGAACCCCTTTGATCAAGATCTTTTAGCCATAGATGGCTTACCTTCCAACTTAGATTTTAAGCCCTCATTTGTGTAAAACTTTACACTGTGGACTGAGCAATGATCATTTCATTGAAGATGAAATGTGCGCCAGATTTTACGACTCTTAGAACATTCTTACATATGAATGTTCCTAATCAAAATTCTCTCAGCCTGATTACAATTAACCTCTCAAATTCTAGCCATAGATAGATTAGCTATGGACTTAGACACGTGCAGAAGGATTTCTCAAAAGATTAAACACAGAAGGAGCAGACTGCTAAACATCGGGCGCAAGTTTCTCGATTTCTTCAGAAAAATTTACATACAAGTGAGGATGGATGATTCACTCACTTCCAATGTGTCTAATGACACTAATTTCTCTCTCCCTATTCTCTAATCTTCTTCTACTCTCCTTGCCCGACATTTTCCAACATATTTATATATGAATATATACAAGTGTATGACTAAACAAAGATATAAGTCAGCTAATGTACATATGTGTACATATCTTTGGATTTTCTGAACATGTCCTTCCTTCAACCATCTGACTTTGTTTTCTTCTTGACTCCTTGACTTCATTCCTCTATAATTCTTCAATTGATGATTGTCATGCACCAACACTTCCTGTCTCGCTTCTTCTCGTATCCTTTCCTCCTCAATACGTCGATTCTTGCCTTTGATTAATCGAGACATTGTTTCTTTGGTCAATGGTTCTAGATATTTTTTTACTCTACATCCGTTGATGTAGTTTGGTAATACATCTCCATCTATGGTTGCTAAGCTGATGGCTCCACTTGTCGATATGCGATTGATGATTAATGGGCCATATCCTCTCTTCTGCAACTTCTTAGCGTGTTGTTTCAAGGTATATACCAAGACTAAGTCACCTTCCTTCAACTTTTTGTCCTTAATGTGAGCATCAAAGTATGCTTTCTGTCGCCTCTTAGCAGCATAAATGCCTTCTACTGCTTGTAACCTAGTTTTGTGAAGTTTTTCTATTTGATCCAATTGAGCTGATAGTTCATGTCCCGTCCACTCATAAGTGGTTGCTACTCTGAGAGTGGGAATTAAGAAATCAATTGGCAAAATGGCATTTTGTCCATATACTAAGTTAAAAGGAGTAGTGCCTATGGCGGTTTTATAGGCTACTCGAAATGCCCATAAAGCATGATGTAATTGTTTATCCCAATCTGATCTACCATCGTTAACAATTTTTGTGAGAACTGTACACAAGATTTTATTCGAACTCTCAGCTTGTCCATTGGCTTCTGGGTGATAAGGAGCTGATTTCTTATGAATTACCAAGAATTCATTCAGTAGAGCTTCTATGACTTCATTCACATAGTGCGTACCTCTATCACTCACAATTTTTATCGGTAGTCCAAATCTAGTGAAAATGTTCTCAAAGAGAAACTTAGCCGTGGTTCTTGCGTCATTTTTCTTGGTTGCTTTGGCTTCAACCCATTTGGTCAGATAGTCTGTGGCTACAATTATATATTCGGCATGGGATCCTTTCGATGGTGGGCTAATAGGTCCTATGAAGTCTATTCCCCATTTCGTGAAAGCTCTGGCACTCATCATGGGTCTAAGTGGCATTTCATCTCTTCTAATTGGATATTTTGTCCGTTGGCAAGTATCACATCGTTGCACATATGTCATGGCATCTTGGTGTAGAGTTGGCCACCACATTCCAGCAAAGAGGATCATTTTTGCTGTTTTATCTGCAGAGAAGTGCCCTCCTGCAGCTCCTGTATGGGCCATCTCTAAAACAGAAAGATATTCGTCTTCGTGAATGCACACTCTTAATTGGTTATCTCTCCCTCGTTTAAAAAGTTGTTTTCCTATAATGGCATAATCCTTACTTTGTTCTACAAGTGCACATTTCCTTGCTGAAGTAGCTCCTTCTGGGTATTCTTGAGTTTTCAAGAACTTTACCAAAGGCATGCTCCATCTCGGTGCTATTGTGGAATAGCATATAGTTGAGTTTTCATCTGGATTTTGTTCCACGCTGACACATAATTATGTGTGTCTCTCTGCATGGTCGGCCAATATATGCCTAACCTCTTCAGGGTTTGCCATGTTCCGTTTACATTCAAATGAGTTTTCCATTGGTTTACATGTGCTTTCTGAAGCCACATTTCCTGTTCCTCTTCTTCTACACATCTCATTAACAATCCACTTGAATCTTGGTGATACAAACTTCCCGCAATGATATCAAGGTTTTTAGTCTTGCAAAGGTCTTGGGTTCGGTTTGGTGTGATCCCATCTTTCGGTCCATGTGTAAGTATAGGGATCAACTTTTCTGCCCATTGGGGACATACTTCTAGGTTAAATAGGTATGTATCTGGCAGATCATCAGGTACTCCTAAGGGTGGTTCTCCATGGGTCATTCTTGATAAGTGATCTGCTCTTATGTGAGTATTTCCTTTCTTGACTACTACCTCAAAATCAAACTCCATTAGCAATAAAAACCATCGTACTAGTCGTCCTGTATTACAAGGCTTGTTGACTAGGTACAGTAGGGCTTGATGATCAATGAAGAATTTGAATTTGTTTGCCAACAGGTAATGTCTGAACTTTTTGACTGCGTACACCATCCCTAGGCCTTCTCTCTCCGCGGTGGTATAATTGCGTTCTGCTTGATTTAATTGTCTACTAGCATAGGCTATAGGGTGGTCTAGTTTTCCTGTATCGGCAGGTTGAGCTAAGATGCAACCAATGGCAAACTTGGAAGCATCCACATGAATATGAAATGGCTTATTCCAGTTAGGTACTTGTTTACTCTCCTAGTGCAAGGGAAATTGCATACACACAATGATATTTTGCCTAATTTTCTTACACTATGCCACTTTGTTTCACAACTATCCTCAAATCTATCCACCTTGGGAGTCCCGGCAAACCAAAATGTTTAGCTCCTAAGCCCAAGGAAAAAGTGATTATACGAGACTTTATGTTGTTCAAATCCCTCGGAATCGGTCTAATTGGATCACCTAAAGCCCACAATTATCTCGCAATGGATTCTTCCTATGTATATGTACTAGTTCACACTTTTCCCGGCAAACGCACCAAAATGATAGGCTTCTTGGTCTAAGGGAAGATACAGATGGAGGCTATTGGTTTGCCAGATTACGAGAAGTTGACCCGTCTTTTTTTTTTATAGTCTGCAATAAGGCACAAAGGACACTCTTTTCTTCCTTACACTTCTTGTCTCTTGCTCTTCCTCTATTGCTAACCCCTTCACTTCACTCTCTCTCTCTCTCTCACCCCCAAATTGTTCAAATACTCACACAATCACCCTCTCCCACTTATGCATACATGAATACTTGACCGGCTCCCGCATTCACACATGTACACATCAATTCATTTGGAATCCCCTTCCTATCTCTTTATCTTCTCACTTCTTTCCCTTCTTCTTCTCTCACTTCCCCCCCTCACCCCAATGCTTTCCCTCTCTCTACCTCTATCTCTTTTGCTTTCTCTCACCACATTTTTACATCCCCACCTCATTCACACTCACTCATACCTTTTCGTCCACTTATCCTTCCCTTATTCCACCTCCACTATCACTCACATTCACATGGTTGTGGATATTACCATATATGGGAGTGCATACATACAATGTTTCTCTTGTATTCACACACACATCAACACGCACTCATATACCCACATACCTTTCACCCATGCACGCATTCAACACGCATGCTCATATGATCAGTCACTCGCAATCAAGCAAACCAATCATACCGTCACAATCAAGCACTTCCAACAATCAAGCATTCTCACTTGCACTTACTTAGACTCACTTACTCAACTACACACTCATATGCTCTAGCAAGCACACATTTCCTCCTCACGCTTTTCACACACACCCACCCACATGTACTCGCACACCTCCGATTGAACTGCCCTTTCCCACCCTCTCACTTCCTTCTACCCCCTCGTATTACCTCAAACACTCTGGGTCAAGAATGATCATAGCACACATTAACAAACTAACAATGTCTCTTCTTCTTTTAAGGTAATCAAGCTTGTTTATCCAAGGGGTCGATAGAAATGAACACTAAGGTAGATGAAGTCGCAATTTCTGGAATTGATTCACACGACCATGTCTCTAAATGTTAAATGCACATGGAACAATCCCATTCCATCGAATGCCGTCGATTCACACCGAACTTCATATGCATACATATTTTTAATGATCTTTCAATGTCCAGCGAGCCAGGGCTTCAATTCATTATCCTGTTCACACTCTAACCCAACATTTCCAATAAAATTGGTTTTAATGTGCAAGACAGCCTACAAAAGTTCCTCCTTATCCACGTTCTCGTCAGTTGTATTCAGATTATGTGTACATACAACCTGTACCTCCCTCATATCCTCATTCTCCCATTAATTTGAAAAGCTAGGTTCCATTGCATAGCCTTAGCCTTGGGTACCACTTTAAAGCCCTCCCATGAAATTCCTATATTATTGCTTGAAGCACAGTACATCATTGTTACAGAACTAAAGACTTACAGACTGCTCCGAGATACAACAAACTCAGAGGCGATTTTAATTGTAGATGCTATGTATGCATGTGTACACGCGCGACTTTATATCTTTTTATAGAATCCGAAAATAGCACAGATCAATTCGTGAGTTCAACATTTTCATTCCTCAGCTTTATAAACTCTGAGTGCAAAAAGGATACGCATCAAAATGATAATTAGTAGCAATCGAAACCATACCTTCTTCCTTGCATTGCGGAAACTATTCCATTTCCTTTTCAGACCTGCATGTCCATTATTCAGCTTACATGTAGTTCCAGGTGCGAGTTTACAGCAGAAAAAAAACTTCCTTTATAATTTTTTTCTCTTCAAAAAGAATTTGGGTGCCTCTAGTAATGTCGAGTATTGCTATGGTTCCGGCAAGATGTCTTCTCACAAATGCAAAACCTGCTTGATGGGCTTAAACATGTAATGGTTAGATAGGCTTCCTCTTGTTCGCCATGAGAGTTCTGCCCACATCAATTTATGATGAAAGTGCGATACTTCTGTGTTTATCTTCTCCTCTGCTCTCACCTCCACACAGAGATGGGCTCGCACCTAGGCCTTTCTCTCCTTCTACGATGCATAATGTACACAAATACTGCCTTCCAATATTGCTGCTAGATTTGGGAGAGTGCAGAAAAGAACTTCCCTCTGTCCTACAACTCTCTCTTCTTCAATGTGCATACCATTGTTTTGGCGTCGAGGCCTCGTATCTCTCTGGCTCAGTTCAGTAATTGATTCATCATACACGAAAAGAACTCTCTGCATAGTCCTCCCTGAAGAACATAGTTTCCGCCCCTTCTATAGCAATCACTTCCTCTGCTTCTTCTCCCTTTTTCCACTGAGACTGAAGACCTCTTCCTCATCCAGAACAGACCACGTCCAGAAAAGCCTCCCTTTTTCGTTACGGTGTGCACCTCCCAGAGATAGCGACGACCCCCTGCGTAAAGAACCCAAGAAAACTAATAGCAAAAATCATAATCTGCCAAAATTTTTTTTTTCGACTTCAGACCTTCCCAGACCATTCAAAACACAGGCCAAAAATGGAAAACTCCCCCCCTCAAACATTGAAGAGCTGCCCGTCAGAAAGATAACAGCCCCCCTTCAATTCATAGCAGCTCCACTGACGCATGAAGAAGCTGACAATACGATGCCCCCCCCTTTTCCGTTCTTCTGTCAGAGCCATAAAATTCCCATCCCCCTTTTTCGTTTCTCCCGTCAGAACCCCTTAGGCGGCTGCCCACAGTGGACCCCCAGAATCAGGATTAGATGAATCGAACTCTGACAGCACATCAAATGCATGTATCTTCCAATCTAAGTTGGGAGTAACCACCACAGATGCTACACAAATGTTCCCATGAACCAATTTACAGTCATTGTTAAGGAAACTAACAGCTTTAGCTATTTGATGCAAGCCCCATGCGTAATATTCATCCCTAGGCCCCAAGAATCGATTGCCCACACTGGAGACTTGCGAATTAGAGCCCAATCACTTTTTTGACAGCTCCATTGATTTATATTGGCTCCCAATAAACCAGTCATATTGCAGCATTGGACCCCCTTTTGTTCTGACTTACAACACCTTTGTAAAGATGTAATGGTGTCACTCCAAAAGCTTCAGTAACCCTCTGTAATATGGGATTTGAACCAATGACAATGCCCATATCTGCTTCTAGTAAGCAAAAAATATCACTCATGCTATCTCCTATAAAAATCGACCGGATAGGTCCCAAGAGACCATTTGCATCCCTTCTCAATTCCTTCATGACTCTCTCCTTATGAAATGGAGTTCCCACCAGCCGTTTGATACCTCCAAGCGTGGAAGAGCTATTGGTTATGAATTCATTACAATGTACTATAAAATCAAGGTCCTCTTCTGATAGGACACCCTCAATATAATATTTGCTCCAGTAGACTGATATGACGTGAGCAGTTACATTATTGTGCAATGAGATTTGCCTCAACAAGTTGGGACACCCTTCCTGAAAAACCACATTGTGACCCTCTCCTGTGCATCTTCCAATTTTAATCCATCAAATACCTCCTGCACAAAACAAAACTACAAGAGAACGATCGACCAAAGCACAGCAACCCCCCTTCGACTTGCGACCTTTTAATAGTCCAAATACAGTAGCCCCATCCCAAAATGGCCCGCCTACTGCTCTTGATTTTCGTGTCCACATTTGAGTAGATCTTATCATTACCGGCCATCTATTCTCATTGCAAAACACCTATGTTCAACCAAATACTCTCCAAAATGAAACATATTAGTGCATCAAAACCAGCCAATTCCCGGGCTAACATACTCCCCTCTTCTTAGTTGCGAAGTCGTCCTCGACGAGCCACTCTCGCTGCAATATAATCCAAACAGCCATGAACATGTTAGTGTACCACTAGTTTGCATACGTTTCCATTGAGCCATCATTCCAAGTGGACCTGCACTCATTGAAGCTGTTAGTGCTCAGAAAATCACCCATGAATACATACAAATCAGTTACTTCCAAATGATCCAAGAACATGCACATATATGCAAGTTCCATTTCAGCCACGCATCAATTTGCCCATACATTCCATTATGAAAATGGTCTCAACCAAAATAACACACGCATACCTTTCCATGAATTACACATGCAACTACTATTGCGGCAAACAGAAAAGAAAATAACAACAACTGAAATGAATCCAACAGGACATGCAAAAATACCCAAAATGCATACCCCATTATTGCACCTACTATTCGCTATGTACAATTATTCCATGACTAGACGTTCCCAAAGAATCCTCATCGTCGTCCTACAAAAATCATCGAAACTGGAGTACAAGTCAAGACCTACATAAAAACCTAGAGTGTCCCGCATACTAGAAAAACCCTTAGATAGAGCACACAAGTTGTAAAGCAAGACCGTTGCATTACCTCGTAAAGCCTCATCCATGAGTACATATAGAGTCTCCGTGCCTTCAAGAATGTTGATTTAAAGTGAGCTGATCTGTCGCAAGCCAACACATACCAATCACACAAGCAAATAACGTTCCCTTCCAGGCGATCATCGCCCTCTCCTCTCTCTCTCTCCCCCTCAGGAGTGGGGAATACTTCATATGAAAATTTTATTTTAATCACACGTTGGCCTACATTGACACTGGATGCGATTCGTGGACCTGACCACCCGATCAGGTTGATTCCACCCATCTACCAACGCAATGCAGCGCACAACACACAAACACAAAATGATCACACATAACATATATCAGCTAGCCCATAACGAAGCTGGATGCGGCTCATGGTCGTGACTACCCAGCCACGATGGCTCCACCTGCCTACCAACCCGTTATGGCGCGTAGCTAAGACACAATCACATACATCCCAAGCCTATGGCGAAACTAGCTGCGGCTCGTGGTCCTAACCACCCGGCGAGGATAAATCCACCCACCTACTAGCCCACCATAGCGCATTGGTACGATCACAACACACTTTCTTTTTCTTTTCTCTTTTTTTCTTCGTTTTTTTTTTCATAATCAATTAGTTCACCCAAGTCCTGAGAATTAGGGAGAGGAAGAAAGGGACTTTTCCCACCGTTCCCACACATACATGCAAACATATACACTCTAGCCTTTGACAGATCAACCACCTCTTCACTCCATTCTCTCAATTACAGACATTACATATGTATTCATCGAGTTGACTTTTCACTAGGTAACTACAGCCAGCTATGCCTTAGTCCCTCGTATACCTATCCCTAGGTGTCCTAGAATGTGAGTCTCTGGGATGTCTCATGTAGTCTCACATCGTACTCGCATCCCGACAACTTCCCTAAGGCGAGTCAGGCTCAACTTCGGGAGCTCCGTCATCACTTCCTAGCGTTAGCACATCTGCCCAAGCCCATGTGATATCGTTTTCCTCGTTAGGCATTTCCCTAGAAGGATCAAAATAGTAGTACTGATCTCCCGCCCATCCCACATGTCGAACTAGGTACTCCTCAAAACACTCAATATAAAATGCAACACCCAAATCCTGGTTTATAAAGCATACCAGCCAATGTGCTTCCTCAACATCGTATTCCGTCTCAAAGTCGTCGACATCTATGTCCATGCGAGCGAACGTTTGGTCCGAGAAATATATCCTTAGCTCGTACAAGTAGAGTTGCGTAATTTGGTCTGCCATTTTGTTATTTAGGCTCTAACAGTCTCTGCATAACACAAAAAAATATTAGAAGTCCAAAATGCTTGAGCTAGCAAGGAATGATATTTATGACACACAAATCATAGATTACTTATGCGTATATATATAATACTATACATGTAGGTACAAGGAGTCTACTTCGTCACGTCGTTTGGATCTCGTCTGGCTTCTCCCATCCTAACATCACTTGAAATATGGTTTAACTCAAAGCGCGTTAACCTTCACGGGAGCATATTCTTCTCCTAAATCTTGAATTTGCATGGAACCATTGGAATTGAGTTCCACCACCTTAAACGGTCCCGCCCATCTTGTCTGTAACTTCCCTGGGAATTTATAATATTTACTATCATAGACTAGTACCAAATCCCCTTCTTGAATCACATAGGTTTTGAGATTCTTGTCATGTCTCTCCTTACGTCTCTTCTGAATAGCTTCCAAGCTTTGTTGTGCGATGAGTCTCTTTTCTTCCAGCTTCACCAGTTGTATGTACCTCTCCTTTAATGACTCTTCCTCGCCCAATCTGGCTTCGATGGCCACTCTTAATGTCGGGACTTCTTTTTCAATGGGAAAGATGGCTTCCTCGCCATATACTAGAGAAAACAGAGTGCTCTTTGTCGTCACTCGGTAAGATGTTCGATATGCCCATAAAGCTTCCAAAAGTCTCTCATCCCAGTCTCGCCTATGCACCGCTACTGTCTTTGTCAGAATTTGTTCAAGAATTTTGTTGGTGATCTCCACTTGTCCATTTGCCCTTGGGTAATATGGAGTGCTTTTTCTATGTTTGATCTTATAGAGTTCCATTAATTCTTCGATCAGTTCGTTGACAAAATGTGTCCCTCTATCACTCACTATTTCCAACGGCATCCGAATCGAGTGATAATTTGTTCGTACAAAAATTTAGCTACATCAATAGCTCGATCAGTCTTCAGAGCTTTGGCTTCCACCCACTTGGTAACATAGTCAGTACAGACCAAGATATTGTTGAGTGTGATGGCTGGGTACAATCAGAAGATCAAGGTGGTGCTGCTAGACCTGCTTCACACCTGCCCTTTCTTTTCTTCAGATATGGTTAGGAGACTCCTTGAGCTTCCAAATGACACCAAGAAACTATATATGTGCTTTACAAAGTGATTGAGTAATGATCAAATCAAAACAGATAAGTTTGAACCTTCATAAGTCCAAAAAACTTGCTATTCCTGTAATGACACCTGCTCAGTCCTAAGCTCAGTGTGTCCAGCACACTTGCAATTGGTCTAATTCCTTCTGGGAGTATTAAATTAACTTAACAAGCTAACATTAGCAAGTTAAATCACTCCAAATGATAAACTATACACTGAGCATGATGTTTAGCAAAATTAGGAACACCCCCGACTTTTCAGGAAACACACAGAAATATACCAGTGATCACTTCGACAGCGATTTCTCCCAATTGGCTGAATAGATTGACTTGAAACTTTGTAGGGTTGTAGAATGCTTTGAGCTGGTTCCAATGAGCCCTTGATCATCAAATTTGGTTCAGTAGATCTTGAGATATGCTCTGTTGAAGTTGACAGACTTGGAGGTAGTCACTCAGAGAAAACACAGAGATAATGACTATGAATATATGTATTGAATCTATCAAATGTACATTCCCATTGGCATGTAGGATGATGCCCAATGGTACTCAGAGGTGTAGGCTAGGTAGTAGCTCTCACACACTCACAAATTAGATTGGATTAGCCTCGGGAAGAGTGTCTCATAACCCGCGACTTTTACATTGACTTTTTATAAGAGTTTCTGAATGAATTTGAATTTGAATTCAAATTAAAGCTCCCTTGATTCTCTCCACTAGACTTAGGGAGATATTCCCTCAACTAGATCACCTAATTTTTCCACGACTCTAGTCTAGTAGGTATGATTACAATGTTGATAAAGTCACATGGACTTTTACATGAGATAAAAGTAAGAATCAATAAGACTAGGTTCACATGATTATTGACTCTTGTGAATGTATCATCCAAGGGTTCAATCTTTTATGCTTTCCAAGGGTTCAATAGTCCAAGCTTCATGTTGTGTCTTCAAAGGCACACAACAATGCCAAGTGTTAAGGCTTGCTTGCACCAACAGCTCCCCCTCAAGCCAAACACTTGCTTGAGTCTTTATCTTTAGTCTTCAATGATATCCTGTAATCCAATCATGGATTTAAACCTGCATAGCTTGCTCCCATCCAAAGCTTTTGTAAGCAAATCTGCACATTGAATGTTAGTGGACACATATGATAATTGGATTTCTTTGCTAAGTAGTTTCTCCCTCACATAGTGGTAATGCACCTCTATGTGTTTTGTCCTAGCATGATACACAGGATTAGCAGCTAAATGGAGTGAACTTGTGTTATCACCAAATATGATAGGTGGCCTTGTATATAGGCCCAATTCTGAGTATAGTAGCTTCAACCATATTGATTCTTGAGTGGCATTGGCTAGCCCTCTATACTCTGCCTCAGTAGATGATAGAGCCACTGTGGGTTGTTTCTTGGATGACCAAGAAATAGGTTTATCACCTGCAAAGCATATGTAACCAGATGTACTCCTCCTGTCATCCTTGCAACCTGCCCAATCTGCATCTGAGTATACCTTGATATCAATATCTGATGAATATGGATAATACAAACCATGATTTTGTGTTCCCTTTAGGTACTTTACTATCTTCTTGGCTGCCTCCAAATGTGGTATTCTTGGCTTATGCATAAATTGGCTAAGTACACTAACACCATATGAGATATCAATCCTAGTTAAGGTAGCATAATTGAGACTACCTACCAAACTTTGGTAACCTGTAATATCCTTGAGTTCTTCTCCTTCATGTGCACTGAGTTTGTGGTTGACCTCCATAGGAATGTTTGAGACTTTAGCTTCCTGCAAATTAAACTTCTTGACCATGTCCTGAATGTACTTCTTCTGAGTAATGTATATACCTGAATTTGTGTAGACCAATTCAAGCCCTAGGAAGTACTTCAATAATCCAAGATCATTGATCTTGAATTCCTTCATCATTTGACCTTTGATGTGTCTAATTCCTTGAACATCATTCCCTGTAATAATGATGTCATCAACATAGACACACAAGTATATTACCTCTGAATTGTTCTTCTTTATAAATAATGAAGTATCTGCTTTACTCATCACAAATCCTTGATCCAAGAGATAGGTTGTCAACCTATAGTTCCATGCTCTAGGTGCCTGCTTCAATCCATACAGAGCTTTCTTCAATTTGCAAACATGATTTACCTTATTGGGATCTTCATAGCCAGGTGGTTGTGACATGTAGACCTCTTCAGATATCCATCCATTCAAGAATGCATTCTTCACATCCAATTGGTACATGTTCCAATTCTTGGATGCAGCTACACTCACCATAATTCTGATAGTTGGCATCTTTGCCACAGGAGAAAATGTCTCCTCATAATCAATGCCTTGGGTTTGTGCAAAACCCTTGGCCACCAACCTAGCTTTGTACCTGCTTATTGAACCATCTGAGTTCCTTTTGAGTTTGTAGATCCATCTGGATCCTATAACCTTCATGGAGTCCTTCTTGGGTACCAAGTCCCAAGTATCACTCTCCTTGAGAGCCTCCATTTCTTCATCCATTGCTTCCTTCCATTCTGGTTTAGTAATAGCTTCCTCAAATGTACCTGGTTCTTCACTTAAGATATCCTTTGCAAGATATACAGAGTGCTTGGTTAGAAGTGAAGTATCATATCCATACCTAATAGGTTTCTTCTTTTCCCTTGAAGATCTCCTCATAGCTTGAGTTGAGGATTCTGGATTATCTTCAAGTTGCTTTATCTTCATCTTCCCTTTGGATTTCCAAGCTTTGAATTCTTCAATGTTGATGGTGTCTTCATCATCTGAGCTTGTATCCTCATTCTGAGTTGGTTCTTGTCTGACAAGCTTTGGAAAGTCTTCTTCCATATCATAAGGTAAATTCACTTTCCTGCACTCATTATCATACCATGAATCATTTTCATCAAAGATTACATCTCTGCTTACCTTGAAGCCTTTGTTTGAGGGGTTATAGAACCTGTATCCTTTCTGATTCAAATCATAACCAATAAAGATACACTTTTCAGCCTTAGGGTCTAGCTTTCCCCTTACCTGTGAGGGAATATGCACATATGCAACACACCCAAAGATCTTGCAATGATCCAGAGATGGTCTCTTACCATGCCAAGCCTCATAGGGTGTCATTCCATCAAGTGTCTTTGATGGCAACCTGTTGATTAAGTATGTGGCAGTAGATACACTCTCTGCCCAAAGATAATTTGGTAGTTTCTTCTCATTGAGCATAGACCTAGCTGTCTCCACAATGATTCTATTTCTTCTTTCAGCTACCCCATTTTGTTCTGGAGAGTACCTTGTGGTAATCTCCCTCTTGATTCCTCTTTCCTGCAAGAACTCTTCAAAGTCATTGGAGAAGTATTCTCCACCACCATCAGACCTTAACCTCTTCAAATGTCTACCTGTTTGATTCTCTACTAATGCAAGATACTTTTTGAAGCAATTAAATACTTCATCTTTATGTTTCATGAAGTACAAGACAGTCCATCTGCTATAATCATCTATAAAAGATACATAGTACCTTGATCCAGATATGGATGGCTCCTTGCTTGGTCCCCACACATCTGTATGCACCAATTCCAAGTAATCTTCATGCATAAATCCTTTCTTGGTATATGGCAACCTGTGTGACTTACCAAATTGACAAGCCCCACACTTGTATATCATGTGTTGCTTGGATACATTAGGTATCCCAAGCACACATTGATCTCTGCTCATCTGCTTTATGGTTCTCTCTCCAATGTGACCCAATCTCTTGTGCCACATCTCCAATTCTGATAGGGTTTGGTCCCTATAGTTGTACAAGGCAATATTTTTAGTATCCTCAAGTTCAAAGGTAAATAGTCTACCTGACTTCTCTCCCTTGGCTATCCTTCTGAATCCATGTCTTGGATCCTCCACAAATGCACCATGTTGAGTGAACCTGACCTGTAGACCTTTTTCAACAATCTGACCTACACTCATCAGATTCTTGGTGATTGTTGGGACATACAATACTCTGCTTAGCAAATTCTGATTACCATCACTTGTTTTGACATTACCTACTTTAACCACTGAGTGTTTAGTGTCATCACCTGTCTGCACTTGGTGTTTGCCTTTAGGTTCTTCCAAATCAGAGAGTAAGGCAACATTCCCAGCTACATGGTTAGAGCAACCTGAATCAATATAGAACAAATGATCATCATTGATACCTGGTTTAGATGTCATGTTCATAATCAACAAGGAATCATCTTGATCCTCTGCATAATTGTTGTAATCCTTTCTGTTCCTGTATCCTCCTTGATAATTTCCATTGTGATTGTAGCTATTGTTGTAGTTGTTGTTGTAATTATTGTTGTAGCCATGGTAGCCTTGAGATTGATTGAATCTGCCTCTGCCTTGGGAGTATCCTCCTCTTTGGTGACCTCTTCCTCTTTGGTTCTTGTAGTTTTTGTAGCATTCATCTGTAGTATGATTAGACAAGCCACATATATTGCATGGGGATTGATTATAGGGTCTCCCCCTACCTGACTTACCTCCTCTGCCCCTACCTCTAGATGATCTACCTCTCCCTGCATAGTTTGCTTGGGAGGTGGATCCTTCATCATCAACCTTCTTGCTTTTACCTTTATCTTTAGACTTCTTATCTGTATATAGGGCAGAGGGATTGTTACCTTTTGATTGCTCTCCATTCTTTGTGATCTTGGCTTCATGTGTGAAGAGTTGTCCAATCAGAGTGGTTAGATCAGGTGCTTGGATGTCCATGTACAAGTCCATTGCAGTGGTAAAGCTCTCCCACTTGTCATCTGCTTTGAGTCCATTGATCACTTGTCTGACTATTTGCTCTTCTTCAATCTCTTCACCAACACTTGCAAGTTGATCTGCTATGTCTTTGACTTTGGTGACAAAATCTGAAACACATTGTTTTGATTGCTTCCTAAGAGTTGTAAACTCAATCCATAGCTGATTCTTTCTGGCCCTTGTGCTTGATGAGAAGTATGTTGACAAGGTCTCCCAAGTCTCTTGGGAAGTCTTACAGTTCCTAACATGAGGTAGAAGGAAATCAGAGATAGAGTTTAGAAGATATGACCTTGCCAAAGCATCTTTAGCACACCATTGATTAAGTCTCTCATGCTCATCCTTTGTAGGTAGGCCTCTGGTTTTGAATGAGGGCAACTCCTCATCTCCTGATATGTATCCATACAAGCTTCTCCCTTGTAGATAAGTCTTCATTCTTAATGACCATGCCTGGTAGTTATTCCTATCCAATTTCTCAATAAAGGAAGGGAAACCATCACCCATGATTACCTTGTTTGCTCTGATACCACTGTTGAGTGTGATGGCTGGGTACAATCAGAAGATCAAGGTAGTGCTGCTAGACCTGCTTCACACCTGCCCTTTCTTTTCTTCAGATATGGTTAGGAGACTCCTTGAGCTTCCAAATGACACCAAGAAACTATATATGTGCTTTACAAAGTGATTGAGTAATGATCAAATCAAAACAGATAAGTTTGAACCTTCATAAGTCCAAAAAACTTGCTATTCCTGTAATGACACCTGCTCAGTCCTAAGCTCAGTGTGTCCAGCACACTTGCAATTGGTCTAATTCCTTCTGGGAGTATTAAATTAACTTAACAAGCTAACATTAGCAAGTTAAATCACTCCAAATGATAAACTATACACTGAGCATGATGTTTAGCAAAATTAGGAACACCCCCGACTTTTCAGGAAACACACAGAAATATACCAGTGATCACTTCGACAGCGATTTCTCCCAATTGGCTGAATAGATTGACTTGAAACTTTGTAGGGTTGTAGAATGCTTTGAGCTGGTTCCAATGAGCCCTTGATCATCAAATTTGGTTCAGTAGATCTTGAGATATGCTCTGTTGAAGTTGACAGACTTGGAGGTAGTCACTCAGAGAAAACACAGAGATAATGACTATGAATATATGTATTGAATCTATCAAATGTACATTCCCATTGGCATGTAGGATGATGCCCAATGGTACTCAGAGGTGTAGGCTAGGTAGTAGCTCTCACACACTCACAAATTAGATTGGATTAGCCTCGGGAAGAGTGTCTCATAACCCGCGACTTTTACATTGACTTTTTATAAGAGTTTCTGAATGAATTTGAATTTGAATTCAAATTAAAGCTCCCTTGATTCTCTCCACTAGACTTAGGGAGATATTCCCTCAACTAGATCACCTAATTTTTCCACGACTCTAGTCTAGTAGGTATGATTACAATGTTGATAAAGTCACATGGACTTTTACATGAGATAAAAGTAAGAATCAATAAGACTAGGTTCACATGATTATTGACTCTTGTGAATGTATCATCCAAGGGTTCAATCTTTTATGCTTTCCAAGGGTTCAATAGTCCAAGCTTCATGTTGTGTCTTCAAAGGCACACAACAATGCCAAGTGTTAAGGCTTGCTTGCACCAACAGATATACCTATTGGATCTTCGTCGTGAGGGAGGATCAATAGGCCCCACAAAATCAATTCCCCACTTCTCAAACGGCTTAAGAGCCAACACCGGCGTAAGAGGAGCAGCATGTGCTAATGTGGGTTTGCCCATTCGTTGGCATTTGTCACATTTCTTACAGTATGTGTGTGAGTCTTTGAACAGCGTTGGCCACCAATACCCGGCTAATAAAACCTTTCTTGCCGTCAATTCACCAGCAAAATGCCCACCGCAAGGTTCGTCATGCAAAGCCCTCAACACTAGATTTGCCTCTTCTTCCTCGAGACACCTCCGATAAATGCTCTCATGAACAAAATATCGATAGAGTTGCCCCCCAATGATGCTATGGTACTTTGCCAATGCTAACAGCTTTTGCTTCTCTCTCTTGCTTGCTCCTGGCGGATATTTAGTAGTGCACAAGAAATTCACCAAGTCGGCATACCAAGGTACTTTAGCTTCCACCTGGAATAGATGTCCATCAGGAGCATCGTCGGGCACACCAGAGATTGGCTCCTCATTAACAATTCGAGATAAATGGTCAGCCAATATATGTGCTTTGCCTGGTCTGGTTACCACTGTAAACTGAAATTCTTGAAGAAGTAGCATCCATCTCATCAATCGCCCTGATAACTCTGGTTTATTAATGATGTACTTAAGGGCTTCGTGATCCACATAAAAAGTGAAATGCTTTCCCATCAAGTAATGCCGATATTTGTTCACCGCTCGTATAATTCCTCTCAGTGCTATTCAAATTGCGACTTGCATAGTAAATAGGATGATCCAACTTCTTTTCGTTGGCTTGGCATAGTACTACTCCAACCGCAGTATGAGAAGCGTCGGTATGTACATGAAATTCCTTCGTCCAGTCAGGTGCTACCAGAATCGGTGCATTTATTAACCTCTCCTTGATCGAGTCAAATGCAACCTGACACTCTTCATTCCATTGGTATTGTTGGTCTTTCCTCAAGAGATTCGTCAGTGGTGCCGCTATGGATGCAAAATTTAATATAAAACGTCGATAGTAATTCGCATGGCCCAAGAATCCTCTGAGTTGTCGCAAATTTTGCGGTGGTGGAAGTTGTCCGATCTTTTCCACTTTATCCTCGTCAACCGCAATCCCTTTTTTGGAAATGACATGACCCAAAAGCAATCCTCTTCGTACTCCAAATGTACACTTTTCAGGATTCAATGCGATGCCTTTTTCAATGCTTCTTCTTAAAATCGCTTCGATCCTCTCCATCATGTTTTCATCGTCGCCTCTGATTGCAAAGTCATTGAGAAATATCTCCATCCAATCCTGCAGGTAGTCTTGATATGCAGCTATCATTGCTCTCTGGAATGTGGCTGGTGCATTGCATAATCCAAATGGCATCACCCGATATGCATACGTACCCCATTCTGTCGTGAAAGTAGTTTTTCATGAATTTGGATCTGGTTGTACCCACTGAAACCATCCAAAAATGAGTATAATTTATGGCCAGCCACTCTATCCAAGATTTGATCAGTGAATGGCAAGGGGAAATGATCTTTCTTCGTGCGCTCGTTCAACTTTCGATAATCTATGCAAATACGGATTTTCTTGTTTTTCTTCGGAACAACTACAATTGGTGATACCCATTCGCTGGATGGGATGGGATATATGAATCCTGCCTCCAATAATTTAGTCAATTCCAACTTGATCAATTCCGAGTAGACTGGATTCGTTCGCCTGAGTCGTTGGCATATTGGTCGTGTGCCTTCTTCCAAGTCTATATAATGTTGGCAGATTCGGGGATCAATTCCTCTCAGATCACTGTATGACCATGCAAAGGCCTCGCTAAAATTTTTGAGTGTCGTTTTAATGCAGTCTCGTACTCCATCTGGTAGCTCTAACCCTACACTCAAGAACGTTTCTGGAAAAACTTTCCATTTTTCCAATTGAGCTTCTCGCGAATAGTCTTTATTTTTCGATGACACTGTGATTGGAATGTGCTCTCCGATCACGCGTGCATGGTTGGCCAGTAAATCATTGTCTTGTTCTCTTCCGATTGAACCTAGTTTCTTCAATTCAGCTTTTGCAATGGCTTC
Organism: Ceratopteris richardii; assembly: GCA_020310875.1. Taxonomy (NCBI): domain Eukaryota; kingdom Viridiplantae; phylum Streptophyta; class Polypodiopsida; order Polypodiales; family Pteridaceae; genus Ceratopteris; species Ceratopteris richardii. The sequence continues at coordinate 120,413,881 of CM035438.1, read as the reverse complement.
CGACACCTTAGTCTTACCCTTCGCTTCTTTTTCCGATTCTCGACTTCTCTTTAGAATCTCTGCTTCTAGCATTCTAATTCTTTCTTGCAACTGTGGTACCTCCATCGCCGAGGCTAGCTCTAGTTTCAATTCTTCTCTTGAAGTTCCCTTCTCCAGGGATTGAGTAACTTTGTTTTTACTTGTGTCTATACTCAACATGTAGCAATCAAATTTACTTGTATGTGTCAACCATCCCAGCAACTCCTGGTCCGAATCGTCGTTATAGAGCAATGGATTTTGATACTCTCCCATCTTCGTGTCTTGATTCTTAAAGAGCTGCAAGTTGAACCCGTCTTGAAGCAGATTCTTGTAGGTGTCCGGGTTCAAAGAAAACCTAGCTCGTGCACTCTCGTGCCTTGCTTTCTCCTTCTCTTTCTTTTCCATCTCATCGACTATTATTGTCTTCTTCTTGTTGCTCGAGGGTGGGGATACTTGCAACTGAATCCGATCAGACTTTGGCCCTATTGAAATAAAACCTGTGGGCCAATCATGCACACATTCGGCTTGCACCAACCATGGCCGTCCAAGTAAGATCGAGAAGGTAGCCTCTGAGGTCCTTGGTCTTACTATCAGATAATCAACCTTAAAATCTAAACCGCCCACAACTGTGCTTACATTCTTCAAAAGACCCGCAGGCTTTACTTGTGTTTGATCTGCCATTCTCAAGGACATCGGCGTTTCTTCCATGTGGTTGAGGCCCAAAGCTTTCATCATGAATTCGGTCATAAGGTTGACTGCGGCTCCACTATCTAACTGAGCACCAGGGACTGCATATCCTTTAATTTCGACCGTCACAGCTGAAGCGTTCGAATCAATTTGCATCGTAATACTTTGAATGATCCCTTGGACATCCTTGTCTTGTCTCTTTTTATCTCGAGCTTTCCTCGGCTTCTTAATATATTCATTATAGAATTGTTTCCTATAAACAGGCGAACATTTTAGCAATGTGCCAATGTCCATTGTGACTTCAGTGTCAGCAAGTAACTTCACAATATCCACTTCTTCCGAACTTTGTCTTTCCTTTCTAATTTTAGGAGCTTTCAATCTTTCAGGGAATGGTGCTATGCCCGGCACAAACTCCTTGGTTACTGGTGGAAGGATCTCAACCTCTTCCCCATCCTCAAACTCTTGCTGCTCAACAAGTCTTCCAACTTGGTTTTCTACCTCTTCACGTTCAGCTATCCTCTCTTGACTCCCTTCTTCACCTTCGCCTCCTGGATTCTTCTTCGAGTACTCTTGAGTCCTTGTGACTACTGCCACAGTTGGATCTTTGTGTGGTTTCTTGGCCTCGTAAGCATCCACAAAGTGCATCGACGAGCTAGAGCCTTCTTGAGGGTTCGGTGTCTTGAACACTACTCCGATCGTAGGAACGTGCTCTTGAGCTCTCGATGTGGGATGCATCTGAGTATCAACATAGTTCGAGGACCCTACTGGTCCTTTTTCCTTGCCGGCGGCAGCTCTTCGTTTTGGACAATCCTCATCAAAGTGGCCCTCCCCACTATAGTACCTACATAGTGGGGTATAATCGATTGGCTTCTTTTCGTTTGGACATCTAGATTGAGTGTGGCCAAAGCCATGACATCTCCAACACTGGATTGGACCATCTCTTCTTTGATCACGCGTGGCTCCTCTTGGATAGTCTCCTCCTTGACCCTGAGCACCATATCATAAGTCGGTCTGTTTTCCCAACGAGATGTAGGTGGTACACTTTGAGCGGGCAATCCCGTGTAAGGTCTTTCTCTTGTATCTCCTGATTTCATAGTCCTTTCTTCATAGGCTCTCTTGTTGTAACATCGGTCCTCTGTGTGATTTGTTCTTCCACAAAAAGTACAACGCATACTAGGTGGCGATCTATCTGTGAATACTCTCGAGACTGTAGGGCATTCTGAAGCCAAATGGTCGTAACCATGGCACTTTCCACACCATGTATTTGATCGAAACACTTGATTCGGGTTCGTTGTGACCTCTGGTTTTACAGTGTACGTCTCTTGAGTTATCGTGGCAGCTTTAATAGCTTGCGTGACCAATTCTAATATTTGTTCTTCGGTTAGCGCAGGCTTTACCTCGCCTGGCGTGCTAGTGGCAGCTACAAAAGCTGGGGTCGTCAATGCGGGACTTCCTTGGCCAGGATCTTTCATCGGTATGTTTCCTGGGCCTCCCATAGGCTCATATAAGAGTTCCATCTTCCTTTGTTGGCATAATTGTACTTCCTCCCAAAGCCTCGCTTGCTCTTTAGCATCCATTAAGGTCGCAGGTCTTGTCAGGCTGATATGCTGCTGTGCCGTAGGATCTCGCAATCCCGAAATGAATCTTCGTTTCAATGTCTCATCGTTCGGGGCATTCACGCCCATCTTTCTTACCAACGTTTCCATTCTCTGAATATAGTTGTCGATGCTCTCATTGACTCCTTGTCGCAAATAATCCATTTGTTGGGCCAATCTATCTTGGAAGCCCTGTTGCCGAAACTTTGCCAAGAAGGCTTCCTTGAGCATTTGATAAGTTCCACGCTCTTGTGGGGTCAAATTCCCATACCAATTGGCTGCCTCATCACGGAGAATAGCCGGAAAAATTCTCAACCTTTGATCCTGGTCAACTACATCATTGGCCTCACAAGTAACCTCAAACAACTGGATAAAACTATCCGGATCTTCGTCCCAAGTACCTGAAAACTTGGTGAAGTCCCCCAAGTGAACTGAAATCCGCTGAGCCATTTCGAACAGAGGTGTGATGTCGATATCACTTCGATCCCAGAAATTTAATGCACGTGGCCTCAGGATCCCTCCTTCAAACTTTCGTACTTGACTCGCGACTCTCCTATGGGAGTACACGTTTTTGACTGATTTCTTCGAGGCAATCGAGGTCCACTCACCTGGCGGTTCCCACCTTCTCCTTTCTCTTTCAAGGGCTCTTCTCTGAGTGCGTTCTTCTCTTTGAGTTTGTGTTGCTCCTGACGATGAGCTCCCCTCGCTCATGTACTAGATCGTGGGTCCACAAGCTCGGCCAACCTGTGGCGCTAGGCGAACCTATGGCACTCCCTTATAGAGACGTACCAAGCTTGTTCCCGGCAGACGCACCAAAATGTTTACTCTCCTAGTCCAAGGGAAATTGCATACACACAATGATATTTTGCCTAATTTTCTTACACTATGTCACTTTGTTTCACAACTATCCTCAAATCTATCCACCTTGGGAGTCCCGGCAAACCAAAATGTTTAGCTCCTAAGCCCAAGGAAAAAGTGATTATACGAGACTTTATGTTGTTCAAATCCCTCGGAATCGGTCTAATTGGATCACCTAAAGCCCACAATTATCTCGCAATGGATTCTTCCTATGTATATGTACTAGTTCACACTTTTCCCGGCAAACGCACTAAAATGATAGGCTTCTTGGTCTAAGGGAAGATACAGATGGAGGCTATTGGTTTGCCAGATTACGAGAAGTTGACCCGTCTTTTTTTTTTTTTTTTTTATAGTCCGCAATAAGGCACAAAGGACACTCTTTTCTTCCTTACACTTCTTGTCTCTTGCTCTTCCTCTATTGCTAACCCCTTCACTTCACTCTCTCTCTCTCTCTCACCCCCAAATTGATCAAATACTCACACAATCACCCTCTCCCACTTATGCATACATCAATACTTGACCGGCTCCCGCATTCACACATGTACACATCAATTCATTTGGAATCCCCTTCCTATCTCTTTATCTTCTCACTTCTTTCCCTTCTTCTTCTCTCACTTCCCACCCTCACCCCAATGCTTTCCCTCTCTCTACCTCTATCTCTTTTGCTTTCTCTCACCACATTTTTACATCCCCACCTCATTCACACTCACTCATACCTTTTCGTCCACTTATCCTTCCCTTATTCCACCTCCACTATCACTCACATTCACATGGTTGTGGATATTACCATATATGGGAGTGCATACATACAATGTTTCTCTTATATTCACACACACATCAACACGCACTCATATACCCACATACCTTTCACCCATGCACGCATTCAACACGCATGCTCATATGATCAGTCACTCGCAATCAAGCAAACCAATCATACCGTCACAATCAAGCACTTCCAACAATCAAGCATTCTCACTTGCACTTACTTAGACTCACTTACTCAACTACACACTCATATGCTCTAGCAAGCACACATTTCCTCCTCACGCTTTTCACACACACCCACCCACAGGTACTCGCACACCTCCGATTGAACTGCCCTTTCCCACCCTCTCACTTCCTTCTACCCCCTCGTATTACCTCAAACACTCTGGGTCAAGAATGATCATAGCACACATTAACAAACTAACAATGTCTCTTCTTCTCTTAAGGTAATCAAGCTTGTTTATCCAAGGGGTCGATAGAAATGAACACTAAGGTAGATGAAGTCGCAATTTCTGGAATTGATTCACACGACCATGTCTCTAAATGTTAAATGCACATGGAACAATCCCATTCCATCGAATGCCGTCGATTCACACCGAACTTCATATGCATACATATTTTTAATGATCTTTCAATGTCCAGCGAGCCAGGGCTTCAATTCATTATCCTGTTCACACTCTAACCCAACATTTCCAATAAAATTGGTTTTAATGTGCAAGACAGCCTACAAAAGTTCCTCCTTATCCACGTTCTCGTCAGTTGTATTCAGATTATGTGTACATACAACCTGTACCTCCCTCATATCGTCATTCTCCCATTAATTTGAAAAGCTAGGTTCCATTGCATAGCCTTAGCCTTGGGTACCACTTTAAAGCCCTCCCATGAAATTCCTATATTATTGCTTGAAGCACAGTACATCATTGTTACAGAACTAAAGACTTACAGACTGCTCCGAGATACAACAAACTCAGAGGCGATTTTAATTGTAGATGCTATGTATGCATGTGTACACGCGCGACTTTATATCTTTTTATAGAATCCGAAAATAGCACAGATCAATTCGTGAGTTCAACATTTTCATTCCTCAGCTTTATAAACTCTGAGTGCAAAAAGGATACGCATCAAAATGATAATTAGTAGCAATCGAAACCATACCTTCTTCCTTGCATTGCGGAAACTATTCCATTTCCTTTTCAGACATGCATGTCCATCATTCAGCTTACATGTAGTTCCAGGTGCGAGTTTACAGCAGAAAAAAAACTTCCTTTCTAATTTTTTTCTCTTCAAAAAGAATTTGGGTGCCTCTAGTAATGTCGAGTATTGCTATGGTTCCGGCAAGATGTCTTCTCACAAATGCAAAACCTGCTTGATGGGCTTAAACATGTAATGGTTAGATAGGCTTCCTCTTGTTCGCCATGAGAGTTCTGCCCACATCAATTTATGATGAAAGTGCGATACTTCTGTGTTTATCTTCTCCTTTGCTCTCACCTCCACACAGAGATGGGCTCGCACCTAGGCCTTTCTCTCCTTCTACGATGCATAATGTACACAAATACTGCCTTCCAATATTGCTGCTAGATTTGGGAGAGTGCAGAAAAGAACTTCCCTCTGTCCTACAGCTCTCTCTTCTTCAATGTGCATACCATTGTTTTGGCGTCGAGGCCTCGTATCTCTCTGGCTCAGTTCAGTAATTGATTCATCATACACGAAAAGAACTCTCTGCATAGTCCTCCCTGAAGAACATAGTTTCCGCCCCTTCTATAGCAATCACTTCCTCTGCTTCTTCTCCCTTTTTCCACTGTGACTGAAGACCTCTTCCTCATCTAGAACAGACCACGTCCAGAAAAGCCTCCCTTTTTTGTTACGGTGTGCACCTCCCAGAGATAGCGACGACCCCCTGCGTAAAGAACCCAAGAAAACTAATAGCAAAAATCATAATCTGCCAAAATTTTTTTTTTCGACTTCAGGCCTTCCCAGACCATTCAAAACACAGGCCAAAAATGGAAAACTGCCCCCCTCAAACATTGAAGAGCTGCCCGTCAGAAAGATAACAGCCCCCCTTCAATTCATAGCAGCTCCACTGACGCATGAAGAAGCTGACAATACGATGCCCCCCCCTTTTCCGTTCTTCTGTCAGAGCCATAAAATTCCCATCCCCCTTTTTCGTTTCTCCCGTCAGAACCCCTTAGGCGGCTGCCCACAGTGGACCCCCAGAATCAGGATTAGATGAATCGAACTCTGACAGCACATCAAATGCATGTATCTTCCAATCTAAGTTGGGAGTAACCACCACAGATGCTACACAAATGTTCCCATGAACCAATTTACAGTCATTGTTAAGGAAACTAACAGCTTTAGCTATTTGATGCAAGCCCCATGCGTAATATTCATCCCTAGGCCCCAAGAATCGATTGCCCACACTGGAGACTTGCGAATTAGAGCCCAATCACTTTTTTGACAGCTCCATTGATTTATATTGGCTCCCAATAAACAAGTCATATTGCAACATTGGACCCCCTTTTGTTCTGACTTACAACACCTTTGTAAAGATGTAATGGTGTCACTCCAAAAGCTTCAGTAACCCTCTGTAATATGGGATTTGAACCAATGACAATGCCCATATCTGCTTCTAGTAAGCAGAAAATATCACTCACGCTATCTCCTATAAAAATCGACCGGATAGGTCCCAAGAGACCATCTGCATCCCTTCTCAATTCCTTCATGACTCTCTCCTTATGAAATGGAGTTCCCACCAGCTGTTTGATACCTCCAAGCGTGGAAGAGCTATTGTTTATGAATTCATTACAATGTACTTCTATAAAATCAAGGCCCTCTTCTGATAGGACACCCTCAATATAATATTTGCTCCAGTAGATTGATATGACGTGAGCAGTTACATTATTGTGCAATGAGATTTGCCTCAAAAAGTTGGGACACCCTTCCTGAAAAACCACATTGTGACCCTCTCCTGTGCATCTTCCAATTTTAATCCATCAAATACCTCCTGCACAAAACAAAACTACAAGAGAACGATCGGCCAAAGCACAGCAACCCCCCTTCGACTTGCGACCTTTTAATAGTCCAAATACAGTAGCCCCATCCCAAAATGGCCCGCCTACTGCTCTTGATTTTTGTGTCCACATTTGAGTAGATCTTATCATTACCGGCCATCTATTCTCATTGCAAAACACCTATGTTCAACCAAATACTCTCCAAAATGAAACATATTAGTGCATCAAAACCAGCCAATTCCCGGGCTAACATACTCCCCTCTTCTTAGTTGCGAAGTCGTCCTTGACGAGCCACTCTCGCTGCAATATAATCCAAACAGCCATGAACATGTTAGTGTACCACTAGTTTGCATACGTTTCCATTGAGCCATCATTCCAAGTGGACCTGCACTCATTGAAGCTGTTAGTGCTCAAAAAATCACTCATGAATACATACAAATCAGTTACTTCCAAATGATCCAAGAACATGCACATATATGCAAGTTCCATTTCAGCCATGCATCAATTTGCCCATACATTCCATTATGAAAATGGTCTCAACCAAAATAACACACGCATACCTTTCCATGAATTACACATGCAACTACTATTGCGGCAAACAGAAAAGAAAATAACAACAACTGAAATGAATCCAACAGGACATGCAAAAATACCCAAAATGCATACCCCATTATTGCACCTACTATTCGCTATGTACAATTATTCCATGACTAGACGTTCCCAAAGAATCCTCATCGTCGTCCTACAAAAATCATCGAAACTCGAGTACAAGTCAAGACCTACATAAAAACCTAGAGTGTCCCGCATACTAGAAAAACCCTTAGATAGAGCACACAAGTTGTAAAGCAAGACCGTTGCCTTACCTCGTAAAGCCTCATCCATGAGTACATATAGAGTCTCCGTGCCTTCAAGAATGTTGATTTAAAGTGAGCTGATCTGTCGCAAGCCAACACATACCAATCACACAAGCAAATAACGTTCCCTTCCAGGCGATCATCGCCCTCTCCTCTCTCTCTCTCCTCCTTAGGAGTGGGGAATACTTCATATGAAAATTTTATTTTAATCACACGTTGGCCTACATTGACACTGGATGCGATTCGTGGACCTGATCACCCGATCAGGTTGATTCCACCCATCTACCAACGCAATGCAGCGCACAACACACAAACACAAAATGATCACACATAACATATATCAGCTAGCCCATAACGAAGCTGGATGCGGCTCATGGTCGTGACTACCCAGCCACGATGGCTCCACCTGCCTACCAACCCGTTATGGCGCGTAGCTAAGACACAATCACATACATCCCAAGCCTATGGCGAAACTAGCTGCGGCTCGTGGTCCTAACCACCCGGCGAGGATAAATCCACCCACCTACTAGCCCACCATAGCGCATTGGTACGATCACACAACACACTTTCTTTTTCTTTTCTCTTTTTTTCTTCGTTTTTTTTTTTCATAATCAATTAGTTCACCCAAGTCCTGAGAATTAGGGAGAGGAAGAAAGGGACTTTTCCCACCGTTCCCACACATACATGCAAACATATACACTCTAGCCTTTGACAGATCAACCACCTCTTCACTCCATTCTCTCAATTACAGACATTACATATGTATTCATCGAGTTGACTTTTCACTAGGTAACTACAGCCAGCTATGCCTTAGTCCCTCGTATACCTATCCCTAGGTGTCCTAGAATGTGAGTCTCTGGGATGTCTCATGTAGTCTCACATCGTACTCGCATCCCGACAACTTCCCTAAGGCGAGTCAGGCTCAACTTCGGGAGCTCCGTCATCACTTCCTAGCGTTAGCACATCTGCCCAAGCCCATGTGATATCGTTTTCCTCGTTAGGCATTTCCCTAGAAGGATCAAAATAGTAGTATCGATCTCCCACCCATCCCACATGTCGAACTAGGTACTCCTCAAAACACTCAATATAAAATGCAACACCCAAATCCTGGTTTATAAAGCATACCAGCCAATGTGCTTCCTCAACATCGTATTCCGTCTCAAAGTCGTCGACATCTATGTCCATGCGAGCGAACGTTTGGTCCGAGAAATATATCCTTAGCTCGTACAAGTAGAGTTGCGTAATTTGGTCTGCCATTTTGTTATTTAGGCTCTAACAGTCTCTGCATAACACAAAAAAATATTAGAAGTCCAAAATGCTTGAGCTAGCAAGGAATGATATTTATGACACACAAATCATAGATTACTTATGCGTATATATATAATACTATACATGTATGTACAAGGAGTCTACTTCGTCACGTCGTTTGGATCTCGTCTGGCTTCTCCCATCCTAACATCACTTGAAATATGGTTTAACTCGAAGCGCGTTAACCTTCACTGGAGCATATTCTTCTCCTAAATCTTGAATTTGCATGGAACCATTGGAATTGAGTTCCACCACCTTAAACGGTCCCGCCCATCTTGTCTGTAACTTCCCTGGGAATTTATAATATTTACTATCATAGACTAGTACCAAATCCCCTTCTTGAATCACATAGGTTTTGAGATTCTTGTCATGTCTCTCCTTACGTCTCTTCTGAATAGCTTCCAAGCTTTGTTGTGCGATGAGTCTCTTTTCTTCCAGCTTCACCAGTTGTATGTACCTCTCCTTTAATGACTCTTCCTCGCCCAATCTGGCTTCGATGGCCAGTCTTAATGTCGGGACTTCTTTTTCAATGGGAAAGATGGCTTCCTCGCCATATACTAGAGAAAACGGAGTGCTCTTTGTCGTCACTCGGTAAGATGTTCGATATGCCCACAAAGCTTCCAAAAGCACTTCAAACTGATCTTGTGGCTTGTTTTCTTCACCTTCTGGCTCTTTATCTAACTCCAGCTCTTCTTTTTGTGTAGGCTCTTGGTTGTTTTCATTAGCTGTGATGCTTGTTTTTTGATCTTCATCCTCAGGTTCCATTGGTTCTGGCTCCATTTCAATGCTCTCATAGTCCTCCTTCCATTCTTTCTCTATCACTTCTCCTTCTTCAGCCTCCTGAAGAACTACTACATAGAGACTAACATCATATCCTTCCTCATCAATACATTCATTCATAGTTATCACTTCTTCATTCACGCATACATCGAGGGTCGCTAAAATCTCCATCCAGCCATGAGGTTCGAACTCTTCATCTAAAAAGACTTGAGGCATGTAAGCTGGATCTTGTATAGACCTAGCTACTCCTTGCCCTTGCTGCCATCCTTTTCTCCTATCCTCTTCCTTTTTGGTAGTTTGACATATCCATAGATGTGTGTCCTCGTTCATCCAAGTCTGGTCACTAGAACCTATGTTGTGAATTGATTGGTCATCTTCTTCCTTGTGAATTTGATTCCATTGTAAGGGAGGAACATCTTGATATGCATAAGTGTGAAGATTTATTCTTGTGGTTGTTCCTTCATGTTGTAGGTATACAACATCTTTTCCCCAATCTTGCACCACCTTTAATTGTCTCATGAAAGGTCTCCCCAATATCATTTCATAATTGCTTGCCCTTTCAAATTGACAAATTGCTAAGGTGTGTTCAAATTCAACTCCGCATGTGGTGAAAACTACTCGTTCCAATAATCCCAAGGGTCTTTCTGTGTGTCCGTCAGCCATTTGTATTTTCATACGCGTTGGTCTTAAAGCTGGTTTTCCCCATTTCTCCCAAATTTCTCTAGTAGCAATGCCTACACCAGCTCCTGAATCTAAGATGGCTTTGGTTGTATAACCCCTAAAGGTAATTGGAAGGCAAGTGTTTCCTTCATCTCCCTCACTAAAATCTCCTACCTTATCCACTGGGATCTTTATAGTATTTACTTCATCAGACATCTCTTTTTCTCTAGTCTTGACCTCCAATTGACTGGTCAATTTCTCCTTCAAATGTGGTTTAACCTTCAACAATTCCTCTAATGTTAGTGTACAAGGGATTTTTACTTTTTTAAGGTGTTGTATGATGTCCGCTGTTTGGACTGATGGGTTCGGTTCTTTTTTCCTTATTGAGGGGATGCAATACAATTCAGAATTATGTTCGTACTCCCCTGTGTAATTGGGCAATTCCTTTACTCCATCATCTCCTTTGTCACTAGGATCCATTGGTAAAATTTCTTCTGAATTTAATTCAGGTAGTGAATCCTCCATTTCCTCTTCTGCTTCTATCTCTTCAAAAGGTGGTTCAATTCCTTCTACTTTCTTCCATCTGTCTTCTTGGACTCTAGCCCACAAATCTTTAGGCCATTCTCCTTCTACTTCGGGAACAACGGATCCTTCCCTTTTTTCCTCACAATAATTGCCATTAAGTGTCTTACTTACTTCAGGTTTTTCATGATCATTGGTGTTGATGCACTCTTGGAATTCTCTTTCAAGAATTCGGGTCTTGGGCAATGGCAATACAGGTTTTTCTAAGGTCTGTTGAGCAACTTCTATCAATTTTTTGCAGATCTCCAACCTCTCTTTCTCTAGGTCACCTCTAGGATATTCTCTTTCATGTTGTTCGATGGTTGGTCCGGCTCTTATTCGTGCCTTGTATGCCTGAATCCACATAGCTAATTCTTCAGGCATGGGATCTGCTAACACTGATCCTACCTCTTCTTTTTTGTACTTTTCATTTTTATTTTCTTCTTCATTTTCCTCTTTTGGGTTTTGTTTGCTCTTCTCATTTTCCGTCTTCTGCAGTAACTTCTTTTCTTTTATTCTATCTCTACGGCTCTTACATCGTTGGGTTCTTTTACTTACAACACTTTTTTCAGGCTCTTCCGAGTCTTCCACTCTCTGTGGTGTGGGTGTATTCAATTCTGGGCTACTTTGATCGTGTTTTTCAAGTTTTTCTAGGGTCTCTCTAACTTTGGCTCTTGTTATTGCCTTCAATGGTACAGTATATTCCTTATCGCTCCCTGATGACTCGATTACTTCTATCACATTGATTTGCACGTTGGATGTGACCTTGTTGGGGTTCTTGGGGCAATCTCTAAAAAGGTGTTCCTTACCACAATCACTACAGTAGCCTTCCCAGACTCGTTGTGGTGGTGGTGGGTTTGGCAATGTGCATTCTCTGATGTAGTGATCACCTCCACATCTATAGCATGGTCCTCTGGGTACAGGCGGTCTGTTCATGGGTCGGGGTGGTATGGTTGCTCTAGGAGCTGTGTACATTAATGACACATAGTCCTGCTCATATCCGTATGAACTATCTGATACTTCCATGCCATAGGCATATGGTTCATACAGTTGTCCATATTCCATCATTGAGCTTTCATAATTAGGATATGTTCCTTGACTAGGGTCATAAAACGAGTCATATGGTTCATTACTAGCCAAAGGTGTGGCTGGGACTATTGCTCTCTCTAGGTTTTCTTCAGGTTGAGCAATCTTGACTGGGACAACGTTCTGAGGATGGGGCGGTTGTTGTCCTAGTATTGGTTGTGGTTGGGTGTATCCTTGATACTCATATGGTCGTGGCACTGGTGCCTACGGCTGATAAGTGGGATATCTAAAGGCTTCACCTCCTTGATCTCTCTGAGGGTATCCATAAGGTCTCATGTATGGTTGTGCTGGTCTCGCTTGCCTATTGTAAGGGCAATTTTCTGTACTGTGATTTGTATATTTTTGTTCTATACTACAATATTGTAGAGATCCTGGGACAGTGGGTCTATTATAAGCATAAGTAGGTGGTGGGACTACTCCCCTAGTACACAAGTGAGAAGGATGATCACCTCCGCACTGCATACATCTTCTGAGCATGGGTACTCTCATAGGGTTATTGGGGTAGTTCCTCTGTCCTTGAACGTTCAACTTCTTTGCTACCAAATCGGCTATTTCCTCTACATTGTTTTTAGGGATTGATGTGTTACTGGCCAAATCTTCACTTTTCAAGCTACCTTGAGGTATTTTCAGGTCCTCTGCTAGGTTGTCTTCTAGGTCTATACATTCCTTCATCCATTCTTGCAAAGTCTGAACTCTCTTTACATATACCAATGATCTCAAAGATCCGTTCACCAATCCTTCCAAAAATAATGATACCATTTTATTTTGGGTAGGTCTCTCTTCTACTGGGCATCTGTCCACATACTGTTTGAATCTTCTTGCGGCCAATCTTATTGATTCGGTAGGGGCTTGCTTAAAGCTATGGATCAATGATGAAGAATTGTTTTTAATTCCTGACTTAGTGAATTCCTCAATCATTTCTTGGTAGACTTGTTCCATGTTTTGGAAAGTATTAGGTCCAATGGCTGAAACCATGCTAACGCAGTGTCTGACAAAGTAAGACCAAAGGACTCATATTGGATCAAGAAGTCTTCTACCTGTTCGGCTCTGATAACTTGTTTGAATTCAGCTATATGATTGTAGGGTTCATTAGAGCCATCATAGTGGTTTCTCATGCATTTGGCAACTTGAATTGGCCTTAATCTTCTTCCTGCTTCGGGTGGTCTAGGCATTACTGGGAAAATTGGTCTTCCTATTGGTATGCTTGGTCCTCTGGCTACTGGTGGTCTGACTGGAGCGAGGATTCCATGTCTTGGGTCAATAGTTGGTTGGGGTTGGTAATTAGGGTTATTTGCAGACATTGCGAACTCCACATGTGGTCTGACTGGGATTTGGGTTTGTCGTGTTTGTTGTGTTTGGCCCGACTGTTGACATGAATCATTATGGGATGTTCCGAGTGGGTTTCTTGTAGTAGTGGCTTGGTCCCTAGGGGGAAACACTGGGATATTCTGATATTTCAACTCAGCTCTTTCCGCTTCTGTTAAGGGCCAATATCTTCTCTGATTCTTATCCAGATATGTGATGATGGTGGGGAAATCAGGATCTTGTAACTCATAGATGGTGACTGGATTAGGGGCAACCTCCCATATTGAAGAATGTGCTCTAAGAAGATGCTCTATCCCATTGATCAAATACACATCCATTAGGGAGTCGTCTTGGGGAATCAGGTCTCCCCTCCATATCCTAGCTACAGCAGATCTCCCTCTAGGTGTAGTTACTTGCTCTTCATTCCCACCTCCATTTAAGTTTGAAGCATTATTATCTTCACCATGTTCATTAATGTTTTCCGGGTGCTCCGTGACAATATATTGGATATCTCTTTTGTCCATGTAAAAACCTCCTACATACTTGACTGCTGGTCTGGGCACTATATAAGCCTCTGACGCTTTCTTTAACCTGGCCACTGATCTGTTTAGACCATCCAAATAAATAGGGATCTCATTTTGGTTGGTGTTCACATACTCCAAGGAGGTCCTGTACTCTCCCTCAATGATCGACATCATGCCAATCATGGGTACTGTGTTCTGCATATCCTCTGAAGCCATGGGAATTTCGTCCTCTGACTCACTAGAGGTCTCCGAATAATGTGAACGGTTACTTTGCTCTGCTACACTACCTACAGAAGAGATTACACTTCTTCGACTTCCTAGGGTTCTTCCAGATCTTAGGTTCATCCACCTAACAACTCTGATCAGCCCTTGCAATCCTCTAGCCTCTGGGATTCTTCACTAAAGGTCAGAATTTCTTGAAGACTTTGGCTAGGAAATGACTGAAAAAGAATTTTTTCCAGATCATGATACTTGACTCCAGATTCCACGATTCACGATCTCTAGCCTAAAACGATACACGATCTTTGGGCTCAAACGATACTCGATATTTGATCCCAGACGATACTCGATCTCTGTCTACAAACGATACACGATACCTGACGAAAAACGATACTTGATGGGGAACGATACTTGATACTCGAGAGAAAACGATACACGATACTTCCCCTAAACGATACACGACCTTGTGAAGTGTAAACGATCGACGATACCTGAACAAAACGATACGCGATCTTTGGTAAGTATCGCGATCTCTGAGAAGCGATACACGATACTTAACCCAAACGATACATGATCTTTGAACCAAACGATCGACGATACCTGAACAAAACGATACGCGATCTTTGGTAAGTATCGCGATCTCTGAGAAGCGATACACGATACTTAACCCAAACGATACACGATCTTTGAACCAAACGATCGACGATACCTGATGAAAAACGATACTTGATGGGGAACGATACTTGATACTCGGGAGAAAACGATACACGATCTTTGAACCAAACGATCGACGATACCTGAACAAAACGATACGCGATCTTTGGTAAGTATCACGATCTCTGAGAAGCGATACACGATACTTAAGCCAAACGATACACGATCGTTGGTGAATATCGCGATCTTTGATCAAAACGATCTCTGGGCCAAACGATACCGATCTCTGATCGAAACGATCTCTGAGTGAAACGATACCGATAGGAGGGAAATATCACGATACTCGACCACAGGAGCAAAACGATACTTGCTAAGTATCGCGATACTCGACCGCGGGAGCAAAACGATACTTGACCCTTGGACAAATTTTGAAAGAGATTTTTTTAAATTTTGCTTCAATAAACTTGTTGTACTAGCTCTCCTACCCTCTCCCCTCTCTCTGTATCAATCAAAACACACCTTTTTTACCCTCTTGGTCCTAAACGATACTTGACGCAGATCGTTTGTTCCAAAAATTTGATTTACAGAGAAGAGATCACCACACAACAATAATGTGCTCACCTTGGAGGCTATTCCAACTCCTTTATCACTTCCCCTTGCTCTCTGCAGCCTCAGATAGCCTACTTGCTCCCACGCGATACTCGACAGATGCTCTCCACGATACTTGCTCAGAAACACAAGTGACTTACTAAATGACTTTTTTTGGTTTTTATACTTGGGATTTTCTTACTTACTGGGAATAAAGCAACAAAACAAGAATTGAAAGCTACTCTAACTACCTAGCCTACTCCCTCACTCTTCCTATTCTAGGCTAACAACTCACTACACACACTCCAAGAATGAGAAGTAGCAAGTGCGGTTGAAAATGACTTACCAAAGAAGAGAAAATCACCACTCCTCCTCTTACTTCAATGCAGAAAAGCTACTTACCATCACACGAATGCCTCGGTTTGATTCGTCACTCCCCGGCAACGGCGCCAAAAAGTGTGTTGACCTAAGTACCAACTTAGGGACTTGCGGAGAAAAAGACTATACCTCAATCCCCTCTCAAGTGCATATAGTGGGGATACACGCTTTTAATTATCAATCCAAAGAGTATGCAAACCTAGCCGAGTGTATGAGGACATGCAATCATGTGATGATCAATGCAAATGAACTACTCAAAGAGTGTAAACAAGGCAAAGACTTATCCAAACAATCTTCAACTGTTGGTCGTGGCGTCACGATATTTGGTGCAGCAGCTGTCAGTATTTTGGACTTTTCTCCCAGCTCCGAGCTCCAAATATAGCAAATAGCATATGCGTTTCGAAGCTCTCGAGAAGACGCATCCAATGGCAGTGGTTTCACTCAATTCTGACACTCGTACTTCAAGTTATGAGCAAAATACTGAGTCGCGGGGAATCTTTCCTACACTTCAGCACTTCCTACACTTCGCACACACCTTACCTACAGCAAATAAACACTTTCATGGATAAACAACACTCACAAGCACTCTTTCCAAGCAATACACATGCATACAAGCTCATAGAGAAGAAGATATAGAGTGAAGAAGACACAAATTCGAATTTTTGTGCTCTCTATTCTCACAATGGCAAAAAGTCCTTTACAAAGAGTCACATTTGACTTATATACTTGTGCCCTAAAAATGGTCCTTTCACACAAGAGACCGGCACTTTATTTACTAAAAGAATAATTTCCTACTATTTTACATGGGTAAATCTCTAATCTTCTGTGGGGATGCATCTAGAGGACTCCTCTAGTGCATTTACAACGGAAAATATATTACAAGAATGGTTATGATACAAAAATATGATGTCCAAATCAAAAAAATTTTGGGGCCCGTCTTTTTCTCTGCTTTGTGCTCTCTTTAGCTCTGCAACACTTATGTTATGGGTCCTTGATATAATTTCACTCTGCATCCACTGATGTAACTTGGTAGTATATCGTCTTCTAGAGTGGCTAGCTAAATAGCTCGACTTGTTGGGATTTTGTTAATTATCATGGTTGCATAGCCACAGTTTTCTAAGTTCGTGGCATGATGCTTTAAGGTATACACCAAGACTAAGTGTCATACCATCAAGCCCTTATCTTTTACATGTGCGTCAAATTAAGTTTTTTGTCTCTTCTTAGTTGTGTAGATCCCAAAAGCTACTCTAATCGCATTTCTCCCTGTCATTCTAAATCAAAGATTCTAGATGAAAGCTCAAGACCCTTCCATTGATGCTCTTGTGCTACCTCTAACATGGGTATCAGGAAGCATAAGGGCCACACTGCATTCTAACCAAATGCCATTTAAAAGGGTGTGGTGTTGAGTACCATTTTATAGGCCACTCTATAAGACCAAACCACATGATTCAATTGTTTGTCCCAATTAGATCATTTATTTTTCACCAACTTAGTTAGAATAGTGCATGGGATCTTATTTGTGCTTTTCGCTTTTTCGTTTGCATAACTATTCAATGACCTCATTCACAAAGTGGATACCACGGTCGCTTACCAGCTCTATTGATAAACCATATCTCATAAACACATTATCAAATAGAGACTTGGTTGTATTATATGCATCATTCTTCCTAATGGCTTTCACTTATACCCATTTGGTTAGACAATTAGTTGCCAAAATAATGTACTCAACATGTGAACTCTTAGCTAGGGAATTTATAGGACCTACAAAGTCCATTCCCCACTTGGAGAATGCACGTCCTCCCATCATGTGTCTTAGTGGCATCTCATCCATATCTATTACATACTGAGTGCATTGTCATGTGTCACACTGCTTTACGTAGATATGAGCATCCATTTGAAGGGTACTCCACCAAAGTCTTGCAAATAGTATTGCTTTGATCACCCTATCTGGTCCAAAGTTTCCTCCTACCACACCTTGGTGAGCAGCTTCAAAGATCTGAAGACATTCACTTTCATGCACACAGCCTAAGATACTCATCTCTTCCAGCATTTCTTATGGGAAAGTTTTGTCTTTCGAAAATCAACCAAAGAGCTACTCCACTCCGCCATTAGGGACACTTGACATAGAGTAGCATGCTCTACCGGTGGTCTATTGCAATATGTTGGACAATCCTAACACATCCTATGGACATATGCTTCCATGGTTGGCTAATATATGCCTAATCTTTATAGAGTTTGAAGGATTTGATGTTGAGAGTGATGTTGCTTTAGTCCACCTACATGTGCTAATTGCAGCCATTTTGCAACTCATCTTTGTCCACAAACAAGCAAATATGTCATGATTTGTTTGTTTGTATACACTATTTGCTAGCATGTGGTATTTTTGAGATTTCACCACCTCTTCGCCTTTTGCTTTCATTGTCAGGTGCTTAGGTCCAAAAGTTAGAATAGCCACCATAGGTTTGGCCCAATTAGGCACTACTTCCAGGTTGCACAAGTAAGCATCAAGAAGTTCATCTAACACTCCATTTGAAGAATCTCTTGAGGTCATTCTAGATAGGTAATCCACCCTAAGGTGGGTGTTACCTTTCCTAAAAACTACTTCAAAGTCATATTCCATTATTAAGAGAAACGATCTTACTAATCTATCAATATTGTAAGGTTTATTCACAAGATAGAGTAGCGCTTAATGGTCCATAAAAAATTTAAAAGTATTGCAAGTACATAATGTCTAAAATTTTTTACTACATATACCATGTTAATATATTTAGGTAGTGATGTGTGTGAACACTCTAGGACCTCCGGGGCACTTTTTTCCCTCTTTAGGAGATTTTCCCCCCGGCTTGTATATACACCTATTGCCATAATGGGCTACTTATCTTTGTACATTCTAGTGGTAATACATTCAGCACTGTGTGTTGTGCTCCAATCTTCTTCTTTTTCCTTGTGCTCTTCGCATGCTTCTGCAGACGTCTAACTCCAATACTTGGTATCAGAGTAGGTCGCTGCTTCATCTAGGGTGTTGTCTACACCTCTCCAGTTGCAGTCTCAAAATCGCACGAAATTCGGTAAGCATACTCAAGGTGTTTTAGAGATCAAAATTGCTTCGCCCTATCGTGCCGAAATCATGAGCTAAGTAAAGAGGAAGGCTTCACTACCACCAATGATGACAACCCAAATAGTGAAAGCTCCTTCCTTCGTCCTTCTCTTCCGGTATGCATGCCAAGCTTACTGCAAAAAAAGTCAAAGCTTAAAGGGAAACAACCGTCGAGCATGCCTTGGAAGAGCCCCCTGAAGAGCAGGATCATAAGTCAAGAAGTTGGGAGGAAAAAAGAAGATCACAAGAAAAAACAAGATCGGGTCCCTCCCCTCAAAGAGGTCCACCATCATTAATGAAAATCACATCGCTAAATGCCAGGGGTTTGTTTGATCCCTCAAGAGCGGTGATTATTGGCCAGTGGTTTAAAGACAAGTGTCTCAACCCCGACTTAATCTGCCTGCAAGAGATGAAAATTGACGCAGAGGATCTCTAGAAACAGCTTAAAGACATAACTCCAAACCACCTTTGGTTCTCCACTACGCACCCTAGGCGATCGGCACATCATAAGCGAGGCATCTGTATATGATTCTGGTAATGGCACAACAACCATTCAAAGAAGGCTTCCTTACTCCTCGTTTGCTTGCTTCATATAATTAATCAAGGATCCACACTGGCATTTTAATAGGTAGACTCCATGTCTCCGCTAGGTATAGCCCATACCAAATCTTCTTTTGAGGCTGTGTGAATCGATCTTGAGCAGGAAATGCGAAGTGTTGAAGGCACATGCGCAATGGTATGGCAATGTTTAGAGTGAAGGCACACATATCTTTCAACTTCTTGAGCTTACTATTCTTCATAGATTCTGGTATCAAAGGGTCTCGATCAGAGGGCACATGGGTGCAGTACATTTGGAGGGCCTCCTTAATTAAAGTTATGTTCAGCTTGAACTTTTTCATTTCTTCGTGGTTTGATAGAGAGGGCACCAGGAATGTGCTTGACTGATCACGATCTCCTATAGCCTTAAGAGTTGCAATCAAATAGTAACATCTGAGGAAATCAGGCTTAGGCAGGGATGCGCTAAAATAGTCCTTCAAACCTTCTTTCTTCCAAATATCTTGAAGAGATGCTACATTTTGTAGTGATTCAAACTCTCTTGAGGAGAACTTAAATGTCCACCACACTCCTCTAAATTCCAACTTAGACTCCCATATGTGGTCTACATCCCCCAGATCTCCTAGCATCTCATTGAACCAATGAGAGTTCCCTTTTACTCTTTCTGATAATCCACTCGGTGGATCCAAGATGGGAATTCATCTCACATTCAGATATTCTTCAGGCCTAGATATCAGTGGGGCCTACATGGGCATGGTCTCCCAATCAACTTGAGAACTAGTGCCTGCCTGGGAGCTCGTGCCTGCTGCTTCTACCATGTGACTATTTGTAGCTGATGATGCTAATCTGCTAGAAGAAGAGAGGCACATTAGTGTTGCATAGGAAACAGGATGTAATGGTGGTTCCTCCATAATACTAACATGACATTCCAAGTGGTTAGGGGTTAGGGATGAAGTGTTCGTGATGGGTGTGAATGTTGGTTAGTGGCTAGTGTCATCCTAGATGCATACTTTGGATATGCAATGTACTCAAAATGCACCTACATCAGAGTAGACGGATTTACAAAATTGGGTCAGGGATGGCCGATGGTCACATTGAGAGACCCTTAGGATTACTAGAAGGAATAACTCTCACTACATGTGGTGTTGAGCTCGAGCATACTTTTGCCATATGTGACTTTAGCAAAAATCAAGCCTATGAGATGAAGGATCAGGATCCTCATGGATGCATGAAGACTCACACTTATGGATGTGTAAAGTAGCAGTTGAAGAAGAGAAAAGAGAAGAAGCAAGAGAGGTAGGTGCAAAGGAAACTCTTAGATCAATTCAAGACCCAACCTATGCACCTGTAGTATTCCCGAACGAAGAATTTGAACCCCATGGTTGGGTAGAGATTTTAGCAACCATGGATGTAGCCATCAATGAAGAACAATGGACACCCCATTGTGACAAGGACGGCTATGACATTTCAGTCTTCATAATAGAGCCAATCATGTGTGATCCAATTATTGAAGAATGTGAACCTAGCACTGATGCATTCAAGGATGCAAGTGACTCTGATCTAGAGTCAATCATTATGGACCCACCTTTTGCATCAGATGAGGAATACTTCCACGAGGTGGAAGATCACCCTTAGAGACACGAGGAAAGTATGAATGAGGTGAGGTTAACCACACAAGTGACCACCAAGAGTGAGGGAAAGAAGAGGAAGAAAAGAGAAGTCACACCAGAGGAGGAGGAATCCTTGTTTGAGGTTCATGAAAACTTTAAGAAGTATGAAATAGAAGACAGGAGAGTCATGATAAGAATGGCAAAACACTATGCACAAGCAGGAGAGGCCTATGATAACAAAGAAAACACCAATAAAATAGTGGTAGCCATAGAAGAAGGAGAGGAGAGATGCACATACATTGGACATGACCTTATTGAACAAGAAGAAGAGCAAGAGTTAATAGCCTTGCTGAGAGAATACAGAGATGTATTCGCTTGGAGTTACAAGGAGTTAAAAGGTATAGAACTTGACATATGCTCACACACGATCCCTATGACCTTAGAGGCCAAGCCCTCTAAACAGAATCCGTACACATACAATGACAACTATGCTGCCAAGATCAAAGAAGAGATAGATCGCTTAATTGAAGCTGGATTTATCTATGAAATCGAGCACACTGAATGGGTATCCCCCATTGTAGTGGTGCCGAAAAAGAACGGCAAACTACGTGTATGCATTAACTGGAAGAAGGTTAACACAACCACTATGAGAGATAGTTATCCACTTCCTATCACTGAGCATCTATTAGAAAGGGTAGCAGGCAAGGAAGTGTACAACTTCCTAGATGGGTTCTCTGGTTACAATCAAGTAGCCATTGCACCAAAAGATCAGCATAAGATAGCTTTTGCCACAAGGTGGGGCATATTTTCTTTTCGGGTAATGCCATTCAAGTATATACAAAGAGGTTATTTCTCATGGTCTAGAGAGGGTTCTTATGCACCATTGAGGGTGTGTGCATACCCGACAACCCAACAGCAAGCCCGGCAACACACAACACCGAGGAGGCCGATGATCAAGAAGCGTGAGCACCAACCTGTGCAATATGAAGTACCTTGTGGCATGAAGCAGATCTGGATACGCAAGGGTAGAAAACCCATGGCTCTAGAGACAAATTCTCAAAGAAGCCAACAAGCTACACCATCAAGGATTCCAATGAAAGTGTCCCCTAGGCAACACTCTAGACATACCAATTCTATTTGGGTTCCTAAGTGGTCAATGAAGGCTATCCCCAATGCTCGACATATATGGGTGCCCAAGACCTGCTTACAAGCTCAAATAGCTTCACCTCCATTCACAAGAATGAATGAACACTCACAAGCACTTTGGGCAAACATCTCAGGGTAGACACCTACACCCCACACCATTACACGTTCGGTCAAACCTAGGAATATCGAGAAATGGGTACCCCAAAGGTCCCAAATCCAACACATTTGGCCCTTCTTGGATTCTGGCCTGATATGCTTTAAGCATCATGTCTAGATCCTCAGGAGTGGGATCTGCTAGGACTGATCCTACTCTAGGTGGAGGGTGGGTTACATGTGGTGGATTAGAAGGTTGGGGAATAGAAGGTGATGGTTTGGAGGGATATGGAATTTGGGGTGGTGGGGTGGTATGAGAGTGAGTTTGAGATGTGAGTTCAATTATCTTGTCTTTTGTTTCTCTCAAGCTTTCCTCAAGTTCGCTCATTTTCTTTGACCATTGTCTTTTCATTCTCTCCCGACTATCCCTCCAAGCTCTTGTCCTTTTCTTGGTTATACTCTCTGTCTCGCTAACCTCATAACTCTTTTCCTGCCCTACACCTTGAGTTTGCTGCAAATCTTGAGCTCGGGTGACTACTTGCACTGGGGCAATGGAAGTCACACTTCTTGTAGAGTCTACTATTAACCCAATAACATTGATAGGAGCGATTTTTGGCATGTTGATGGGGTTCTTGGGACACTCTCGTAACAAATGATCCTTTCCACAGTCTGGGCAAAAGCCTTGAATTGTCACAGATTGGGTTTGTGTAGGTGCTGGTAAAGGGCAATCGCAAATGAGGTGATCTCCCTGATATCGAAAGCATGGCCCTTTAGGAAATGGAGGTCTTATCTGCCTAGGCTGAGGTCTAGAGTTGGGGTTCGCGTACATAACATTCGCATAATATGGCTCCCAACTAGATTCACTGTGTTCTTCATAATAGTATGACTCATTATGCTCGAGTGACTGCATGTAGTAAGCTTGTGGGCTATCAATATGTGTGGAGTCAAAACTATGATCACTTGGATCACTTTCTGATAGCAATGGTGTTACTAGGACTATGGCTCTGTTCAGATTTTCTTCTGCAGATGCATATTTCACTGGAATCACATTGGTTGGAGGAGGGGGTTGCTGCGCTAGGACTGGTTGAGGTCTCTGCTGCCCTTGATAGGGTGGTTGCTAGGGGTTGTTGGGGTCTATCATACTGCTGTGGTGGGTATTGGGTCTCGAATCTGCTTTGTTGTGGATATGGCTGAGGGTAATTTTGCCTAACCACTTGCTTGTTGTATGGGCAATCTTGCGTGGTGTGATTAGTGTATCTCCATTCTATGGTGGAGTACTGGCTACTAGGATTCACTTGGGGATGAGCCATAATGGGACATACATTCACCATATGCTCACCTCCACAAGTGTAGCATCTTTTCATTGGGGCAAACCTTCGTATTTGTTTGCTAGAGATACCTATTTTTGGGCTACCTTCTCTGCAAGTTCCTCGATAGATGTGGATTGACTGGGAGTGAGAGTACTAGACCTATCTGAATCCTTGTAGATTTTTGAAAGCTCCAACTCCTCTCCTAGATTATCCTCAATGTCTATGCACATGGGTACACATTCTTCTAGGTTCTGGGGTCCTTCAAATACACATATGATCTAAGCTTGGTGCTCAGCAATCCATAGAACTAAGAACAAAGCCACCTGTTTGGATGGTGTTGGTAACTGAGGTACTGGACACCTCTCTAGGTATTGCCTAAACCATCTTCCTGCCAGTCTGACTGTCTCTTGAGGTGTTTGCTTGAAGCTATGAATCAATGAGGAAGTATTATGCTGTATGCCACTCTTAGAGAACTCAGTGATGAAAGCTTCTAAAAGTTGGTCTATGCTCCTAAACCGCCTCTCATGTAGTGGTTGAAACCACGTAAGAGCTGTGTTTCTAAGGGTTAGGCCAGAAGCATTGTACTGTGTGAATAGGTCCTCAACTTCTTCAACTCTCAAGACTTGCCTAAATTCTACCACATGGTCGTAAGGGTCTCTAGTGCCATCGAAGTAATTCTTCATGGACTTCACCAACTAGGTTGGTCTTAGGGTCCTAGTGTGTTCTCTAGGCCTTGGCAAAGGAAAATCATCAGCATTCTTTGGTTTCTTGGGGCTCTAGATCTCTCAGTTTCTTCTCTATCCGTTTCTGTTCTCATCCTTTCTCTTCCTACCGGGTTAGCAAAACTCACCTCGGGTCTATCTCTACTCCTTAAAGTTTCTCTTTGAGTCCCATGAGCTTGAGATGTTCCAGCTCATTGGTGACCATAAGACACAGGGGATCAACGTTGGGGAAAAACAAATTCACCCTTCCAAGTGTAGGCATGTTTCCCATGCTCTAAGACCACAAAGATCCTCTCTGAAGCATCATCCAAGTAGGTTACTTTGCCTAGGCTATCCGGATCTATGAATTCATATAAGGCTCTAAGGTACCCCCTATTTGTCAGTATCAAGCCCAAAATAACCCAAGAGCTGTGCCTCTCAACTCACGAGTAATTCTATGCTCCTATTGTCCTCGGGAACCCACTCTGGAGTGATTATTCTTGTCAGGACCGACTTGCCTCATGGGGTTTTGGCTCTTTTCCTAAGTTTCCTTGCTCTATGTCGCCCATGTCAACCTTTGCGATCACAGTGCCGAACTCGTATGTCCTATCTGGAAGGGTAGTGACCACATAAATCGGTCCTTCTTTATCTAGATATGCTTTATTTTCGAACTTGAGTACCGGACATGGGGTTGATCTGGGTTTTTAATCTGGACCACATATCTTCTCAGGTCATCTTCGTAGATGCGAGCACCTAGACGATTGGTCCTGATATATTCCAATTGAGTCTTGTAAGGTCCTTCTGGCTTTTCTAGGTATGCTACTCCTGAGCTACCCATTGGTCTCTCCATGTTATAGGACATCTCAAAGTCGCTTGTTTCTAAACTTAGGGTGTATGGATAATCACTCAACTGTTGGGCCCAAGACCTAGTAGTAAGATTGACACTAGCTTCAGAATACCTGAGGCTTTGTTTATCTCGGCCTAAGTATCTTCCTAACCTTAGGTTCATATGCCTCGATTCTCTACCCCCTAGTCCCAAGTACAATCTCGTTGCAGGTTAGTTTGTATCAATCACTTTGTTCTTTTTAGGTGATTATTGTGTTAAGCCCTTGTTTGAAATCACGTCATCAGGAATACTTAAGTGAATTGCGCACTTGATCATTGCTCGATTCAAGTTTACTTCTTTTCCTTAGAGTTTTCACACTTAAGATCTGCTTAATGTTTGTACTTAGTTGATTAGTTCTCTTGGACTTGACTCGTGCCTAGCGTTGCTCTAATTACTCACCACACCTAAGTTGCACTTAGCCTAAGCTAGGAATTGACAAAAAGGGGGTTGAGAGAACTTCCAACCTCTAGTCCTTGTTGCTCCGGTAGCTACACAAGCCCAGGAAGCCTTCTCCCAGGCTTGGTACTTATCCTTGCTAGCTTGCTTTGGAAGCCTTGATTGATCACAATGTTCCTACAAAGGTTCACAAGTTAATATGGCCCTTTTATCACAATGAATTGATAGACACACATTAAGAAGTATAGCCCCCTTTTTGAGCAACTCACTGTGCCCCCAAAATCCTTATGACCACCTAATCCCACCCAATGGCCAACCATATGGTGAAGTTATGACCAATCAGGCACTTGGGGGTCAAGAGAGGTTCTCAGGGTTCAGGAATTTATCTAATGTTTTCTAGTTGTTTTTCCCACATATAAGGCTCTAAGGTACCCCCTATTTGTCAGTATCAAGCCCAAAATAACCACAATTACACCCCTTAAAAAATTATGCGTAAAGCCGGTGTATCATGATAGCTCGGGTCTATGTGTCGCGATAGATGGGTGTGTCGCGATTGGTTGGTGTATCGTGATAGATGGGTGTGTCATGATAGGTCGGTGTGTCGTGATAGGTCAGTGTGTCACGATAGATGGGTGTGTTGTGATAGGTCAGTGTGTCGCGATAGATGGGTGTGTAATGATAGGTCGGTTTGTCGTGATACCTCGGTGTGTCGTGATACCTCAGTGTGTCGCGATACCTCGGTGTGTCATGATACCTCGGTGTGTCGCGATACCTCGATGTTTCACGATACCTCGGTCTGTCGCGATACCTCGGTGTGTCGCGATACCTCAGAATATGGTGAATTCTACTGATCAACCTAGTGATCCTGGGAGCTCTCAGGCTGCGCTATGTCGTGGTGCACTCAGATTCTCAATAGGGTCGATTTTTCAGTGTGTCGTGATAGCTCAAGGTCGATGCCTTGGGGCTTGCGCATATGAATTCTGTACCTGTAGAGCTTGCTGGGGATGGTGATGCTGCTGGCACCTGCAAGAAGCATGCAAAAAACACACAAAAACAACAATGCACTCCCGCTCTCTCTCAAACTCTCACTATGCAAATGAGGTGAATGGAATGGGAGTGGGAACATGAAAGGAAGATGGAGATGTGTGGAGTGGAGATGGAGATGGAGATGGAGATGAAGATGGGGAAACAAAATTAGTAAAAACTTAGAAATAACCTACTACTTACCTTTCCAACACGTCCTCTCTAGGTCTTACCATCACACGCTCGTCCTCAAAGCTCAGATCCCCAGCAGTGATGCCAAAATTTTGGTGTAGCTCAGTGATGATTAGCACCTCCTTTTATGTCAATCCGGGACGGTATGAAGACCTCGAACAAGTGATGGCAAAAGTGTGTGAGTGAGAAGCACACAAACATGCACACACACGTGCACACAAGGCAAGAACAAAGAGAGACACAATGGAATAACTTCTATTGCAAAAGAGTTCTCATCTAAGTTCAAATCTACAGGAAGCTCACCTCAAAAATGAGCTCTCTAGCTCTATTTATAGTTTTTGACTAGCTTTGGTCCTGTTCATACCTAGTGTACGACCTAGTTAAAAATTAGGTCCCTAAGCTAGTTTGGAGGCTCAAACGAGCTCTAAAAATTATGAAACTTGGTAGACAATTACTTCTAAAGCTCCTCAAGCTCGAGGACTCCTCGGCTTGCACAAAATAGAGCTTCAAAAAGGTGAAACGGTATTTACAATGGTTTTCAGTGATGAGAATCACTTTTAAAATAATGAAAGGATTGGAAAAAATTGGATGGGTTGCCTCAATGCTAGATCTGTGTGTATGCCCGTACTTGCTTCTTCCCGTATGATGCCAACAACATGCCTTCCATGCTCCATTACTATGAACATTTTCTCTGAAGTCTTATCTAGGTAGACAACTTTGCCTAGTGTCGTAGGATCTTTAAACTCGTATATTGTGACTCCACCTACTTCATTAGGTTGATCTAGTTTAAATCTCTAAAAGGCTTCATCCATATCCCTATTCAAGAACCATTAAATGTTTTTTTTATCTTGAGGGATCCACTCACGATTGATGATCCTAGTCAAGATGGATTTGTCATGAGGTGTTCAAGGCTCTCGGCCTATGTTTCCTTGTACCAAGCCTCCTATCACATTCTCTAGAATGACAATTCCAAACTCATATATCCTATCTAATAAGCTGGTAACCACATCCATGGTTCCTTGCTTATCAATGTATGAGCTCTCTTTGAATTCAAACACTAGGTGTTCAAGTCCCAAAGGATTTATCAAGGTTTTTGAGTTAGACAACAAATCTTCTCAAACCATACTCATAGATGTGATCAAATAATTGGTTGGTTCTAATATACTCCAATTGAGTATTATAGGGACCTTAGGATGTCTATAAATAGGTTGTGCCTGAATTCTCGTAGGTCCTTCCATGCTAGATGACATTTCTGAATCACTAGTTTCATAACTTAGCATGTAAGGATAGTCACTGATCTGTTGAGCCCATGACATAGCTATGTGATTGACACTACCTTCAGAGGATTTGATGCTTTGTCTATCCCAACCTAGGTGTCTTCCTGATCTAAGGCTCATATGCCTTATTTATTAACCCAATGATTCCCAAGTACAGCTGCATTGCAATGTTCTTTTGTTAGGTTCTCTTTTGGGTGTAGAATCTTGTCCAATGACTTACATCCTTAGGAATACTTTATTTATGTCATAATTATAGTTGTGATCAATGAATTTATGTTCTTTTTTACTTAGAGTTTTATGAATTAATGTTGTGACTATACTTGAATTTGAGTGATTAGGTTATCTTGTACTTGAGTCCTTCCTGAAGTAACCCTAATTAATCAGAATCTCTAGTTGCACTAAGCCTAGGCTAGAAATTGACTGATGGGCTAAGAATTCTTCCAAACTCAAGTTTGAAGCTCCTATGAGAGCTCCGATACCCAAGAAGTATGCTCCGCAAGCATGATCTATACGTGAGCTAGCCCATTTGCCTTGCTCAAGAGCTCCAAGTGCTTGAAAACATGCCAAATTTCAGCTTGAAAATTCACAAAATTAATATTTTTTACTAGCTTTGGGCTTGTTCAAACCTAGTTTTTGGCTTAGTTAAAAATTAAGTTCCTAAGCTACTTTGGAGGCTCAAACAAGCTCTAAAGTGATACCTTGGTGTGTCACGATACCTCGGTGTGTCGCGATACCTCGGTGTGTCATGATACCTCAGAATATGGTGAATTCTATTGATCAACCTAGTGATCCTGGGAGCTCTGAGGCTGCGCTATATCGTGGTGCACTTAGATTCTCAATAGGGTCGATTTTTTAGTGTGTCGCGATAGCTCAAGGTCAACGCCTCGAGGCTTGCGCATATGAATTTTGTGCTTGTAGAGCTTGCTAGGGATGGTGATGCTACGGACACTCGCAAGAATCATGCAAAAAACACACAAAAACAACAATGCACTCTCGCTCTCTCTCAAACTCTCACTATGCAAATAATGTGAATGGAATGGGAGTGGGAATATGAAAGGAAGATGGAGATGGTGTGGAGTGGAGATGGAGATGGAAAATCAGATGAAGATGGGGAAAAAATTTAGTAAAAAATAAAAAATAACCTACTACTTACCTTTCCAATGTGTCCTCTCTACGTCTTACATCACACGCTCGTCCTCAAAGCTCGGATCCCCGGCAATGGTGCAAAAATTTGGTGTAGCTCAGTGATGAGTAGCACCTCCTTTAATGTCAATCCGGGAAGACATGAGGATGGTATGAAGACCTTGAACAAGTGATGAAAAGTGTGTGAGTGAGAAACACACAAACATGCACACACATACACACACACACACACACACAAGGCAAGAACAAAGAGAGACACAATGGAATAACTTCTATTGCAAAAGAGTTCTCATCCAAGTTCAAATCTACAACAAGCTCACCTCAAAAATGAGCTCTCTAGCTCTATTTATAGTTTTTGACTAGCTTTGGTCTTGTTCAGACCTAGTGTCCGGCCTAGTTAAAAATTAGGTCCCTAAGCTAGTTTGGAGGCTCAAACGAGCTCTGAAAATTATGAAACTTGGTAGAAAATTACTTCTAAAGCTCCTCGAGCTCGAGGACTCCTCGGCTTGCACAAAATGGAGCTTCAAAAAGGTGAAACGATATTTACAATGGTTTTTAGTGATGAGAATCACTTTTAAAATAATGTAAGGATTGGAAAAAATTGGATGGATTGCCTCAATGCTAGATCTGCATGTATGCCCCTACTTGCTTCTTCCCGTATGATGCCAACAACATGCCTACCATGCTCCATTACTATGAACATTTTCTCCGAAGTGTTATCTAGGTAGACAACTTTGCCTAGTGTCGTAGCATCTTTAAACTCGTATATTGTGACTCCACCTACTTCATTAGGTTGATCTAGTTTAAATCTCTGAAAGGCTTCATCCATATCCCTATTCAAGAATCATTAAATGTTTTTGTTATCTTGAGGGATCCACTCACGATTGATGATCCTAGTCAAGATGGATTTGCCATGAGGTGTTCAAGGCTCTCGGCCTATGTTTCCTTGTTCCAAGCCTCCTATCACATTCTCTAGAATGACAATTCCAAACTCATATATCATATCTAATAAGCTGGTAACCACATACATGGTTCCTTGCTTATCAATGTATGAGCTCTCTTTGAATTCAACCACTAGGTGTTCAAGCCCCAAAGGATTTATCAAGGTTTTTGAGTTGGACAACAAATCTTCTCAAACCATACTCATAGATGTGATCAAATAATTTGTTGGTTCTAATATACTCCATAGGGACCTTATGATATCTATAAATAAGTTGTGCCTAAATTCTCGTGGGTCGTTCCATGCTAGATGACGTATCTGAATCACTAGTTTCAGAACTTAGCATGTAAGGATAGTCATTGAGCTGCTGAGCCCATGACATAGCTATGTGATTGACACTACCTTCAGAGGATCTGATGCTTTGTCTATCCCAAACTATGTGTCTTCTTGATCTAAGGCTCATATGCCTTATTTATTAACCCAACGATTCCCAAATACAGCTGCATTGCAATGTTCTTTTGTCACAATCACGTATTCTTTTTAGGTTCTCTTTTGGGTGTAGAATCTTGTCCAATGAGTTACATCCTTAGGAATACTTTATTTATGTCATAATTATAGTTGTGATCGATGAATTTATGTTCTTTTTTACTTAGAGTTTTATGAATTAATGTTGTAACTATACTTGAATTTGAGTGATTAGGTTATCTTGTACTTGAGTCCTTCCTAAAGTAACCCTAATTAATCAGAATCTCTAGTTGCACTAAGCCTAGGCTAGAAATTGATTGATGGGCGAAGAATTCTTCCAAACTCGAGTTTGAAGCTCCTATGAGAGCTCAGATGCCCAATAAGTATGCTCCCCAAGCATGATCTATACGTGAGCTAGCCCATTTGCCTTGCTCAAGATCTCCAAGTGCTTGAAAACATGCTACATTTTGGCTCGAAATTTCACAAAATTAATATTTTTTACTAGCTTTGGGCTTGTTTAAACCTAGTTTTTGGCTTAGTTAAAAATTAAGTTTCTAAGCTATTTTGGAGGCTCAAGCAAGGTCTAAAAATTATGAAAATTGGTATGTACATAGACCTAGTACTCATCAAGCTAGGACAACTCCCCTTGAACAAAATGGGGTTGGAATTACAAAAAACAAGATATATGATGTGGTGGAGTGATGAAAATCACTATTGGATAAATTTTTGATGTAAAAGAAGAATTTCTTGGCCTACTCACTAGATCTGTGTTGACTCGCGTGTCAACAGGGTCTTGCTTGACCTTCCCTCTACCCTGAATGTCTTTGACTTGAGCTCCTCATGCTTCCTTGCCTTGTCAAACCTCCCAAACACCCTAGCTACTACCAACAAGATGTACTACCTCTATAATGGAATACTATCCACAAGGCGCAAGAAGATATTTAATATGTGCACTCCAAGGATCAAAACCTTCTAGGATGCATGAGGATACACACTTATGGACGTGTAAATTTGAAGCAGAAGAAGAGAAGAGACTAGAAGCTAGAATCATATGTGCCACAAAAAACTCTAGATAACTTCAAGACCCAGCCTACACACATATGATATTTCTCGATGAAGAATTTGAACCCCAAGGTTAGGCAGAAATCCTAGCAACAATGGACATAGCAATGAACAAAGAAAAATGCAGCCCCCATTGTGATGAAGAGAGTTATGACATTTCAAGAATCGTCACTTGAGGAAAGTGAACCTAGTAGACAAGTATTACAAGAGGAGGGCGATGGGGACATAGAATCCATTATTGTGGATCCCTTTTTCACTTCAGAAGAAGAGTACTTGTACTAAGTC
Source organism: Ceratopteris richardii (assembly GCA_020310875.1). Taxonomy (NCBI): domain Eukaryota; kingdom Viridiplantae; phylum Streptophyta; class Polypodiopsida; order Polypodiales; family Pteridaceae; genus Ceratopteris; species Ceratopteris richardii. Next base: position 120,381,849 of record CM035438.1, on the reverse strand, counting down.
TTGGTAGAATATAAGAGCATAGAGCCAAAGAAACCTAAGAATGAAGTGACACTAACTACACAAGTAGACACAGAGAGAAAGAAAGAAAAAGGAGAGGAGAATTCCCCCACACAAGAAGACAAAGAGTCCTTATTTGAAGTTCCTGATGATTTCAAGAAATATGAACTAGAGGATAGAAAGATCATGGTAAAGATACCAAAGAGAGAAGCTATCATGGGAGAAGCATACATAATAAAGAACAAACCAAGAAGATTGTAATAACAATTGAACATAGAGAAGAAAGTTTCACTTATATTGGACATGACCTAAGTGAAGAAGAGAAATGAGAATTGATGAATTTGTTAAGAGAAGATAGAGATGTGTTTGCTTGGAACTAAAAGCACTTAAAAGGAGTGGATCTAGAAATTTTCTCCCATAGAATCCCCATGGATTTAAAGGCCAAGCCAACAAAAGAAAAGCCTTACACTTACAATGATACAGATGCAGCCAAGGTAAAGGAAGAGATAGATAGATTGATAGAATTTGGATTAATATATGAAATTGAGCACTCAGAATGGGTGCCCCCCATTGTTGTTGTGCCCAAGAAGAATGGAAAATTGCAAGTGTCCATTAACTTGAAGAAAGTTAATGTGGCCGCTATTTAAGATAGTTATGTGCCTCCTATCACTAAACATCTATTGGAACATGTAGTGGGTAAGGAAGTTAACAACTTCATTGGTGGGTTTTTTGGCTACAATCAAGTAGCCATCAACCTAGAAGATCAACATAAGATAGCTTCTGCCACTGAATGGGGCATCTTTGCATTTCATGTGATGCCATTTGGGCTCACCAATGCTCATTCCAGAAGTCTATGTGGATGATCTCTTTGCCCATTCCCACATAAGACAAACACACATCTAAAGTAGGTCCTAAGACTGAGAGAAAGTGTTTATGTGAAGCTAAAACTTGATCAAATTCTCGTATTTTAGCAATCTATTCTTACCCCAAGCTCGCTAATGTGCACAATTTATGTTCACTTTTTTGATCCCCAGTAGGATCGCCAAATGAAGTAGGTCCTAAGCCTGAGAGAAAGTGTTTATGTGAAGCTAAAATTTGCTCCAATTCTCGTATTTTAGCAGGCTATTCTTAACCCAAGATCTCTAAATGTGCACAATTCACATTCACTTTTCCGATCCCTAGTAGGATTGCCAAATGAATCTGGTCTTGAGCTGGAGAAAAGTACAAATATTTGCAGCTAACTTTGCATAATTTCCCATATTTGGCAAGCTTCTCTATCCTAGGTGCAAAAACCTATGCACAAATATAATTATTTTTTGATCCCTAGTAAACAAATCTTTTAGATATCACTCTTAAGCCCCACTTCAACCTGAAATTTGGCCAAGGATATGATCTGGTTCTTTAGTCCAAAATTTGGCCTAATTGATGAATGAACTTTTTTGTGCACACCCTCAAGCTTTGGCCAACTTTTCCAATGTTCCAAACTCCACATCTCTACATTGTTTCTCTCTTTCTTCTCCTTCTCTTGGTTCTTCACTTTCGAGCTAATTCTCGCTAACTTTCGAGCCTCCTATTATACTCCAATGAAAGTGAGGTCATTGTCATAGGAAATATATTCTTGTCCCCACTGAGGAATCCAAGTGCATCTGCATATGTGAACGAATCCAAGAACCTCAAAAAGCTCACACAACTGTGTACCCATTTGCACACACATCGTCATATGCAACATGTAGACATAACTGGTAAAACATGTAGATATATATGCTCTACAACATATATTCGGTTCATTTCCTTTTCCAGAATCAATAAACAGCTAGGAAGAGGATACAAACGGGATGTTGTAAACCTACTAATGGAAATATTATGCCTATGTTAAACCAGCAATACCATTTTGATGAGGTAAGGTGCACCAAAAAGGATGCATGTTCTTTTATAAATCTGTGCACATACCTTGACTATCAAAGTTAATCACCTCCATACTTTTCTCCATATTGAAATAATTTGTGAGCAGCTCCCTTTTCCAGCTTGCATTTCTGCATGCAATCCCTACAACTTTCCTTCTTCACCACAGCATGCTTTCTTTTGGTTCAAAGTAGCGAAATGGCCTTTTTGCAACTCCATGCGTTACTTATCCTCCTAACACTGACATCCATGCAGCAACATATTGTACCATGAGCTCATCAAATCCTTGTTGTGCCCCTTCCGAAGCATGGCACATAGCCTCTTTAACATTGCATGTGGGTCTCACAAGAATAAATTCTCTCCCAACTAGTTGCCTCCCCCATTTTGATTGTACTTTATCGCCATTGACAAACATCTCTCCTTTGCAAAACACATGCAATCAAAAATATACATTACAAAATGGACGCTTGTTAGTGCACAAAAAATCATCCATTTATACAACTAACATACTCCCCTCCACTTATTTGTGAAGTCGTACTTGAGGAGAAATATGCATTGCTTTCATGTTCCTGCAAACAAACCATCTCATATGAACAAAACTTTGATCCAATCAACTTTACCTTTGATGATTTTCATTTCTCTTTTTTATTTACTAGAAGAACTTGTTACCGCAAGGAACTTGCTACTCAACAAAAAATATTATTGATATCAGAAAACATTAACCAAAAGGTATGTCAAAGACACATAAATGATCGTGCGATCAAACTAATGGATCAATGCACACATGCTTCTATTGTGTTATTCCATTTAATCTTGCTATCGACCTCTCCAATTTTTGTATTTGGCTACCCCATGGTTCATATCATTTGTTTCTTAGCTTTTGTATCTCTCTCGTGTTTGCCCTTCCATTTCCACCTATATCTTCTTCTCGCACTTATTTCTTTCTCACTCTGATTCAATTTTTTAAATAAATCAAATGTTTTCTCCTTTGGTAGTCAATTCATTTATCTCTAAAGATGGTTCACCATGCATGCACATCAACAAGAACCTTTTAAATCTATCTTTGGTTTACCTCAACAAAACTGCTCATTGTTCATGTGATTCAAGACTTTGAGTTAATGCACAGACTCAGATTCCAAGTGCATAGCTTTCAAAAGGCTCACAAATAAAAAAGATAATTAGCATGATTAGATCTCTCAAGTCAAAGTCTTCTATAGACGTATAGCAATCCAAATTTTAGGTGAGCATGGGCTTTGATTTGACATTTATTACGTATAAAGGACTAGTTACATGAGAGCGGCTTTGAAAAGCAAGTGTGAAACTAAAAGTTGGTAACTTTTATAGAAGACCTTTGCTTTCAATAATAGAAATTGCGATCTACAATGACCCTTATTGTAACCACTATTTTTCTAACTATTTCTCACAATAGAACCTTCTACGTGGGTTTATTTACAAGCTAAATAAATTATAATTTGGATTATTGATGTCCGCCCTTTCACCCCTTGCACGCTCCTCACGAACCTTCATCTACTATATCAAAAACATTAAAAACACATTAATACATTAATAATTTAACACTCCAACAATGCATTGTTCAACATATTCCATAAGTTATAACACATCATGCCTTCTCCTCTCTTTTGTCACCCCTCGAGAGAGGATTTTTTTTTTCTTTCTTTCCCCTTTTATTTATTTATTCACACAAGTTGGCCTATGCCAAAGCTGGATGGGACTCGTGGCCCTCACCACCCGACCAGGTTTGTTCCAGCCATCTACCAACTCGATGTAGTGCATGATGCACAATGCAAGCCCTATGCAAAACTGATGTCAGCTCATGGTTTTGACCACCTAGCCAAAGTGACTCCACCTGCCCATTGCCCACATAGGCACATAGCAACATATAGGTCACGCCTATGATGAAACTAGCATCAGCTTGTGGCCTTTCTCACCCGATCAAGGTTGTTCCACCTACTAGCCCAGTGCAGTGCACTGACAACACATACATATACATAAGATTTTTATTTTCTATTTTCCTTTTTCTTTTTTTCTTGTTTTTTTAATTCCAAAGTCTTGAGAATTAGGAGACAAAAGAATGGGCTTTATTTCCTAATCATCCCAACACATCACACATATACATATAAGCCCCCATGGACATCTTGATGAAACATACCATATCTTTCTCGCTACTCAAGATAAAATTTAGCCACTAGACTCTATAATCAACTCTTTCCCTTAAGACCCGCACATACTAATCATCTCATCAATTTGCAACCTCAAAAAGTGTCAGTTTATCTCCTATGTTTGCAACACAACTCAATCCATCCATTCTCACATCTCAAACTTGCAATCTAGTGAAGAAAACTCTTGTCAAACCTAAGCTATCATTGCCAATGACACACTTAGTCATAAACACCTCAAAGAATAACCATACGATGGATCACTACCAATAGAGGCAATCATATATCCATCCTTAAGCTTGGTATCCTAGTGACTAAGACCATGAAGAATTCTTCTCGATTCCATTCTTTACCTCTTGATAATCCATTCATGTCATACATACACACTATAATGAATCCTCTCTTTTTTTCTCTACAACTTTTCTTTTTCTCACTCAATCTTTTCAATTCTTAAGCTTTACACTCCCTCCACTTACTCTCCCCTCCACTTTTATTCATTCTCGATCTTTTTATTTCTAGATCTTCTTCTTCTTCTTTCTTCCACTTGCTATCACTTCTTCTCTCATCTGAACTCCTCAATCATCACCTCATCATCTTCTAAGCTATCACCTCCACTCAGTGGTACTATTCAACTTCCATATTTCCTCATTTTCACTCCTTATTTTCACTAGTCACTTTCGTTCTATTTTTCACTCACTTGTTGTTCTACCTTTGGTTGTCTTCTTTAACCACCTCATCCTCTTTTTTTTTAATTTTGAATAACAATAATATAACTCAAATATATGCAAGCAAATAGGCAAACAAAAAGCATATGTACAATATTTGTCACATTTTTCTCATCTTTTTAGATTTTTCTCTTTTATTTTTTCTTTTCTTAAAAAAATAGTTTCCCGTCTTCACACTCATCTCCTTGTCTTCATCTTTTCTCAATTTCCACTTATCTTTCTTGATCATAACCACTATCCAAACTCGCTCCTCAAAGCTCCTTGATAAATATCCTTTTATCTCGAGACTCTTCTTTGTGAAGAGTCCATATGATTTGACATCTTTGATATATGATGCTCTACCCATGCAAGACGATCTGCAAGGTCTTGGGCATTATCATTTGCTATGTTCCTTTATCCATCAACCTCCATAGCTAGTTCCCTTAGTCCTCGTATATTAAGGTCAATATCATTTTGATGTTGTGACATTTCACAATGTAAATAATTCATCCGTTTCTACAACTTCTCATTCTCTGGTTTGAATTCACATATACTATTTTTTCTTTCTTAGAGATCATTTTTAATTCTCCCAAATAATTCATATAGCTTCTCAATTTTCTCTCGCATCTTCATATGTTCCCTTTCCAACTTCTCACATCCATCTTTATGTACTTGCTCAATTTTATCAACCTTCTCCACTAGAATAAGCTCTTTTAATCTTCTTCTTTCTAAGTTCTCTAGCTTGCCTTTTAACTCCTCCCACTCAGATTGTACCTCTTCAACTCTCTCGTTGGTCTTGTAAGAACTCTTCTCTAAATGAATTGTCAAGGTTTCTACCATCTCCTTCAAAGTCTTTGTGTCTTCTATCACTTCTCCTAATGTTCTTAAATTTTCTAACATCATCTTCAATTCCTCTTTAATTATATCATCTTTTTTACCCTCCTCTACATCTCACTTTCTTTCTTCTCTTTGACTCATCCATTTATTGAGCTCTCATCTAAACATCTCATTCTATTTCTCGAATTGTTCCTTTTTCTCTCACTATTTTCTTAGGCACATTTTATCTTCTCTAATTCCGATTGAAGGTTGTTGTTGGTTCTACTTGCTTCCTCACTAAATCAGCAATCCCATATTACATTTATTTCTATCTCTCATTGCTCAATCCTTTTTATTGAGTCATCTGCCTCCTCTCGTGATGCTTTTTTGGGTGACTCTCTTTCAAACAAGAACCAATAACAATCTTATATCATTAAGGTAGAACTACTCCCAAGTACTTCTCTTTCTATTTCTTTATCATTTCTAAAAACTTTTCCACTCTAAAGTTTTTTGTTGGAGTTAGACGTCTATGAAAGAACATGAATAGCACAAGGAAGAAGAAGAAGAAGCTTGGAGCACAACACACAATACTGAATGTATTACCACTAGAATGTACAAAGATAAGTGACCCCTTAGGGCAATAGGCATATATGTAACCCGGGGAAAAAAAACCTCCTAAAGAGGGAAAAAAGTGCCCCAGTAGTCCTAGTGTGTTCACACACATCACTACCTAAATATATCAACAAATCCCCCTAGGAGTGATAACAAGGAATTGGCACTCATGTATAAGGAAGTGGCTAGCTATGTGGAATCAATCCACAAAAGGAAGTAAGCTCAAAGCTTTGCAAAAAGCTTCAAACTTCTCTCTAGGCAGAGTGTTCGTGAAAAGGTCTGCAATTTTCTCCTGCATGGGCACATATGCCAAGCTGATCTCTATAGTAGAAAACCTCTCCCTAACATAATGATAATGCACATCAATGTGCTTAGTGCGAGCATGGAACACAGGGCTCCTCGCAACTGCCAATGCACTCTAACTATCAGTGAAGATGGTGCTGGCAAAAGATTGACCAACACCCAAATCATCCATAAGGCATCTAAGCCACACACACTCAATAGTCACTCTGAAAGCTGCCCTATACTTAGCATCACAACTAGAGTGGCCATAGTATGTTGCTTCTTGCTCAACCAATATATGCATGAGCTACCAAGCATGAAGCAAAAACCACTGGTGGATACACGAGTGTCATAGCAACTGACCTAATCAGGGTCAAAAAATGCATGTAAATCAGGTGGTAGTGATCCCCCCCTTGGGATAAAACAATCCAAGTAGCCGAGTACCACTTAAGTGGCAAAATATGCGCTTAACTGTGTGCCAGTGCTTGACACTTGGGCAATCCATAAATCTACTCATCTATGAGATAGCAAACTGAATATCTAGCCAAGTAATGCATAAGTAAATTAGGCATCCAACAACCTGCTGATAGAGAATATCATCAAATGCATCTCCAGTATCATGAAGACTCAATTGTAAACATGTCCCCATAGGAGTGGCAATAGGTTTAGAGTCTTCAAGACTAAAATGATGCAATGATGTGTCAATATATTTCATTTGACATAAATCTATTCCACCATCAACTTGCATAAAATGAATGCTCAAATAATGATGCAAATGCCCCAAATCTGAAATCTGAAATGAGGCATGCAAATCACTCTTGAAATCAGCAATATGCTTCTCACGAGGGCCAGTGAGCGGCATGTCATCAACATACACATCAATGATGAGAAGCACATCATTAGCATGCTTACTATATAAGGTGCTCTCAGTTGGATTGTTCTCAAAACCATGTGCAATCAAATAAGCATGTATCTTGTCATACCAAGCATGTGGTGCTTGTTTGAAACCATATAAAGCCTTTTTCAACCTACACACCTGGTTTTCATGCCCTTTCTGCACAAAGGCACGGGGCTGAAAAACATACACTTCTTCATGCAAGTCACCATTCAGAAACGTAGTTTTAATGTCCAATTAATGTACATTCCAACCATGATGAGCTGCAAGTGCACAGATGCTACGAATAGTAGTCATTCGGCATGTGGGAGCAAAGGTCTCATCAAAATCAATGCCTCTTTCCTAAGCATAACCCTTTGCAACAAGCCTAGCCTTATACCTATCAATTGTTACCTCAGGCTTATGCTTTAGCTTGTATACCCACTTAGTTCTAATGGCCTTCTTGCCAAGAGGAAAGTCACATAAAGAGCAACCATTTTTCATGATAACATCATATTCAGATTGCATTGCAGCAATCCAATGTCTAGAATTTTGTGCTTTATCAAACGAAATAGGCTTAGTTTCATCACAAAGACTAGAGGCAGCCATAGCATAACAATCTGATGCAAAAGAAGCACTATGAGAGTTTGAATGACTACGATATTGTAGAGATGCATCTAATTTGCCATCACGTAAAGTCTACACCAGCCATTTTGGCATAGTTTTTGCCTCCTCAATATCAACTCTCACATCAACAACTGCATCATGTAAACTTGCATCAGAAATAGAATGATCTGCATCATCACATGAAACCTATAAAGGTTGAAAATTTGCCTCATTTGGACTTGCACTAGACTATCCACCTCTAAAAAGAGGCAACAAAGTATCATACATGTCTTTGGAGCTAACAGATATCTCCTTCGTACATGAAAGTAAAGGGTGAATAGCATCTTCCACAAAAACAACATCACGGCTAACAAAAACGTTTTTAGTTTGTGGATGATACAGATGATGGCCTTTGCTTTCAGAACTGTATCCAACCAAAGTACTTTTTATTGCTTTTTGTCATCCAGTTTCCTGCAATGTTGTTTAGGCATTAATGCATATGCGAGACAACCAAAAACATGCAGGTGAGCAATAGATGGATTGCGACCATGCCAAGCCTCATATCGAGTGATAGACTAGAGTGCTTTAGTGGGACACCTATTAAGTACATATGTTGCACACATAATAGCCTCAAGCCACAAACTATGTGGTAAAGCCTGACTCTTGACCATACACCTCGCCATCTCCATGAGTGACATGTTCTTTCGTTCAGCAACTCCATTCTTTTGAGGTGTATACGGCACTTTACACTGATGTTTTATCCCATATTCAACCAAAAATCCATTAAAGTTAGAAGACATATATTCCCCCCCTCGATTAGAATGGAGGGTGCCCATTTTACATGCTATCGTGCTCTAATGAGCACTGTCGTGCTCCGATGAGCATTGTCGTGCTCTGATTAGCTCCCCAAATTATTGTCTTCTTCCGGCACACCCTTCGAGGCCGTAACCCCCAGACAATGCACACGGAGTTCCTCAGAGAATCTAACTGCCCAGTCGCGTACTACTCATTTAATCTCTCTTTCTCTTTCTTATTGATTGAGTCCAATGATCTACACGAGTGCCACATGGCACTCATGTGTGAATCCTCTAAATGAGGTTAAGAGGTGGTTCACATCTCCTCCATTTATTGGCTTCATATTACATTTCTTCCCCTTAACACCATTTTTGTCCTCAAAAATGGTATTGGAAGGTCTAAAGAAAGAGATAATCAAAGGAATAGTACTCCCACTAGATCGCCATGCATAAAAATACATGGTCCTATCTTCGTGTTGTTTCCCCATATCCTTCCCCTTAAGAAGACTCTTGGGAAGGTAGTCTAAAACTGGGAAACCGTCTCTGAAGGGTGCTAACCGACTCCCATGTGGCACTATCTTCTGAACTATCTTTCCACTTTACTAGAGACTCTTTATACAAGTGACTTCTTGTCCATTTCTCTCGAGTGCGTAGTATGCTCTCATGCTCATGTGGAGTAGATTGAACAGAAATAGGCTCTACTACCTCACTATCTGGAATGAGGTTGTCAGATTCACCCAGCCTTTTCTTAAGCCGGCTAACATGAAAAACTGGATGGATTTGACTATTCTCTGGAAGTTGGAGTTGGTAAGCCATCTTTCCTATTCTCTTAAGTATTTGGAAAGGTCCACAATACCTAGGAGATAGTTTTGGACAAGGTCCCATCTTCATGGTTTCAGACCTAGATGGAACTCTAAGATAGACTTGCTCTCCTACCTCAAAGTTGATATCTCTCCTTTGAGGGTTAGCATAGGCTCTAGCTCTATCCTGAGCTCTCCTAATGCTGTCCTTAGCAAGCCTAAGCATATCATTCATCTCTTCCAAGCAGTCCTTTGCAGCTTGAACTTTTTCATTCAGCAAGCCTACTGCATAAGGAGCTTTTGGCTGAAACCCATACATAAGCATAAATGGACTATGCCCAATGGAAGAGTGCTTGGCACTATTATATGCAAACTCTACTATAGGTAAGTACTCTTCCCAATTAGTTTGCCTTTCATTCACATATGCTTGAAGCATATCCTCTAGGATTTGGTTAACCCTTTTTGTTTGCCCATCCGACTATGGATGCTTGGCCGTACTCATGATAAGTTTCGTATCCAACCTTTTGAAGACCGCTCGCCAAAAGTGGCTAGTAAACTTCCTATCCCGATTGGAAACTATGTCTAAAGGAAGACCATATAATGGGTATAGGTTCTCTACAAAGAGTCTAGCCAACTCTGGTGTCTTCAATGTAGTATGTGTCGAAATAAACCTAGCCATTTTGCTTAACCTATCCACAATTACCCAGACTGAGTCATGCCCTCTCTGTGTCTTAGGTAATCCGACTATAAAGTCCATGGAGATACTCTCCCACTTCCCATTAGGAATATCCAATGGGTGGAGTAGTCCTCCAATCCTCAACCTCTCAGCTTTGTTGACCTAGCATTTATTGCACTTAAGCACATACTCCAAGACGTCCTTATGAAGTCCAGGCCAATAAAATTGCCTCTTAACAAGATCATAAGTCTTGTTAACTCCTGGGTGTCCCGCACTAGGTGTGTCATGACACTCATATAAAATATGCCCTCTCATCTCAATATCTCTAGGGACACACACCTTACCTTTGTATAACAGATATCCATCATGGACACTGTAATTCCTCCACTTGAATCCTTCTTGAGTACTCGTCGATACTCCATCCTCACTGGAAACCCGTATATCATGATCCCCATTCTCTATGGCTTCCCAAATCTCGGAATATAGAGGATCAAGCCTACATTTCCCTCTAATGGACTCAAGTAGCTCACTAGTGATCTGAGTAAAACTCAGTCCATTGAGCATAGGCATGCGGCTAAGTGAATCAGCCACTACATTAAACTTTCCCTTCCTATACCTAAGCTCATAATCAAACTCCTGAAGGGTCTCTGCCCATCGGGCCTTATGATCTTTAAGGTCTATTTGATTAGAGAGCCACTTAATGCTCTCTTGATCAAACACTATTGTAACTTTGGCACCATATAAATAATGATGCCACTTCTTTAAAGCATGGACAATTGCATACAACTCCTTCTCATAGACAGAGTATTTCTTCTGAGCCGGTTATAGTTTCTTGCTCTCAAAAGCTACTGGTCGATCATCCTGTACTAAAACTGCTCTTATGGCAAAGTCACTCATGTCAGTCTCAACCACAAATGGTTTGTTGGGATCTGCTATGTGTAAAAGTGGAGCTGTAGCAATTGCTACTTTCAATTTCTCCAAACTTTGCTTCTGTTCGTCTCCCCAATGAAAGGCTTTCCATTTCCCTTTAAGCTGTTCCGTCATTGGGACAACAATCTTGGCATAGTTCTGAATGAATCTTTGATAGAAATCTGATAAACCTAGGAAGATCTCCAGTTCGTCTAGGTTCCTTGGATGTGGCCATTCCATAATAGCCCTTACTTTTTCAAGATCCATCTGGATTCTATCCTGGGAGACTATATGCCCAAGGTATCTAACCTCTGTCTTGAAAAATTCACACTTTGATTCCTTAGCAAAGAGTGAATTTTCCCTAAGCACTTGAAATACCTTCCTCAAGTGTTCTAAGTGCTCCTCTTCTGATGCACTATAGATCAGAATGTCATCCAAAAAGTCTACCACAAAGTGTCCTAGATAAGGCCGTAAAACACTATTCATGAGTTTTATGAAAGTGGCAGGAGCATTGGTGAGACCAAAAGGCATCACCAAAAACTCATAGTGCCCATATCTAGTCCTAAATGCAGTCGTAGGGACATCCTCTGCCCTAATCCTGATCTGATGATATCCTGATCTAAGGTCAAGCTTGGTAAAGTACCTAGCTTGATCTAACTGATCAAATAGGTCTTCCAATCTAGCCATTGGAAACCTATTTTTGATAGTTACCTTATTGAGTGCTCGATAGTCTATGCATAGCCTCATAGAGCCATCTTTCTTTTTAACTAGGAGCATTGGCGATGCCCAAGGAGAGTTACTTAGTTTAATGAAGCCCTTATCAAAATAATCCTGCAACTGCCTCTCAGCCTCCTCATGCTGAGAAACACTAAGCCTATAAGGTGGTCGGAAAATAGGGTTAGTGTTAGTAACAACCTCAATGGCATGGTCAATGTCCCTTCTCTCAGGTGGTAGCCCTCTAGGTAAGTCAGTGGGAAAAACATCTCTATACTCAAACATAAGATCCTTAAAACTTTTAACCACACACTCTTGCAAAAATGAATAGTAGAAAGTTCTATTCATATTTACATTCCTAGCATGAAAAGATACATCAGATGAGCTGTCTGTACAATGCTCCATATCATGAGTATACAATAAAAACATGTCATGTACATGCTGAGAATAACAAAGACTATACAACTCTAGTGATGAAATGAGAGATGCACTAGGTACATCTCTCTCTCCCTGAATACAAACTTTACTTCCATTCTTTTCAAATTCAATTGTGTTGTTTTGATAGCTGCATTTAAGTGTGTCTCCCAACCCCCATAACCACTCTCTTCCTAAGACTAGATCTATCCTCTCCATATTCATAATTTGGAAGTCCATATAATCGGTATAGTCCTGCATCTTGACTTCCAAATTGGATACCATAGTATCCCATATCCTCTTATCTTGCCCTTGCATCATAGATATAATGTATTTATGTGCGCTAGGCTGTCGGGGAATCTTTAGTTTCTTGACCAAAGCATAGTTTATAAAATTATGAGTGGCAGAGTCATCTACCATGACCCGCACCTTGGTCCCGTATACACTACCATGTAGTTTAACTAAGTCATGTGGTCCAAACTGCGGTGACCACAATGACTGAGTCAAACAACAGGTGTGCTCTATATCCTCGTGCATCACCTCCACTCCCTTGCAGCTAGAGCTGCCATGAATAGGAAGGGTCTGCACTAGGTGGACCACCTTTTTGCCCTTTTCAGGGGCCGTACTAGACTCTAGTCCTTTTTTCTTCTCTTCCCCCTTCTTGAGTGGTCAGTTCCACTATGAATGGCTAGGAGACAAACACCTAAAGCACAGGTTCTCTCTTTTGGCCCTCTCAAACTGATTTGTGGATAACCTAGGCCCTTGTGATCTTTGCTTTTTAATAAAAACTTTGTTTTTCCCAAAATGAAACTTCTTTTTGAATTTAGTCATACTAAGAGGCTTGAGGGGTTGATCTGTCTCCATAGGAATATACTGAGGATGGTTATGGTCCTCATAAATCTGTGCATATTTGATCACCTCCTCAAACATCTTAGGTTCATTCCTTCTGACTTCCCTCTTTATGGCTTTATCTAAGCCCCTAACAAACCCTCTGGTCTTCTAAAAATCATCTAAACCCTTAAGTTTCAAAATGATCTCTCTATAGTGGGATAGGTAGACCGAAAGAGGCCTACCAATTTGAGTAATCCTATCCCACTCATCCGAATTCCTCTCCTCCTCATTCTTAGGAAGAAACTCTTTTAGAAAAAGAGTCTCAAACTGAGTCCAATCAGTAGGGATAGAGTTCGCCTCCTTAAGACTCATCCACCACTTCTAAGCACACAGCCTGAGGGAGAAACTTGCCTCTAGCACATGGTACTCTGGTGGGGTGCCCTTCAATTGATGCAAATCATGCCACTTTTGTAAAAAAGTGTAGATTGCATCCTTATTCCTATCTCGGTCATCCCCCGTAAAGGTAGGTGGCTTCAAGTCTTTCAGGAGGGGAGCTTCCCTAGAGCTCTCTCCTTTGTGCTTACTAGGAAGAGAAGTATCTTTCCTAGTGAGCTCCAAAGGAATAGGAGGGGTCTCTCTTTCCTTCCTAGCTAGGAAGGAGGTGACACTAGTCTCAAGTGAGATCATTTGAGACTTAAGCTGTTGTATAAGAGATGTGATGCTACCAAGATCTCTCTCTAATTTAAGGGTTTGTTCTTTCAAGTCTATGAATTGGTCACGAGTGACAAATTCATCTATAAGTTCCTCATATGTATATTCTTCCTATGAAGGCTCTTTTTCTTCTAGGTTCTCTTCTATTTCTTGCCCTAATTCTACTTCTTCCATTCTAGAATGAGGATCCTCTAGTTGCTCTTTAGATGGAGAAGTGGTTTTGTTTACCTTTAGTTTCCATGTTTTAGTTCCCTTCCCCCATTTGCTAACTAGAGTGTATGAAAATGAATGGAAGTAAAGCTCAAATATGCAAGAAGAAGAGAAATATATCACAAGAGCACTTCCCTGTTACAAAGTAGAGCTCTAGAAGCGAAATCCAAGTGGTCCTTGAAGCTTCAAGTCACTGATTTTGAATCCTCGCCAGGCCCAAACAAAAATTGGAAATGTCCGGTTGGTCCGGGGAGGTTCTAAACACCAAAAACCATCCAAAACAATGCCAAAACCACGTGGGAATAGTCCCAATTGGGCAAACTGAGTAAAATTGAGCAACTTCTAAGATTTATCAATCCTTGCCAGTCCAAGAAATGTAGCCCAACACCTGTACTTAAAAAATTTGAGACTATCCCAAGTGAAAAAAGTGAATTTGGACACCGGATGGCAAAAAACTAGGCCCGAGAGTGGTCACCTAGTTCTTGCTGAAGCGCTGCAGAGCGATTTTGGTGGGGCAAATCTCGTCCAAATCCAACATTGATGGTCTCTGAGCGAAGCTTAGGATTGTAGCTTCAAAACATGACCAAGATTTTTAAAATCCGATATCGTGTGAGGAAGCTATGGTGCGGAGAAGCCGAGTACATCAAGAGTAGGAAGTGAAAATGCTAATATTCTTGGAGGAGTGACTTTGAGAAGCTCAAAACTGAGGGAGTGAAGCTTTTTGAATCAACCCAAAGCCCATCTCCCATCTCCACAGCCCATATTACATGTATGCATCAATATTTTATCCAAAATCTTGGTTCATAACATCACCTTCCTACTCCAAAGTTCTCAAAAAATTTCAAATTTTTATTTCCTATTCAAGCTTGAGGTCACTGTCCATTCGAAAATCTTGAAATATCTATTGAATAGCTGTCGAAGAGCATTTTATCCCACATAGATCTGCATAGCCAAAGGAGCTCCCTATAAAGCCAAGAGTATGAGGTACTCTATTTCATCCTAGAGTGGGGAAGAAGGAGCAAAGCTCCCCCGTGGGCTGGCGGATGCCTGCGTGCCTAAATATATGGCTCTGTCGTCCTGCTGGTTCTCATGCGTGCACGCCTCTGTAACTGGTTGACCGTTAACTGTTGAGATCTGATACCACTATCATGCTCCGATGAGCACTGTCGTGCTCCGATGAGCTCCCCAAATTATTGTCTTCTTCCCGCACACCCTTCGAGGCCGTAACCCCCAGACAGTACACACGGAGTTCCTCAGAGAATCTAACCGCCCAGCCACGTACTACTCATTTAATCTCTCTTTCTCTTTCTTATTGATTGAGTCCAATGATCTACACATGAGTGCCACATGACACTCATGTGTGAATCCTCTAAATGGGGTTAAGAGGTGGTTCACATCTCCTCCATTTATTGAATCCATATTACACATGCTGACAGATTATCAACCAAAACCAAAAACTATTTGAAGTACATAAACACATCGGACTTTGCTTTCAATGGATATACCCATGCATGCCTAGAAGAATCATCGATTAAATCCATGAAGTAAAGATAGTCTCCAAAAGAAGTTCTTTGCATAGGACCACAAACATCACTATGTACAAGCTGTAGTTTTTAAGTAGCTCGAACTGAAACATCTTTTGGAAAGGAGGAATGCTGCATTTTGCCCAAAATACGGCCTTCACAGACATGTTTACTAGGTTCCTCAAGTTTGGGAAAAGAGGACACCATATCAGATTTCTGCAGGCATAACAAACTAGAAAAATTCAAATGATCAGAGCATGCATGCCAAAGCTTTGCATCTAACATAGCTTCAGAATCATGTATTGCACATGCTGAATCATTCACAGGTTTTTCATAGTCTATGAGCTTATACATCCCGCAATATAAAATGCCAGAAGCAATAATCACATTGCCATTTGAGAGATCATGAAATGTACATCTATCATCGACAAATTTCAAAACCAAGCCAATCTTGGCAAAAGCTAAAACTAATAACAGATTCTTCATGATCCCTGGCACAAAGTAAGCATCTGACAATGTAAAAGAACTACCATCAGTAGTAGTGAGAATGATCTTACCAACTCCCATAATAGGATAAGAGGAGTTGATGGTGCATATGACAGTATTGCTTCTAGGGGTAGGCTCAAGTGAAGTGAAGAAATTGTGCTACGAGGTAATATGTTTGGTTATCCCACTATCAAATTACCAAACATCTGAGTCTACTGCAGACATACACTATTCAGGAGAAGATGGTTCAAAACTACAAACAATAGTAAAAGCCCATTCTTCATTCTACACTAGATTAAGAGACTCTATTTTCGGTGTAGAGGCCTCTGCAACAACCATTCCAACCTCTTTCTTCTTTGCCTCTTTTGTAGCAATTTTTGGACAATTTTTAATGACATGATCATTTGATGTACAATACTTGCAAAATAATTTCTGCTTTTTTGTTTTCTTGTCATCTCTTTCATCCTTCTTTGATTGTGTAGAATGAGTAGATTTTTGCTACAAGTAGAAGAGCTCCATTTACCTTTGCCCTTCTGACTAGCTGAGAAAGCATGATCTGCAACATGCATAATAGACATGTTCTACCTAGATTGATCTTCCTACAACAGAACAGAAACTAACTCTCCAAATATTAAGGCATTTGGATTGCCTTTCATCATCAAATGAAGAGTAGAACAAAAACTCTGATATGAGTTGGGAAGACCATTCAGAACAGTCTGCGCAAGTGAACTATTAGGCAAGACTTCATCAGCAGAAATTAACCGTTCCTTCAAATCTTTGCTCTTTGTTAGAAAATTGTCCATAGAATCACCTTCATTCATATGCTCACTCTCCAATTGTTTTTAGAGGTAAGCATCATGTGCCCCATTCCTAGCCTGATACAATGTGATAAGTGTATCGTAAGCATCCTTAGCTATTCTGCAAGAGTGAATGTGAGGAATAATGGCACATTTGATAGACAAGGCTATCAATGCATGTGCCTGAGCATCTCTGCCATCCCATCAAATTTGCTCTATAGTAGGTGCAACAAGAATCGAAGCACGAACAGGAATCTCAAGAATATTAGCATCAATACCTATATTTGTAAGTGTAATAGGATGTTTTTCAACACCTTGCACAATATTCCACATTCCTTTTGCGACCAATACATGATGCATCACATAAGCCCACGATGGGTAATTCACACCATCCAACTTATCCTCAATAGCCAACATACAAAATACATCACTACTTTTAGCCATGGCCACTGACCAAAATACCATGATGTATAAAAATGAGTGCATATGGAAAAGTTAAACAGAACTACCCTAACGAGTTCTACTAAACTATAGAAGACTTCAAGACACTTGTATTAATGAACCAAAACCTATATATACCTTTGGCACAAAAAGACAAAATAACCTACACAAGCATTGCAATAGTGCATTCTAATCACCCTAAGTATGCTCACCAAAAATCATTCAATTCTGAGATTGTGACCAGAGAGGTGATGACGATGCCCTAGATGAAGCAGTGGCTTGCTCTTATATGGATTGTTGGAGTTACATTTCTACGAAAGCACACTAATAGCACAAGGAAGAAGAAGAAGAAGAAGCTTGGAGCACAACACACAATACTATTCATATTACCACTAGAATGTACAAAGATAAGTGACCCGTTAGGGCAATAGGTGTATATGCAAGCCGAGTAAAAAAACCTCCTAAAGAGGGAAAAAAGTGACCCGATGTTCCTAGTGTGTTCACACACATCACTACCTAAATATATCAACATTTTTCAATTTTCTTCCTCAAGTTCTTGTTTACTCTGTTCAACTCCGTGTTTTTGTTTTCCTTAAATTCCAATTGCTCCTCCCATTTTCCTAAGACTTCCCCTATCTTAGTTTTATTTTTCTCTAATCCCTCCACCTTGTTTCTTTCACGATTTTTCTCCTCACATAACCAATTTAATTGACATTATAGACTTTTTACAAGTTTTGCTAAGACTTGATCTTGACATTCATTAGCCTTATTTCAATCGCATAACCAATATCCTCATCTATCTTTAGATGTTCAAAGCTATTGTTCATGTTGATTGGATTTATAATTTTGGAGATGACCCTAGTTGTACTTGAGGTCCCAATTGATTGGAAGGCCTTACTACTTACATTTTCTACTTCATTATTTCTTCCATTTTCAACCTCTACATAGAGAGAAGGGAGAGAAAAATTAGTTTCCTTTGTTGAGACCTTCTTGAGAGAGAAACTTCCTTTGCACTACACTCATGCTCACATAGACTCCTCTTTCCACAATCCACGCACAGTGGAGGAAAGTCTAAGGGAGTACACACTCGAGGGCAAAACTTGGCAATGTGCCCAATTTCCTCACAACACCAGCATCTTATATAGTTTGAGATTGGGAAAAACTATGGATGTGTCTATTCACACGATTACTCATTGTTCGATCAAAGTGATTTCATCTCTTAATCTGTCCACAATTCATTTGCCTTGCTTTAGTCTTCTCAAAACCACAAGCTTCCCTTTATTTGGCCATTTTTTTTTCAATTAAAGACCAAAGAAAATTTGGGGCCAAATTGGTTGTGCCACACAATTGGGGCATTGAGCGAACTATTTATGTGAAGCTAAAACTTGCTCCGATTCTCATATTTTAGCAAGATATCCTTATCCCAAGCTCGTGTATGTGCACAATTTACGTTCACTTCTTCGATCCCTAGCAGTAGCACCAAAATTGCAAAACTTTATGGTAATCCATAAGAAATCAACACCCTATCACCCAAAGGTGAACAGACAAGTGGAGAGTACAAATAAGATCATGTGCAATGTATTGACCAATCTCATAAAGAATAAAAGTCCTAATTGGGACAAATAGCTACATCAAGTTGTTTGGGCATATTGAGTGGCATATAAAATGGTACCCAATTCAATTTCAAATGTTTTTTTATCAGAAAGTTGTGTTCCCATTAGTCTGTTTTATACCCACCCTCAAGGTTGCACAAGAACATCAATGGATAGGCCATGAGCTATCATCCAGGATCATGGACTTAAAATGCCTAGGAGAAACACGATTGAGAGCAATAGCAAGGATATACACTACAAAGAAGAGACAAAAGGCTTACTTTCATGCACATGTAAAAGATAAAGGAATGAAAATTGGTGATTTGATCTTGCTATACACATTGAAGCACGATGCTCAAAAACCAGAAAAGCATGGGTATGTCCCTATGATCATCAATAGGATATCTACTAGTGGGGCTATATAATTAGGTACTCTAGAAGGAGAGGTGTTACCAAACTACATAAGCTATTGTTGAATCAAGCTCTATCAAGAGCCCTTGACCAATCAAAAGATAAAAAGACTCAATGTGGCTAAGAAACAAAAAGAAGAAGAAAAGAGGATAAGAGAAGAAGCTCAGGTTGAAGCCATAGAATGCATTAAAAGATTAAAATTAAGGAGACAAGTCATAAGCGAGTTAAGAAATGATAATGTCCTTCCACACTCCAATTTCCATCGATATCACATGGTTATGTGCCACACAAAGAGGAACACCTCTCCTAGCATCATTGATAGATGACCATTCATTTTGGTTGACCTAGGAAAAGGCACAATGTTCATTTCGGTTGACCTAGGTCATCATTGATAGATGACCCGAAAAGGCACAATGTTCAAGGCAATCAGAGCCCTAATTGATTGAGGAACTACCACTACCGCCATATAGTATTCCTATTGTTATGGCAAGAATGTACACATAAATCCAATTGAGGCATACCTCATAGGTTTAGGAGGTGTGGAAACCCCTTGCATGGGCGATATTTCCAACAAAACTACCATGGCACAATCGTTAGGCCCATCCCTTCCAACTGACTTTGAACTTCCAGTAAAGAGGCCTTGGTGATATGGATGATTTTGATTTTGAAGAGTTCTTGCAAGGAATTTGGCTCTCAGGCATGGAACTTGGGTCAAAAGAAGACGATGAGCTAGAAAAAGAGTCAAAAAGGCATGGTGAACAATAACACACAAAAGGAGATCACCATGTCCACTAGGAGGAAGAGAAAAATTTGACCAGATCACTGGAAGAAGATAGAGAGTCAAGTGATGATAAAGGCAAAGGTGAGTCTATGTATACTTTGACTCTTTAGATATTACAAAAGGCAATGGAAGATGTTTAGGCTCACAGTTCCCTATCAAAGCAATGAAGTGTATTCATCATGGAACAATTATTAGAGGCAAGCAACATGGAGCCCCAATTCATTGCATCCGTAAGAGCACTATTGAAATCCGTAGGAGTAGTGAGAGTCATTGATCACACGTTGAAGAAGCTGAGCGTACAATATAATGAGCAATGAGTTAGAACACTCCCTAGATCAAGTAAGAATATACAAATGGTTATGAAATCCATGCCTATTAATACATTAGATCTAGTTTTTTGTGTCCACTTGACCACTATAGAAACCATGAGCCATACCATAGAAACAAAATTCCAGATTGCTCCCCATTCACCTTTGCCCATTCCATCACCTTTAAAAACCCTTGAGCCCAATCCAAAGACCACCACTGAGGTGTAGATAACCATTGAACCCGCCACTACTATATTGTGCAAACATAGTTTTGCATTTCTTAGCCTAGTTTCACACACCCAACTCTTCTCTTCCAATGATAACCCTTTGTATCATACTAGCACATTCACACCCCTGACCTCATTATTGGAGCCAATCATTGTTTATCCCACCACCTTCTCCTCCTACATCTCACAACCCACTCCCCACACCACCCTCCCCTCCTACCCCCATTCTACCCATATTCAAGCACACATCACCATCCCTTCCAAGTAATGTCTCATTTCTCTTCCATGCTCCATCAACCATCTATAAAACCCTCCTAGTGGGACACTTACTTCACACCATCAACATGTATCTTCTTATTTACCAACTGTTACTCAGCCAATTTTTAAATCATCACAATTCTTGTCAAGCACCATGAGCATGCCACCATGCACCGCAACCACTGTATCAGTATTCATGATTGATGCTACCCACACTAGCATATCCAACCCCATGTAAATTTCACCTTACTCATGGAACCTCCCTCCACTTCCATAATACCACAATCCCTAATCCCCCCTCCACCAACATCACCACCACCCACTATAACATTTTCCACAAAATCCTTTTTTTCCCTTCCCATTCCCATTCCCTCTGCATCCTACTCTCGCAACATTGTATCCACTATGCATGCATCCACAATCAACTTTGACATGCCAACCATGGTAGATTGTACCAACCAACTATGACACGAATACAATTTGTTGGTAGAGAGGAATACCACACTCCAAGCTCAATCAACTCATCTTCAAGAAAGAATTTCAGATCTAGTGGTTGTGAATGCTCTAGTACAAGACCAATATGCCACCCTACAACCATCACACAACCAGCTAGAAATGTAGGTATGGGAAATGGATAACCAAGTAACCAAGGACTTGGGAGGCCAACTATGCACACAAATGGAACAAAATACCAAGCCCAACCATAATATGGCATTATTGAGATGACATCTAGTAGTAGAAAAAGAGGAGAACCAAAGTCTTCAACAACAAAATCAAGAGAATATGGAGGCGACCATCGAAAACACACCACGCATTCCCATTATCCCCTCCAAATTTCAAGCAGTTCCTCTAGAAAACATTTGAATAATCTGAGAAGACTATCCGAATCTTTTAGAGGAACATGAAAAAGTGGTGAATCAGATTAACTAGTTGAAGAAGCAAAGACACGTAGAATTGCTGACACCAACCACTTTAATCTTTGAACCTCTTGCATCTACGTTAGCAACATTGGAAGTCTTTGATCTACAAAACAAAATCATTGAACTACAAGCTAGATTGCAACTATATGAGCAGCTTCCATCACCACCTAAGGCACCAGAAGTAGACAAAATTGATCACATTCTAATTTATCAGACCTTCAAAGAAGAATATGAACCCCAACATGCACTCAGTAGTAGGATCACAGAAGAAGGACATGATACATTCAAGCTACCTAGGCCACTGCGGTTAAAGCAAGTAGAAGAAATTGGCAGGTCCTATGACGAGTGTAATTCTAGATCCTCGCAATGGTAGTGATTGAAGAAGAAGTACTGAAGTTAGAATATTTTCAAAACCTAACATACTAAAGACTAATAACTACCTATGAATAGCAATACAGACCTTACTTCATGATCCTCGTAGAAGACAATGCCGAGGTGACAAGGATTGTTGGAAAAGCACCTACATTTGCCATGTAATTTGAACCAGTGGATCTACCAGCGAAAACTCTAAAAGGCACCATCTTTTCACCTAATTGAAGGGCAAAGTTGTTGGAGGAATAATTAGAGATGCTACACATGTGGTCTCATGCTCCACTCCATATTTTATATAACCCGTGCTATGGACAAGTCTAAAGGCATTGATCTTGGGTAGCATTTGCCAATAAGGTAAAGAACGATACATGATGCATAGTGCAAGGGAACGACTATAAAGACCACCACATGCTAGAGAGATGACTCTCCTTCAAACCAAATGCCTCTATATATAGCTCTCTCTAGGGGACTACCTTCTTGGGCAGGTGGATACTAACCATCCATGTGTCGGCCATGTAACTGCATGTGTGTCAAGTGTCCTAGTTAACTCGAGTTAACTCAAGTGGATGCTTCTAGAAGGCTCTAGAGATCTTTGGGCAAAACACTCTCCCCATGTCTCCCATGGGGATTGAACCCAAGACCTCCTCCTTCACATCCTTGAGACTTAACCACTAAGCTAAGTGGATCACTTGTACACAAGAGCACAAGACCTCCTAGTTTTGGTCATACACACGGATGACCAAATGGTGTCCGATTTCAGATCTGTTTGAACTGGCGAGACCCTTGGATCATAGACTTACTTTATTAAATTCTTCCCCCCTTGGAAAACATTTTCGTCCTCAAAATAGAGCTATATATCTATTGTAGGCAACCCTCGAGCCTCATGTTCTAAAATTGGAAGAACATGGTCATGTTCTAGAACTGGAAGAACAGGTCTCATCTCTGTGGTGGCATCCCTTCCCAAATGATACAAAACACTATCTTGCTTTGCACATTGATACAATGGTCAAAATACAAAGTAGTGAATGAATAATAAGGGTGGATCTAAAAACATCCCTAGCCAATTCATAGTTTCTTGATGTGCAATCTAGGCACAAACATGTGAGTTGGATGGATTCAAATTACTAGTCCATTTCTGGGCATGACTAGTGCATGGACTTAGTAACGAAGGTGGGATTCTTATCCCTTGCAAGACTTTGAGAACTCTTGGTTCACTTGAATTTGTTTTGGAGAACTTGAAGTTTGGTTGTTCCAAACATCTAACTTGGATGTGTACAATGGTCAACTCCTATCCAACAATTAATTGATTTTTTTCACCCGACTAGAGGACTACTTTGTCCTAATGAGTTTAAATATCCTATGTAAATTGCAGGAGAAAGTTTACTATTTTCTTTGATTCAACCATACTATAACTTGACCAATTCAAATTCAAATGAAAATTGTCCAACTTAGGATACTTTTCTCATAGTCTTGAGCTAAAAGTTCTTGGGAATTGTCAATCTTGAACTTATCATCTTTCGATGTTTAAAAAGGTTCTTGTATAGAACATCTATCCAGGATGTTTAATTTAGTTATTTGGTTCTATCCAGCTAACCATTATCTTTTATGAAAAGAATCAGATACCATATTGTTGTGTGAGTGCTCCATAGCCTCCACACAAACTAAGAATGCTAACTAACAAGACTCACACTAGGAAGAGAGATGTGTTTCCACCCAACCAACCCCTCCAATATATAGCTCCAAGATCAAGGGGGTAAGACCTTCTCAAGAGGACATGTATACTTTCCATCACATGGGTCCCTAAGGTGTTCACATGGTTTCCAAGCTTAGGAAATCACATGAAATCACATGGCTTCTAAAAGAAGACTCTCCAAGCTCTCACGTACAAACCAAGTGGCTAGGAGAAGCTTCCAATCAAGCCTAAGGTACTCAACCTTAGAGAATTAGCCCTAAGGTTCAAGACCCATCTAAAAGGGGTAAATAAACATAAATCCAAAGGGTTTCACACCTAGAACCCCAAGGGTTATACCCCTTAGACCCATGTAATTATACAACATTCTCCCCCATTAAAAGCATTTCCGTCCTCGAAAATGAGGGGAGATATATACCTTGGGGTATTCCTCCGTGCTCCATGATCAATCTCAAGTATCAGGGCTTTTATCTCTCTAAGTTGGCCTCTTAATTCGAAAGGGGAGTTCTACCCTGACTGAATCTTAAAAGAGGAGAATCCATGTGTAGTCTAATTCCTTGCCCCAATCATTCAAAGTTCCATCTAGTTTGCATACGAAAAAGAACTGAGTCGAATGCAAAGTATGGAAAGAATGAAAAGGGTGAAAGAGAATATCCTTGCCTATTTCCTTGTTTAAGCCATGTGCCATCTGGCTCTCCATAGCTCAAACATGTGAATTAGGTGGATACAAAGTGACTTCAGCTAAATTACTATCTTGGTCCATGGCTTTGCACCACTTGTGCATGGACCTAGCAAAATAGATGAATGCTACTTAAGGTTTCCTTATCAGATTCATCTCTCAAGTTAGAATCCAACTTGTTCTAAAAGGAAGATGAATCTTACATAATCCCTGCCCAAATCACTCTCGTTTAGTGAAATGGGTGGATTTTATTGTTTGCAATTCGCCTCCAATAAATCTAAATAGAGGGGAATTTCATTATGTAATCCCTACTTAACCAATAGAATGGTAAAGGTGGATTATCTAGTTTTTACAAGGATATAGCATCCTCTTTATCTTCAGAGAGAATTTGAATAGCTTACCAAAACTGGATTGTATGTTCTTTCAAAACTTTACATAGTTTTGAGAATCGACTTTAAGGGACTAGAATCCATAGGGATTAATTTAACTATTGTAGACTTCAATTGATTGAAACCTATTTTACTTGTTCTTCCAAAAAGATTAAGATCTTTATAACGACGTCCCAAGATGGGAACTCATAGTGTAAAAGATCGTGTGTTATCTTTAAGGTCATAAGTAGAAATAGATTATGTGGATGTAGGAAACACCACAAGAAATGAATTAATGTGACACTAGAACACCTCTATGGTCACCATTAACTCATTTCCACTCCAAACTTTGAGAAATGATAGTCTAAAGTGAGAACTTTGCTTCTACAGAAATTCTTAGTCACTGAAATGACATACCTTCAGTATTTTGCTAATTTCTCTTAGCTCAAATATTATTTTTCCATAATCTTTTAGTGGATGAAAGTAGAGGAGTATAGCTTTCCAACAAGCTATCATTTGCAAGAAACAAATCTCTAGAACTCAAGTTATGGCCTTCACAAGATGACTATGTATAACTGCCAAAATTGGAAATTCTTCCTATTATAGTAAAAAGCGCCTGTCTAAAAATAGAATTCGATGCCTAGCATCGACTTGCAATGAGAATTTGATGCGGGGCATCGACTTGGGGTGTTTTTAGCCACTTTTCAGCAGGGATTCGATGCCAGGCATCAACTTCCCACATAAAGCCTTGACCTTTCAGATGCCAAAACAATAGATGATTTCATGTATACTAAGAACATCACTTATCCTCTGGAATTCGATGCCAGGCATCGAGTTGCTCCAACAAAGTCATGATTTGCAAACACTTCAGCACTGAATGAAATAGATAAATGAAAATATGACTTATGCACAGAGATTCAATGCCAGGCATCGAGTTGCTTGGAAAACTTGAACTTTTAAACTCATCACACAGGAGGCAAGCATGGAGATGATGAAGAGAGTCTCATATACAGAACTTTACTCAGTTCTTCTCATAGGTATGAAAAATTCAGAAGTTTTACAGGTGCTTTCTCACTCAGAGAAGCCCGACTCTATTCAGTCATACAAATTGAGTTCTAACTCACTCTATCATTGTCTTCCTATCTTCGCGTCAGTTGATACAAACTAACTTATATAGATTTTGTTATTCTCGTGACTTTTAAAAAACTTCTAGAACTAAAGTGAACTAACTTTACAAATATAATACACTTGTGAATTTGTCCCTTCACATAGGCATGTGGTTTTCTTCTAATGCTTTTACCTTCAAATATATGTCCAATTAGTGATTGTTTCTCCAACAGCTCCCCCTCAATCACTATTTGACATTCCCTGTTTCTTCATATCATCTTCTTTTCTTTTACTCCTGCCATGCTTTTGAATCTGCTGGTCTTCACACCATCCAAGCTCTTTGTCATTATGTCTGCTATCTGATCTTTTGTAGAAATGTACTCCACTTCAATTTCTTTCTCCATTACCTTTTCTCTCAGGAAATGATAATGTATCTCTATATGTTTTGTTCTTGCATGAAATACTAGATTTGCTGCAAGATAAAGTGAACTCATATTATCTCCATGTATTGTAGGTATACCTTGATCAATGCCCAAGCTTTTGAACAATGTCTACATCCATATGACCTCCTTAGCTGCTTCCACAAGTCCTTTGTACTCAACTTCAGTTGATGATAATGCTACTGTATGTTGTTTCTTTGAACACCAACTTACAAGCTTATCACCAATGTATATCATGTAGCCATGAGTTGATCTTCTGTCATCCTGATTACCTGCCCAGTCTGAGTCACTGTAGGCTCTCAACTTCAAATCTGATGTAAAAGGATAATATAATCCTTCCTTTATAGTTCCTTTGATATATCTGAGAACTCTTTGGCCTGCAATCCAATGTGGGTCCTTTGGACAATGCATGAATTGTGACAAAACTTCCACTGCATAACTAAGATCAGGTCTTGTTAGTGTAGCATAAATCAAACTACCCACAATAGATTGATACTTCCTCATATCTTTGTATTCTGCACCATCATATTTACTGAGCTTGTGATTAACTTCAAGTGGAGTTGAAGCTTCTCTGCAATTTTCCATATCAAACTTCTTCAATAGATTCAGAAGATACCTTTCTTGTGATACATATATGCCATGATCTGTATAAGTGACTTCCATTCCAAGAAAGTATGACAACTTTCCTAGATCACTGATCTTGAACTCTTTCTCAAGTAATCTCTTTACCTCCTTGATTCCTTCATCTGAAGTACCTGTGATTATAATGTCATCTACATAAATACAAATGTAGATTGTACCTTCCTCTGTTCTTTTGATGAGTAGACTTGGATCTGCTTTTGAACTTTGATATCCAAGATCATTGAGATACTTCACCAGTCTATAGTTCCATGCTCTTGGAGCTTGCTTCAATCCATACAATGCTCTTCTCAACCTGCAAACAAAATTTGGATACCTGGAATCTATAAACCCTTGAGGTTGTTCCATGTATACCTCATCTGATATGTATCCATTCAAGAATGCATTCTTTATATCCAATTGACTTAGGGTCCATCCTTTTGAAGCTGCAATAGCAATGATTGTCCTTATAGTTGACATCTTAGCTACATGACTGAATGTCTCATCATAATCTATGCCATAGGTTTGGGCATAGCCTTTCACCACCAGTCTAGCTTTGTATCTGGCTATACTTCCATCTGCAAGCTTCTTCACTTTATAAACCCATTTATTTCCAATTACTTTCTTACCATTTGGTTTAGGAACAAGTTCCCATGTCTTGTTCTCCTCGAGTGCATTGAACTCTTCCTTCATGGCTTCTTCCCATTGCTTCTTACCTTTTGCTTCATCATAGTTCTGAGGTTCTTCATCATCTTTGACCATATATGCATAGTTCTTCTGAGTTATGTAAGAAGTATCATAAGAATACCTTTCTGGTTGTCTTCTTGTCCTGCTTGACCTTCTTGGTTCGAATTCTTCATATGTGTCTGGATACACCTCTTCATCAAATATAGGAGCTTCTTCATTCCTTTTTGTTAATCCACTTCTGGATGTACTTGCATAGTCTTCATCTCTATTCACCTGCACAATTGATTTTCCTTTCTCACATCTTCTTACCTCTTCTTCAAATTCTTCAGTTGTATGACTTTGATCTACATACCAACTTTTCTGTTCATCAAATGTAACATCTCTTGAAACAATAAATTGTTTGGTTAGAGGATTCCACAATCTGTAACCCATCTGCTTTTCATCATAACCAAAGAACACATATTTTTCTACCTTTGGTTCAAGTTTATGCCTAAGTTGTGATGGCACATAAGCATATGCAATTGATCCAAACACTTTACAATGATCTAGTGTTGGTTTCTTACCCCACCAAGCTTCATATGGAGTCATTCCATTGAGAGTTGCACATGGTAATCTATTCACAAGATATGTAGCTGTATTTATAGCCTCAGCCCAAATATAATTTGGACAATTCTTCTCCTTCAGCATAGCTCTAGCAAACTCAACCAAAGTCCTGTTCCTTCTTTCTGCTACACCATTTTGTTGTGGTGTGTACCTGCAAGTTATTTCTCTCTTAATACCTGCATTCCAAAGATAATCATTGAACTCTTGGGAGAAGTATTATCCCCCTCCATCAGACCTCAGTCTTTTAAGCTTTTGACATGTGACTCTCTCTGCATATGCATGAAAATGCTTGAAGGCTCCAAACACTTTTGATCTTTCCTTCAAAACATATAATGTTATCCATCTTGTAGCATCATCAATGAAAAGAACATAATACCTTGAGCCACTAATAGATCCTTCTTTTGTTGGTCCCCATACATCTGTATGAATGAGCTCAAGTAATCCATCATGTTTGAATCCTTTCTTTTGAAATGGTAACCTGTGTGCTTTTCCCATTTGACATGCTTCACATTTATAAACCATATATTGACTCTGCACATTTGGTAATCCTAGTACAGACTGATTAGCAACCATAGCTTTAATGCCTCTTTCATTTAAATGACCTAATCTCTTATGCCAGAGATCAAGTTCTGTAATCACACCTTCACCATGTGTGAGCAAAGCTTGACCAATGTTCCCTTACACTCTTAAAGTAAAGAGTCTACCTTCTTTCTTACCAGAGACAATCTGCTTATATCCATTCTCTGGATCTTCAACAAATACTCCTTCATTTGTAAACCTGACTTGAAAACCTTTTTCAACTATCTGTCCCACACTAATCAAGTTTTTAGGTATTGTAGGAACATACAAAACATTGGTTAGCAAATCTGCTCCACTCTTGCATTTCACTTTTCCAATTGAATGTACACTATGTCTGGTATTATCACCTGTTTGAACTGTATGACTAGAAATGCCTTTTTCCAATTCTGACATCAATTCTATGTTTCCTGAGAAATGATTAGAACATCCAGAGTCAATGTAAAATACCTTTAGATCTTCTTTATCTGATGTGCTGATTGAATTCATCATCAATGATGTATGACTTTCATTTGTGTTTCATTTGCATAATTGTAGTAGGTGGTGTTGTAGGATTGATTCTGTCCCCAACTTCTTCCTCCACCTCTAGCATAGCCTCCTCTTTGACTTTGTCTACCTCTTTGAAAATTACTTTGATATCTTCCACCTCGACCTCTGCTATTATTGTTTTGATTTTGGTTTGATCCTTGTTGGTTATGCCAACAGTCTGAGCCAAATGATTACTCAATCCACAGATCCAGCAAGCCTTCTTGTTGTTATTTTGATTACCTCTTCCTCTTCCAAAACCTCTTGGTCTTCCTCTGCCAGTGCCTTTACCTCTTGCATAATAAATTTGAGAAGTTGACTCTTCTTCATCCTTTGCTTTACCTTTATCTCCTTTCTTCTTGTTCTTCATGTACATTGCAGAACTTTGTCCTTTATCTCCATCTCCCTTCAAGTCTTGCTCATATGTGAGCATCAAACCAAGCAACTAGTTCAAATCTGGAACATAATGATTTAATGAAAGTTCTATTGATAAGACAAAAGGTTTCCACCTTTCATCCGCTCTCAAACCTGCAAGTAGTTGAGCAATCAATCTGTGATCTTCAACATCTTCATCTATGGATCCAAGACTATCTGCTAGATCCTTCATCTTAGTGACATAATCACTAATACTTTGACTTGGCTTCTTCTTGAATGTTGTAAACTCTGACCATAGACTTGCTTTTCGTGCTTTAGTAGTGCTTCGGAAATGATACTCCAATGCATTCCATATATCTTCAGATGATTCCAATCCTCTGATGTGTGGTAGCAAATGATCAGAGATTGTATTGTAGATGTAGGCTTTTGCACTTGCATCCTTCTTTTGCTAATGCTTTAAAGCATCAAGTTCTTCTTTCTTTGGTCGGCTTTCATCTTCAAATACTGGTTTCTCTTGTTCACCTGTTACATATACCATGAGATCATTACTCATAAGTAAGGCTTCCATTCTCATTATCCATGCGAGGTAATTATCTCTGTCCAATTTGTCAATGGAGATATGATCTGCCATACTCGTTTCCTTCTACTACAACCTCTGAGCTTAAAGGATAAAGAATAATACCTTTTGGAGTTCTTTGTGTATGAGAATTCTTTTGAAGTAACCTTTTGATGCCTTGTGCCTTCAAATGCTTCACCTTTCAACCATTAATGAAAAACTTTTCAAAACTTCTCGTACCTTTTTCGCCTTCTGCTCTTTAGGACCTTTCTGCTCTGATACCACTTGTTGATGTATGAAACACCACAAGAAATGAATTAATGTGACACTAGAACACCTCTATGGTCACCATTAACTCGTTGCCACTCCAAACTTTGAGAAATGATAGTCTAAAGTGAGAACTTTGCTTCTACAGAAACTCTTAGTCACTGAAATGGCATACCTTCAGTATTTTGCTGATTTCTCTTAGCTCAAATATTATTTTTCCATCATCTTTTAGTGGATGAAAGTAGAGGACTAGAGCTTTCCAAGAAGCTATCATTTGCAAGAAACAGATCTCTAGAACTCAAGTTATGGCCTTCACAAGATGACTATGTATAATTGCCAAAATTGGAAATTCTTCCTATTATAGTAAAAAGCGCCTGTCTAAAAATAGAATTCAATGCCTAGCATTGACTTGCAACGAGAATTGGATGCCGGGCATCGACTTGGGGTGTTTTTAGCCACTTTTCAGCAAGGATTCGATGCCAGGCATCGACTTCCCGCATAAAGCCTTGACCTTTCAGATGCCAAAACAATAGATGATTTCATGTATACTTAGAACATCACTTATCCTCTGGAATTCAATGCGAGGCATCAAGTTGCTCCAACAAAGTCATGATTTGCAAACACTTCAGCACTGAATGAAATAGATAAATGAAAATATGACTTATCAACAGAGATTCGATGCCAAGCATCGAGTTGCTTGGAAAACTTGAACTTTTAAACTCATCACACAGGAGGCAAGCATGGAGATGATAAAGAGAGTCTCATACACAAAACTTTACTCAGTTCTTCTCATAGCTATGAAAAATTCAGAAGTTTTACAGGTGCTTTCTCACTCAGAGAAGCCCGACTCTATTGAGTCATACAAATTGAGTTCTAACTCACTCTATCATTGTCTTCCTCTCTTCGCGTCAGTTGATACAAACTAACTTATATAGATTTTGTTATTCTCGTGACTTTTAAAAAACTTCTAGAACTAAAGTGAACTAACTTTACAAATATAATACACTTGTGAATTTGTCCCTTCACATAGACATGTGGTTTTCTTCTAATGCTTTGACCTTCAAATATATGTCCAATTAGTGATTGTTTCTCCAACAGATTATTCCAATAATTTATTCAGTGCTTAATCCTTACAGATCTTTAGTTGGATCTCAAACCTTAAAGGTCTTCTTGATCCTTCGAGAGTTCTCTCCCTTATATTCTAGATCTATTAAAGATGTTCTATGTTGACATCATAATTAGATCTTTCCTATTCTTTAGTTAACTCGAATTATCAGGTATAAAAAAGATGATCTTTCTGAGCTTTCTTTCAAGCTTGATCTAAGATCCTTTTTATGATCCTTGAATTTCAAGTTATTCTTTGGGATGAAGCTTTTAGAGCTTCATTCTTTGGAGTTTACCTTCAAACTCAAAAAAGTTGATCCTCTCCTTATTTCTAACTCTTTATGAGAGATAGATCCTTTCATATTTTGTCGAAAGAATTATTCTTCCCTTTGAGAGGATAATTGAAGAAGATACTCATCTTACTTAAATATTTGGTTAACCATTTAATGTGGTGTGACTTATCTTATCAAACTTTAAGTTTTGACTTGATCTTTACCCTACTTGGGTCTTTTGGCTTTGTCTTCTTGTTTTATCAAAATAAGAGATAAGACTAGGTCTTTCTCAAATAGATCCCTTCATGTTCAAAGTTTTACCCATGGGTTTTACTTGGGGATCTAGCTATTATGCTTCATACAAGAAGTCATTTTCCTTAGGTCTATATTATTGGAATCTATAATGTATGTTATGTTATCCCCATGAAGCATCAATATAGATTATGCTTTATAGCTCATCCAACTTCTTTTCCTAACCCACTTAGGATTTATACAATCCTTATGGTGTATGCAAGCCTTCTCTTGCATTGGGGTTCTTTGAGAATCCCAATCTTTGAGAACTTCATTTAATTGGAAGATGTAATGAAAGATATATGAAGTACTAGAATATGAGGTAGTACTTCAACTTTGTCTATTTCTTGCATATATTTTACCTTGCAATACCCTATTTGGTCTTTTCAAGGCATAAGATACAAGTTCTTGGGGACTTTCTCCCCTCCTTAAGAGTTTTCGTCCTCGAAAACTACCTGAGAGTAAATCGAAAATTGTGCTCTTTTAGAAGTATTTGAAAGAGTTTATTTTCAATCTTTTATTGTCCTTCCTAGTTAAAAGAACTATTCATAGCTTTTTCTTTTTTGCTTTCTCTTCTCCAAGCATATATAGCAAATTTCCCAAGGTTCAAGTTTTGAGTTACCTCTAAATTCGATGTCCCATACCACCGAATCAACTCTAGTGGTAATATAAGCCTAGATGTCCCATACCATTCGACTTACACTTCCACTTAAGTAAAGGTAACTTTAGCTTGAATTTTGGGAGCAAACCTTCTTCTAATCAAGTAAGATCTATTACTTCTTGGACTTGTAAGTGTTATTTCCACTATAGAGCATATGTATCGCCTATGCTACAATGGACTTTCAACTTACCAAGTCTCAATTGTAATTGCAACTTGACAAGACTTAATGTCAAAGATTTGTTTTTTTCAATGATTCCTTTGTTCAGATGTACGCTAAAAGATCATTTTATGTCGCTTGATAATAGAGCTAGTTTATACTCAACTAGATATTATCTCCTATGACATAATGAGTAATCTGAGAAAGAATAATTGACTTGCCAATCAAATTTCTATGCTAAAGTAGATGGTAATTCCATTTACTATATAGTCCTTTATTTCTAGGACATTAGAAAAGGGTACTTAGGGTTTATTACAACCCTTGAGTTTTACCTTCTCTTCATGCCTTGCATTTTTTTGTAAAGCTCCAAATAGTTATGTAGTTCTTTCAAATAAAGAACTTTCCTGAACAAAACCACTAATACTTTCATCTCCCAAAACTAAGATTCTATTATACCATATTTTCTTTTCCTTAGAGCTTTGAGAACATAGTGCTCTAAGTTACCACCATTGTATCATGGTTTTAAAAGAGAAAATTTTTATACTATGGCCTTGCTGATCAGGCATGCGATGGGTTTTTTAATGGAAATTTGATACTCCATAAGAGGGAATTTAAGCTTAACGTATCTTTCCAATGTACCATTTCTTGGCTTATAATAGTTTAACTATATAAGAAGTGAATGGTAGCTTTACTTATGGCTAATTGGCTCTATTACCATTATTCCTATCATGGAACTTGTAACCATACTTAATCTTAAATAACACAAACCTCCCTCTTAACCCTCAAACCCATGTAATGTATTCCAAATGCATACTTTAGTGTATGCCAAGATATTTACACCTTTATTGGAAAAAGGTGTAGCATGCATAAGGTTCATATACGAACCCCTCTTTAAAGCATGCAAAAGTTCCAATTTTGAACTTTGTTCATCCAAAGAATGGTGCAAAATTTCCATGCAACTTTGTATATGCAAGTTGCAACAATGCATTAGATGCATTCTTCCTAACCATGACCGTTTTTATGCACCTCCAATCTTTCTTTTCAAAGCAATGAGCTTGATGCATAGTGCAACTTATTTCCATGATTGATTGTCAATGTGACCACAAAAACTAGGCCACCTGAATCTATGCATCCACTTCAGATTCATGTCGATTATGCACTCTGTACGTAAAATGACATATTAGGGAAAAAAATGATTGAACCATTTTACCCTTTTAAGCATTCATTTCTTCCCCGATAAGCTTCTTCCTTCATTGACAAGAGGTAGGATCCATTTAGGGCTTTGAGAAAATTGCTTCAAGAAACAAAAATTGTAACTCATTAAGCATATCTAGAGAAGAGGAAGATTAAAGGGTTGAAAGAAACTCTTAATACCTCTACTCCAAAGTGTGCTCTATGAGTAAGAAACAATTTATCAAGATGGTTAAAAAGGTAACCATTTAGCAAAGCTTATGATTGAATATATCCTTTGATACAAGTGCCTACTTATGTCAATAGATGATATCTAGTATGAGAATACTAGCTCTATTATCAAATGACATAAACAAAGATAACTTTGATTGCATCTAATCAAGGAAATAGTTCAATGAAAGCTCAATTTTCAAAGTCTTCTCAAAGAACAAATCAAGACTCTGTAAGAATGTAACTTACAAAGATTTTGATTAAATTTGATAAGACTAAAATGAATGGAGTTTAATCCCTGAGTAAGAGCTAAAAGTTATCTACACTAAGGTGAGATCGTAAATCGGATGGTATGGGACGTCTAAGTTTACAATGTCACTTAAGTGGGTTCAGGGGTATGGGACACTAAACTTAAGGATAATGGAAGCTTAAACTCAAGGATATTGGAGAGCTTTTTCAATCAAGGATTTAGCATAAATGAACCTCCCATTTGGATAGGAAATTAAAAGAACATCACTTTCTTGTAGTTTTTGAGGAAGAAAACTCATTAAAGGGGGGAAGAAAGGTATCATCAATATGATACATCTAAGCAAAAGATATTCCTTAACTCTTTCATGAAAGTTAAGGAGTACATTGGATGTCGAAAGTACCTAAGTGTGTTTGAGTTAAATCTCAAACAAAGTAAGAAGCAAATATGCAAAAATGGAATTCATTGAAGAATTTCAATTTGGCAAGTAAACTAAGGTAAGCTAGCCAAAGACTTGAAGCATATTCAGAGTAGGGTATTTGAGAATGGAATAAAGATGGATCCAAAGTTTGGATCGGTAAACATGACAACTTGCTTAAGTCAAAGGGATGACATATAATTGTTGGTCCCTAGAAGAAGAATAGTTAAAGGTTTAGAGAACATCAATAGGATGTGGAAGACTTAAGCAAAGAAATAGACTCATGAATGTATAAGTTAAAGATCCTAAGAAAATCCCATTGGTAAATATCATTGAAAAAGGGATCCAAAGGAGAAAAGACTTGATCTTATCTCATGTTAAATTAGATAGAGGAATTTCGAGAAAACCAAGTGACCTAACTTGGTCAAATATATCAAACCCTTTCTGGTTTGATAAGCCAAGTGGCCTATAGTGGTCAAAGAGATCAAAACCTTAAATAGTCCGATAAATCATACCAAGGAAAGTTTAAAGATCAACTAAAAGGGATCTTTGAATTACCTGGCATGAAATTTAGAGAACTTAGTCTTTGCTCTCATAAAAATGATGCCAAGGAGTTCCAAGATGGAATTCATGATTATGGTCAATGATCAGAGAGCATTGAAAAGATAAGGGCAAAGAAGGTGGAAAGGTTAAGGATGTAGTCCTATGGATTGGAGAAAGAACTCACTGGTATGGGACAATGAGAACTAACTCCCATTGAGATTTTTTTATGATGGCCAGAGAGAAAATAGGCTCAAGATCCGATAGGAAACATCAGGATAAGCCTTAAAGACCATTTAGATTAAGGTCTTAGGTTCATTATGAGGTGTAGAAATGTACCCCCTTGAACCAATTTAGTACACCTAGTTGTATGAACAAAAGGGTAAATAGAATGAACATGACATTTACCCTAGAAAATGCTATCCTTTATCCTCTTAAGCAGATGCATTTTTCTTAATAAAATGCATAGCCAAATTTTTTTATGGAACAATAAATTTGGATAAGTAAGAGGGTAAAGAATTTTGGGAGTTTAGGAAGTTAAACTCCAAAAGTAAAGTCAAGCCTATTCAAGTATAATAGCCTTGAATGAAAGAATGATCTATAAAAGATCTTCTTTTGAATCTTTGGTGAGAACAAGTGACATTCACTTGGTAATAGATTCAATATTGTGTGTTGTGCTCCAAGTTTCTTCTTCTTCCTTATGGCAAGATCTGAGATATGGTGCCTAGAAACAGGTATCTTTCTTGCAAGTCCTTGGATCTAAAGCTGCAAAACTTGAATCATCTCAACTCCATCCAATAGAAAATCTAGAATGTATCTCAATGAAGCATTATTCCTCAATTATATTGAGGATTTGAAGGAATTGGTTTAGTAAGATCTTTACAGAACTTTGGTGATCTTCGAGGTTAGTATACATAACTATCTCGAGTATGAACCAGAGTCGGTTCAAGATAGTTAGTACTGATTCTCATTGGAAAGAACTAGCTAACAAAGA
Organism: Ceratopteris richardii; assembly: GCA_020310875.1. Classification (NCBI taxonomy): domain Eukaryota; kingdom Viridiplantae; phylum Streptophyta; class Polypodiopsida; order Polypodiales; family Pteridaceae; genus Ceratopteris; species Ceratopteris richardii. The sequence goes on along the minus strand of CM035438.1, from coordinate 120,345,128 downwards.
ATAAGGTAGAGACCCAAGAGAATGGTCTACCTGATAATTCCAATTCCTAAAGTCATCTTTGGATCTAAATCTTGAATGTCAAAAGGATTAAATTCTATTCCGAGAATTAATCTTGGGAAAATCAAAGATGATCAAGATAGGGATCCACTTGTAGACATGAACTTTCAAAATTGGGTATCTTGTCATTCGGAATACTTGAACTTTATGTTTCAAGAAAACCCGGATGATTGAAATAAGTCCACCTAAGTTGCTGAGAAATGAGAAGATAGCATTTCTCCTCATTTTTTTGAGCATGTTTTGGCAGGGGCTCACTAGACCCACTTTGCTAAGCTCATATCTTTAGCTAAGTCCTGGCAAATACAAATAAACTAGATTTGTATTTGAAAAGGACTATAAAATAATAAGTCAAGTTCAGAACATCCGAAGTTTCCTCTCCTTTCTGTTGAAAGTGGAAGATGAATCTAGTTTCTGGCCCTTTCAAGATAGAGATAGGATCTCTATCATAGACTCCTAAAATTATAAATTTCTAGGGAAGTACAAAGTGTACTGAAATATATTATTTTATGGAGCTCAAAGCTTGTGAAAGTGCCAAAAGAAAAAAAACCACCAAAGAAATCCACCCATCTCACTAGTCCATAGGTACAGGGCATGCATGTACATTTGGGTGGACTAAGAGAAAGTGATTTGGGAAGGGATTTTGATTCCTTTCCTTTCAGATTAAGGTAGGGATTAGCCTTTATCTGATTACTGGAAACGAATCTAAAGAAAGAGATGACCATGCTCAAGGCTTTGCACCACTTGAGCATGGACCTAGCAAAATAGATGAATGCTACTTAAGGTTTCCTTATCAGATTCATCTCTCAAGTTAGAATCCAACTTGTTCTAAAGGGAAGATGAATCTTACATAATCCTTGCCCAAATCACTCTCATTTAGTGAAATGGGTGGATTTTATTGTTTGCAATTCGCCTCCAATAAATCTAATAGAGGGGAATTTCATTATGTAATCCCTACTTAACCAATAGAATGGTAACGGTGGATTATCTAGTTTTTACAAGGATATAACATCCTCTTTATGTTCAGAGAGAATTTGAATAGCTTACCAAAAGTGGATTCAATGTTCTTTCAAAACTTTACGTAGTTTTGAGAATCCACTTTAAGTGACTAGAATCCATAGGGATTAATTTAACTATTGTAGACTCCAATTCATTGAAGGGCCTATTTTACTTATTCTTCCAGAAAGATTAAGATCTTTATAACTATGTCCCAAGATGGGAACTCATAGTGTAAAAGATCGTGTTATCTTTAAGGTCATAAGTAGAAATAGATTATTCCAATCATTTCTTCAGTGCTTAATCCTTACCACTCTTTAGTTGGAATTCAAACCTTAAAGGTCTTCTTGATCCTTCCAGAGTTCTCTCCCTTATATTCTAGATCTATTAAAGATGTTCTATGTTGACATCATAATTAGATCTTTCCTATTCTTCAGTTAATTCGAATTATCAAGTATCAAAAAGATGATCTTTCTTTTCCATACACATCAAGAAGAATCATGATTTCATAAATGCATTCACTAGCAATTAAAGTATCAAGAAGTTATCCACATACCCCGCTATTTATTGGGAAATGAATGATACTTAAATATGTGGGGTGCAATAAGGATCATAACAAACAAAAAGGGGATCGTTATATATATATATATATATATATATATATATATATATATATATATATATATATATATATATATATATATATATATATATATATATATATATATATATATATATATATAAACAACCAAGAGTTGGCTTATGTGCTTCTTTCACAAGGTCAGATGGACTTTATCATAAATGAAACCACATACTCTTGGGTGAACGTTACAAACAATAGAATAAAAACAATAAATAAATAAATACAAACTTATTTGTTTGTATATCTAATCTATTAACAAAAATGGACAACAACTCCCATGCTTCCACCTTTGATCCTTAAATTTCCTTGAAATCTCCTTGATACTGATTATCTTTGAGACACTATGTTAAGGCTTGTATTAAGTTCTCCTTAAGAGTGACTAAAAAAATGATGCTATGATGGACAAGGCAACACATTCGTAGGCCAAAGTTTCAAATTCAAAGTGCACATTTGAAGACATCGTATCTATAATAGGGAAATAAAATATGCAAAGAATGAATAAAGAAATAGTAAAATACTTCCCCAAGTCAATATGTCTAAGAAACTCCATGGACTCTTCGTGTCATCATGTTGAATCCATCTCGATATGAATTGCTTCACAATGATACTTGGTAGCGTCCGGCCTTGGATTTCACTCGAAGGAGAGCTAAGAAGCATTGTGTGTACATTTGTTGTCGACAAATATCCCACATAACCCATAAGTGCGCATCAAAATGTCTTCAAATAAGTGGCCTCAGTCATACATCAATATCGCTAAAGGAAAAGGAGAGAAGAGCTCATGGTCCCGTGGCTCTCTCTGCCTCTTTCAAATGGTTCTAATTGCTGAAGACATTTCAACCTACTTGATGCCCACGGGCGGGCTGCCTTGGCTGCTCACAAGGGGTCATACGGTGTCTTTTTGTCTCTCTCTAGACAGAGACCTCGGTTGTAGTGGACGGCACTTAATTGCAAAGACATGTCCGTCGATGCCCAATAGCACTCAATAGCTAACGTGAAGGTTTGAAAAAATGAAGCTAAAAATTCAACATGGCTCTGGTACCACTGTTTTGTGAGAGCTCCATAGCCTCCACACAAACTAAGAATACTAACTAACTAGACTCACACTAGGAAGAGAGATGTGTTTCCACCCAACCAACCCCTCCAATATATAGCTCCAAGACCAAGGGGGTAAGTCCTTCTCAAGAGGACATGTGTACTTTCCATCACATGGGTCCCTAAGGTGTTCACATGGTTTCCAAGCCTAGGAAATCACATGAAATCACATGGCTTCTAAAAGAAGACTCTCCAAGCTCTCACATACAAATCAAGTGGCTAGGAGAAGCTTCCAATCAAGCCTAAGGTACTCAACCTTAGAGAATTAGCCCTAAGGTTCAAGACCCATCTAAAAGGGGTAAATAAACCATAAATCCAAAGGGTTTCACACCTAGAAACCCAAGGGTTATACCCCTTGGACCCATGTAATTATACAACATAAGCTTCATTCCAAAGTATGACTTGATATTTAAGAAACGTAAAAATGATATGAGACCAAGCTTGAAAGAAATCTCAGAAAGATCATCTTTTTAATACTTGAAATTCAAGTAAACTGAAGAATAAGAAGGATCTACTTATGATGTCAACGTAGGACATCTTAAATAGATATGGAATATAAAGGGAGAGAAATTCTAGAAGGATCAAGAAGACCTTTAAGGTTTGAGATCCAACTAAAGACCCATAAAGATTAAGCACTGAAGAAATGATTGGAATAATCTATTTCTACTTATGACCTTAAAGATAACATGATCTTTTAAACTATGAGTTGCCATCTTGGGACGTAGTTATAAAGATCTTAATCTTTTTGGAAGAACAAGTAAAATAGGTTGCAATCAATTGGATTCTACAATAGTTAGATTAATCTTTATGGGTTCTAGTCCCTTAAAGTGGATTCTCAAAACTATGTAAAGTTTTGAGAGAACATTAAATCCACTTTTGGTAAGCTATTCAAATTCTCTCTGAAGATAAAGAGGATGGTTTATCCTCATAAAAAAACTAGATAATCCACCTTTACCATCCATTGGTTAGGTAAGGATTATATAATGAAATTCCCTTCTATTTAGATTTATTGGAGGAGAATTTTAAACAGGAAATCCACCCATTTTACTAAGCATAAAGGTACAAAGTATGTGTACATCTAAGAGGAAGTGATTTGGGCACGGATTATGTAAGATTCATCTTCCTTTTAGAACAAGTTGGATTCTAACTTGAGAGATGAATCTGATAAGGAAACCTTAAGTAGCATTCATCTATTTTGCTAGATCCATGCACAAGTGGTGGAAAGCGATGGAGCAAGGTAGTAATTTAGCTTAATTCACTTTGTATCCACTAAATTCACATGTTTGAGCTATGGAGAGCAAGATGGCACATGACTTAAACAAGGAAATAGGAAAGGAAGTTCTCTTCCACCCTTTTCATTATTTTGCATTTGAAATAAGTTCTTTTTCATATGCAAACTCGATGGAACTTTGAATGATTGGGCAGGGAATTAGACCACACATGGATTCTCCTCTTTTAAGATTTAGTCAGGGCAGAGTTCCCCTTTCAAATTAAGAGGCGGACTTAGAGAGATGAAAGCCACGATGCTTAAGATGGATCATGGAGCACGGGGGAATACCCCAAGGTATATATCTCCACTCATTTTCAAAGATGGAATCAAAATGGATCAATCTTGGCCATGGTTATCAAAGATAATTGTGATTGGAACTATTGTGAAGTTTGCCCAAGTATTGGCAATCAAAAAAGTAAGTTGTTCCAAGTTTGAACAGTCTAGATATTCTAAGTATCTAGTCTGCAATGGTGTCAACGGTAATTAAGTCTGTGGAAGGTAAAACATAATGTTTGCCTATCCTTAAAGGGATTTTGGTACAAATCCAAAGAGCATGAGCGGATGCTTAAGACTTACGCAGTAGAGAGATTCCTACATAAAGTCCCCGGTGTAGATATCTAAAGTATCAGTAAGAAAGGAATCTAAAGACAAGAAGTCAACACTACAAATTGGTCAAGGATAAACCAATTGAACTTGAAAATTCAAGTACTTGGAATTCTAATTGGTTTTTATTTGAAAACCCTAGCAAAAGAAGGATGGATATTCCATCAAAAGGTTTTCAAGTTCCCAAAGGAAAGCACAAGATCATCAAATGATCATGTGAAGGGATCAAAACCTATAAAATCTAGTTAGAGATAATGCCTAAAACTTCAAAATTCTTGTCAAGAATTGAAGCAAGAAGGTTCTCTATTAAGAGATGTTTAGACTTTAGGATAAAATTCACTCACACGTCAATGTGAGTATAAAATAGGGTGGTATGGGACACCAGATTTAATATTCAGATTGATGTAGGAAAGATGGTATGGGACATTGGACCGTGGGAGGATAATTATCTTTTATTCCTAGATTGGATCTTGAAGTTAAGTTTCATCCTTAAAGGAATTAAGACTTCAAAGAAGGAGTTTAATTCAAGAAGGATAAAAGTAGTTGTTGCAGAGCTAAGAAGAGCACAAGGCAGAGAAAAAGAAGGGCCCCAAAATTTTTCCGAGTTGGACACCTTATTTTTGTATCATAATCATTTTGTAACATATTTTCCGCTGTAAATGCTCTAGAGGAGTCCTCTAGATGCATCCCCATAGAAGATTAGTAGCTTACCCATGTAAATTAGTAGGGAATTAGTCTTTTAGTGAATAAAGTGCCGGTCTCTTGTGTGAAAGGACCATTTTTTGGGCACATGTATATAAATCAATTTGTGACTCTTTGTAAAGATTTTTTGCCATTGTGAGAATCAAGAGCACAGAATTCCGAATTTGTGTCTTCTCCTCTCTGTATCATCTTCTTTGTGAGTTTGTATGCATGTGTGTTGCTTGAAAAGAGTGTTAGTCTATCCATGAAAGTGTTTGTTTGTTGTTGTTAAGGCGTGTGTGAAGTGTAGGAAGTGCTGAAGTGTAGAAAGGTCATTCCTTCGACTCAGTATTTTGCTCATAAATTGAAGTAGAAGCGTCCAAATTGAGTGAAAATACCACCATTGGATGCGTCTTCTTGAGAGCTTCGAAATGCATATGCTATTTGCTATATTTCAAGTTTGGAGCAGAGAGAAAAGATCAATTTACTATTGGCTGCTGTTTCAAGTATCGTGACACCATAACTGACAGTTGAAGCTTGTTTGGAATAGTCTTAGCCTTGTTTGCACTATTTGGGAAGCTCATTTGCATTGATCATCATTTGAATGCATGTCTTCATACACTTTTTTGATACTCCTCGGATTGATAAATAAAGCGTGAATCCCCACTATATGCACTTGAGGGGGATCAAGGTATAGTCTCTTTCTCCACAAGTCCCTAGGTTGGAACTTAGGTACACACGTTTTTTGGCGCCGTTGCCGGGGAGCGTTGAATCAAACTGAGGCATTCATGTGATGGTAAGTAGATTTTAGCATTGAAGCGAGTAGAGGAGTTGTGAATTTCTCTTCTTTGGTAAGTCACATTCATCCGCACTTACTACTTCTCACTATTGAAGTGTGTGTAGTGAGTTATTAGTCTAGGGAAGTGAGTGGAGTGAGTAGAGTAGGAGGAGGAAGGGAGTAAGTTAGGGAGTTAGAGTAGCCATTAACTCTAGTCGTGTGAGTCTCTTTAGTTAGGAAGAATTTTTCAAAAAGTATAAAAACCCCAAAAAAACTTGTCTTCAAACTTCACTTGTATCCAAGCGAGTATCGAGAGAGAGAGAGAGATTGTCAATTAGAGATCACATGAGCTTGAAGCAAGGTGTGTGGATCAAGGAGAGGGAGCACAAGTGGAAGAAAGAGCTGGAGGATCTTAGTAAGGTGAGTGCATCCCTACATTGTTGGAAGTTCTTTCAAATATCAATCAGTGGAAGAAAACGACCTGCGTCAAGTATCGTGAAGGCCATTCCGGGGTAGAGAAGGATTATTTTCTTAATCCAGGCTAAGGGGGGAGGGTAGATGCACCTAAGAACATGTGTATGAACTCAAAATCTAAAAAACACTTGCAAAAAACTGAAAAAGTGTCAAGTATCGTGTTCTCCCGCGGTTGAGGTATCGCGATACCTAGGTATCGTGAACTCCTGTGGTCGAGTATCGTGATACTTGCAAGTGGTTGAATATCATGTATCGTTGAGAAATCCTCACGATACCCGCCACATATCGTGTATCGTGTATCGCGGAAATCTGATAGCAATACTTGTCAAGTATCGTCTATCGTGAATTTTCAATCACGATACCTGTGACATATCGAGTATCATCAGAGTCCTTCCACGATACTTGCGAGATATCGAGTATCGCTGGAAAAATTCTCGCGATACTTGTCAAGTATCGAGTACCGTGAGACAGAAAAACGATCTCTGTCTAGTGTCGACCATCGTGGAGAATTCCCTTGTGGACTATCGGATATCATGTATCGCGGAGCGGCTTTTCCGATACCTGACAACTATCGAGTATCGTCGGGAATTCCCTCACGATACTTGTGGACTATCGTGTATCGTGGAAGCGTTTCTCGCGATACCTGGTAAGTATCGAGTATCGTGAGACACAGTAAGGTCAAGTATCGTGTATCGAGTTCTTCAAGTATCGAGTATCGTGCCCAGTCAAGTGGTTGAATATCATGTATCGTTTTGCTCAAAGATCGAGTATCGTGGTACCCTTCTAGTGTGTCAGATATCGAGTATCGTGACATACTCTGTTTGGGGTGAATAATCGAGTATCGTGGACTTTTTTGGGGTCAAGTATCGTGAGTTGTGGGTTCACTGTCAGTCTTTTTCCAACCAAATTTCCTTTAGAATTCAGACCCTCAGGGAAGAACTCTAGGAGCTGGAGGTTGATTAAGGATAATCAGAGCTTTTAAGTGAATGAACCTAAGGTCTAGGAGAACCCTAGGAAGCCAAAGAAGTGTAATCTCTTCAGTGGGAAGTCCGAACCTAGTAGCCGCTCACATTACTCTGAAACCTCTAGTGAGTCAGAGGAAGAAATTCCCATGGCTTCAGAGGATATGCAAAACACCGTACCAATGATTGGCATGATGTCAATTATTGAGGGAGAATATCGGACATCTTTGGAATATGTGAACACCAACCAAAATGAGATACCTATCTACCTAGATGGTCTAAACCGATCAGTGGCCAGACTAAAGAAAGCTTTAGATGCTTACATAGTCCCTAGGCCAGCAGTTAAGTATGCAAGAGGGTTTTATATGGACAAGAGAGACATCCAGTATGTTGTTACGGAACACCCTGAAAGCATCAACGAACAAGGGGAAGAAGACAATGCTCACAACCTTAATGAAGAGGGACATAAAGAACAAGTGACCACTCCTAGAGGGAGATCTACTGTGGTTAGGGTTTGGAGAGGAGACTTAGTTCCCCAAGATGACTCCCTAATGGATGTATATTTGATCAATGGAATGGAGCATCTCCTTAGAGCCCACTCTTCATTATGGGAATTAGCCCCTAACCCAGTTACTGTCTACGAATTACAAGATCCAGAACTCCCCATCATTATCACATACTTAGACAAAAACCAAAGGAGGTACTGGCCTCTAACGGAGTTAGAGAGAGCAGGGTTGAAATATCAGAACATTCCAGTGTTCCCTCCTAGGGATCAAGCTACTACTTCTCAAAACCCTCAAGGAACCTTCCAAGACAATTCATACCAATAGTCTGGACAAACACAACAAATACAAATCCCGGTTAGACCCCATGTGCAGTTTGCTATGCCTGCAAATAACCCTAACTATCGGCCCCCACCACCTGTTGACCCAAGGAATAGAATCCCTATTCCAGTCAGACCACCTATAGCAAGAGGACTAGGTATACCCATAGGAAGACAAGTTTTCCCGGTGATGCCTAGACCGCCTGAAGCAGGGAGAAGATTAAGACCTATCCAAGCTGCTAAATGCATGAGAAAAGCTCGTCGAGGTGATCACTGGTCATTGTCTGCTACAGTCCTAAAAAATCGGGGGTAAAGTTTAATTTGCTAAAGTGATTTCTCTAAGCATAGTTTATTTTATTACATCATTCCACTTGGAATAGTTAGCTTGCTAAGCTAATCAAATACCCCTAAAAGGAATTTTTCCAATTCCTACTGTGTTGGTCATACTGAGCAAAAGATCCAGCAAATGTCAAGACATAAATAGAAGTTTTCTTGAGATTTTGAGTCTCAAAGTTATCTGTTTTGGTTCAATCATTACACACATCATTTCCAAAGTACATAGGCCATTTTATGGTGTCATTGGAAACCTAACGAGGTCCACTTATCAAGTCTGAAGCATTAGGGGGCTAGTACAAAGCAGGTTTTGGCAGTACCTACTCAATCTCTTGGAGTGTCCATCCATCTTTCCCAACAGTGGTATCAGAGCAAACTAAGGTAAAATGGGAGATGGTTTTCCTTCATTTATTGATAAATTGGACATGAACAACTATCAGGCATGGTCTCTAAGGATGAAGACATACCTAAAAGGAAGGAGTCTTTATGGATATATCTCAGGAGATGAGGAATTGCCCTCATTCAAAACAAGAGGATTGCGAACAAAGGAAGAACATGAAAAGATCAACACATGGTGTGCTAAGGATGCATTGGCAAGGTCTTATTTACTCAACTCCATCTCTGATTTTCTTTTGCCACACATTAGGAACTGTAAGACATCCCAAGAGACTTGGGAAACTTTGTCATCTTATTTCTCTTCCAACACAAGGGCTAGGAAAATCAGTTGTGGATTGAATTTACCACATTAAGGAAGCAACCTAAGCAAGCTGTTTCTGAATTTGTGACCAAGATTAAAGATGTAGTAGATCAGTAAGCAAGCATAGGAGAAGAGATTGAAGAAGAGCAGATTGTAAGGCAAGTGATCAATGGGATCAAGGCTGATGACAAATGGGAAAGCTTCACCACTGCCATGGACCTTTACATGGACATGCAAATTCCAGATCTTACAACTCTCATGGGACAATTGTTTAAACATGAAGAAAAGCTCAACAAGAATGGAGATACATCCAAAGGTAATAACTCTTCTGCTCTATACACTGATAAGAAGTCTAAAGATAAAGGCAAGAACAAGAAGGTGGAAGATGAAGGCTCTACCTCCCAAGCCAACTATGCAGGGAGAGGTAGATCATCAAGAGGAAGGGGCAGAGGAGGTAAGCAAGGTAGGGGGAGATCCTATAACTCCTCACCATGCAACATTTGTGGTTTATGAAATCATACTACAGATGAGTGTTTCAAGAACTATAAAAATCAGAGAGGAAGAGGATACCAAAGAGGTGGATACTCACAGTCAAGAGGTAGATTCAACCATCACCAAGGCTACAACAATAACTAGAAAAACAATTACAACAACAATTATAATGGCAACTACCAAGGAGGATTCAAATCCAGAAAGGACTACAACAACTATATAGAAGAGCAAGATGATTCTCTTCTAATCATGAACATGACTTCAAAACCAGGTACAAATGATGAGCACCTATTCTACATTGACTCAGGATGCTCAAATCATGTGGCTGGCAATGTAGCACTACTCTCTGATCTTGAGGAACCAAAAGGTAAGCACCAAGTACAAACAGGTGATGATACCAAGCACTCAGTAGTTAAAGTTGGAAATGTTAAGACTTGTGATGGAAATCAGAACTTGTTGAGTAGGGTACTCTATGTACCAACCATTACAAAAAATTTGATGAGTGTTGGGCAGATTGTAGAGAAAGGTTTGCAGGTTAGATTCAACCAATTTGGAGCATTTGTGGAGGATCCTAAGTAGGGATTCAAGAGGATTGCTAAAGGAGAAAAATCAGGTAGACTTTTCACTTTTGAGCTAGAAGATACAAAGAATATTGCACTATACAGTTATAAAGATCAAACACTTTCAGAGCTTGAGATTTGACACAAAATATTAGGGCATGTAGGAGAAAGAACCTTGAAGCATATATGCAGGGATCAATGTGTTATTGGAATACCAAATGTTTCCAAACAACACATGATATATAAATGTAGTGCTTGTCGATTTGGGAAGTCTCACAGGTTACCCTTCTCAAGGAAAGGCTACATGCATGAGGACTACCTAGAACTTGTACACACAGATGTATGGGGACCAAGCAAAGACCCCTCAATCTCAAGATCAGGGTACTATGTATCTTTTATTGATGACTATAGCAGGTGGATTGTATTGTACTTTATGAAGCACAAGAATGAGGTGTTTAATTGCTGTAAAAAATATCTTGCACTAGTTGAAAATCAGATAGGAAAGAATTTGAAGAGACTAAGGTCAGATGGAGGAGGTGAGTACTTCTCCAATGAATTTGAAGACTTCTTGCAGGACAGAGGCATCAAGAGAGAAACCACCACAAGGTATACTCCTGAACAGAATGGGGTAGCTGAGAGAAGAAATAGGTTGATTGTGGAGACAACTAGGTCTATGTTGAATGAGAAAAAGTTACCAAACTATATATGGGCAGAAAGTGTTTCTACTACCACTTACCTCATAAACAGGTTACCATCTAAATCCCTTGATGGGATGACACCCTATGAAGCATGGCATGAGAAGAGACCCTCACTAGACCATTGCATGATATTTGGATGTGTAGCATATGTACACATTCCTTCTCAGATAAGAGGTAAGCTAGACCCTAAGGCTGAGAAGTGCATCTTTATTGGATATGATTTAAATAAAAAAGGTTACAGGTTTTACAACCCTTCCAATAAGGGATTCATGGTTAGTAGAGATGTTGTCTTTGATGAAAATGATTCTTGGTATGAGAATGAATGCAGGAAGTTCAAACTACCCTATGACTTGGAAGAGGAGTTTCCAAGTCTTGCTAAAGAGGAACCTACTCATAATGAAGACTCAACTTCAGATGATGAAGATGTTATCAACCTTGAAGAGTTCAAGGCATGGAAGTCCAAGGGCAAAGTCAAAATGAAGAAGCTTGAAGACATACCTGAATCTTCAAATCAGTCAATTAGAAGATCACAAAGAGAGAGCAAAAAACCTATCAGATATGGGTATGATACATCTCTTGTTACTAAACATTCTGTTTATCTTGCCAAAGATTTGTCAATTGAAGAAGCTAGATCATATGAAGAAGCCAGAACCAATTCAGAATGGAAAGACGCTATGGATGAAGAGATTGAAGCACTCAAGGAAAGTGACACATGGGAGCTAGTACCAAAGAAGGACTCCATGAAGGTAATAGGATCCAGATGGATCTATAAACTCAAAAGAAACTGTGATGGGTCAATCAACAATTTTAAAGCCAGATTGTTAGCCAAGGGTTTTGCACAAACCCAAGGCATTGACTATGAAGAGACATTCTCTCCTGTGGCCAAGATGCCAACAATCAGAGTGTTGGTAAGTGTGGCTGCATCAAAAAATTGGAACATGTACCAATTGGATGTCAAGAATGCTTTCTTGAATGGATGGATTTCAGAGGAGGTATATATGTCACAACCTCCTGGCTATGAGGACCTTAAGAAGGTAACATATGTTTGCAAATTGAAAAAGGCTTTATATGGATTAAAGCAAACACCTAGGGCATGGAATTACAGGTCGACTACATACCTCCAAGATCAAGGTTTTGTCATGAGCAAGGTAGATACTTCTCTATTCATCAAGAGAAGTAATTCAGAGGTAATATACCTTTGTGTTTATGTTGATGACATCATACTTACAGGTAATGATGTCAATGGAATCAGAAAAATCAAAAGCCAGATGATGAAGGAATTCAAGATCAATGATCTTGGTCTACTAAAGTATTTTCTTGGACTTGAGTTAGTCTATACTAACTCAGGGATATACATTACTTAGAAAAAATACATACATGATATGTTGAAGAAATTTCATTTGCAGAATACAAAAGTTGCAAGTACTCCAATGGAGGTAAACCTAAAACTAAGTGCCCATGAAGGTGATTAAGTTAATGACATTACAGGTTATCAAAGTATGGTGGGTAGCTTGAACTATTCTACCTTAACAAGGATAGATATTGCATATGAAGTTAGTGTCCTAAGTCAATTTATGCACAAGCCAAGGATACCTCACTTAGAAGCTGCCAAGAGAATCTTGAAATACCTCAAGGGTACACAACATCATGGTTTGTATTGTCCGTACACTTCAGACATTGATATAAAGATCTATTCAAATGCAGATTGGGCAAGATGCAAGGATGATAGGAGGAGCACTTCATGATATATTTCATTTGTAGGTGATAAGCCAATATCATGGTCTTCAAAGAAGAAACCTACTGTTGCTTTGTCCTCCACAGAAGCAGAGTATAGAGGACTGGCTAATGCCACACAAGAAGCCATATGGATCAAGCTATTGTATACAGAATTGGGTTTATATACTAGGTCACCAATAATTTTTGGAGATAATACAAGCTCACTTCACCTTGCAGCTAATCCTATCTATCATGCTAGGACCAAACATATAGAGGTCCATTACCATTATGTGAGAGAGAACTTTTTTAGCAAAGACATACAACTAACCTATGTATCAATCAACATGTAGTGTGCAGATTTGTTGACTAAAGCTTTGGATGGAACCAAACTTTGCAGGTTCAAAGCAATGATTGGATTGCATGATATACATGAAGATTGAGGATGAAGACCAAGCCAAAATGTTTGGCTTGAGGGGGAGCTGTTGGTGTAATTTACAAGCCTACACATTTGGCTTGAAGGATACCTTGAATTTCATACACATATGGAGAAGCATAGGAACTATTGCTAGTGGTTAATTACCACTTTACCTCTTGTAAAAGTCAAATTGACTAGGAATCTGTGTAAACACCTACCAAATGGATTCGTGGAAAAAAGGTTAGCTTTGATTGAAGGAATATCTCCTAGGATATAGGACCTTGATCATAGAGAGCCAAAAGTTTGAATTTGTATTCAAATTTTTACTCAATCACTTTAAAAGTGTTCATGGAAAAGTCGCGGGTAAGACTCATCATTTCCCGAGCTCATTACTGTCAATTCTGAGTGTGTGTGTGAGGCCTACACTCTAGCCCACACCTATCTACACCATTAGGCAATCATCTTCATGCCAATGGAGTTGTATACAAGTGTTCATTAATACATATATCTTCATTAGTCATTTTTGAGTTCTCTGTCATACTACTTGAAAATTTGTCCACTTGTGGAGTCCATATCTCAGTCATTTCTCCACCAAATTCAAAGATCTAAAGCTTATTGGATTGAGCGCAAAGTTGTCTACGTGCTATCAAAATTTGAAAAGATTCTATTCAGCCATTTAAGAGAAAAGCTCATCTAGGTGATCACTGGTCATTGTTTGCTACAGTCCTAAAAAATCGGGGGTAAAGTTTAATTTGCTAAAGTGAGTTCTCTGAGCATAGTTTATTTTTTTACATCATTCCACTTGGAATAGTTAGCTTGCTAAGATAATTAAATACCCCTAAAAGGAATTTTTCCGATTCCTACTGTGTTGGTCATACAAAAAAAAAAAAAGAAGTTTTCTTGAGATTTTGAGTCTCAAAGTTATCTGTTTTGGTTCAATCATTACACACATCATTTCCAAAGTACATAGGCCATTTTATGGTGTCATTGGAAAGCTAAGGAGGTCCACTTATCAAGTCTGAAGCATTAGGGGGCTGGTACAAAGTAGGTTTTGGCAGTACCTACTCAATCTCTTGGAGTGTCCATCCATCTTTCCCAACAATAAGAGACTAGGTCATATAGGTGAAAGGGCATTGAAGAAAATATACAAGGATCAGTGTTAGCAGTGGACAAGGGAGAGAAGGCCCAAGCAGACAAGGAAGTCAACGAAGATCTGGCAAGTAGGCCAACAATTTTCTTCAGGAAGAAGCACTTATGAACATTCACGCAGATTTAGCACTAAGGCAACCTTAATTTTTCAAAACCTCTACAACCATTAAAAGTGATTCTCATCACTAAATGCCATTGTAAATATCATTTCATCTTTTTGTAGCTCCATTTTGTGCAAGCCAAGGAGTCCTTGAGCTAGAGGAGCTTCAGAAGTATCTACCTGCCAATTTTCGTATTTTTTAGATCTCGTTTGAGCCCTCAAATAAGCCCTGGAACCTAATTTTTAACTAGGCCGGACACTAGGTCTGAACAGGGCCAAAGCTAGTCAAAAACTATAAAAAGAGCTAGAGAGCTCATTTTTGAGGTTAGATTGTAATTGAAACGAACTTGTAAGAGCATTTTGAAAGTAATCTAAGAACTCCATTGATTCTCACTCTTTGTCTTGCCTTGTGTGCGCGTGTGTGTGTATGTGTGTGCAAGCTAGTGTGCTTCTCACTCACGCACTTGAGCCGCCACTTGCTCGAGGTCTTCATACCATCCTCACGTCTTCCCGGATTGACATTAAAGGAGGTGCTACTCATCATTGAGCTACACCAAATTTTGGCGCCGTTGCCGGGGATCGAGCTTTGAGGACGAGCGTGTGATGGTAAGACGTAGAGTTGACGCGTTGGAGTTGTAGGTATTTTCTTCACTCTCATCGATTTTCTTTTACCTTCTTCACCATCTTCACCACCATCATCATCATCACCATCTCCCACCTCCATCTCCATCATCGCGAAAATTTTCAGTTTTGATCATATCACCATCTCCACCTCATTTCCTCCATTCCACTTGTGAGAGAGAGCGAGAGAGCGATATTGCTTGCACTGTTTTTGCATGTTGTTGTGATTCTTGCAGGTACTGCCATCATCATCATCCCCAGCACGCTGCGCGCAGGTACGAAAATCTCAGAAACTGTCTCGCGGTCGCAGGTCTCTGTCGATCGCGATTGACAGAAAATTTCAGCTTTTCACAAAAGTAAGTGCACCACTAGAACAAGCACAAGGAGCACATCCTAAAACACTAAAAACAGTAGAAAAATTCCGAGGTCTTCTGTCAATCGCGACCGATAGCCTCTGTCAATCGCGACCGACAGACCCTGTCAATCGCGACCGACAGACCCTGTCAATCGCGATCGACAGACCCCCGCGATCGACTGACTGCCACGTAGGACCCTGTCAATCGCGATTGATACCGTCAATCGCGATCGACAGCCACGACCGACACCTCTGTCAATCGCGATTGACACCGTCGATCGCGATTGACTGAAATTCCACGATTGATTGACTTTTGCGCGTAGCCACGTGTCCATCACGACTGATAGGACCCCGATTGACTGAAATCTCGGTGAAAAATCCGGAAAACGTGTCGAGCGCGATTGATACTGTCGATCGCGATTGACAGCCACGATCGACTCTGTCGATCGCGATTGACACTGTCAATCGCGACTGACAGCCCCGACGGACACCTCTGTCAATCGCGATTGACAGACCTGTCGATCGCGATTGATAGGCTTTTCGGCCAAAAAATTAGGGTTTTTTATTTCAAAATTGGGTATAATTTTGGGGCAAATAGTCAATCCATTGGCATAATTGGAGGTTCCTACACTTGTGTTTTGGGAGAAAATCTTAGGATCTGTCGGTCAGATTGAATCTTGTTTTAACCCCCTAAACCCTGAACAGTCATAACTTCTTCATACGAGATCAATTTTTCGAGCTCTAGGGCTTGTTGGAAAGCTCGTGGCATATACTACACGCCCTCAACTGTTTTTTATAAAGATAATGCATTGATTTTCAGATAGGGTATCTTGAAGTTGACCACACCCAGGGGGATCAAAGTCAGGGGTCTATAGAATTGTCCTCTTAAAAATCACTATGCAAGCTAGTGTGTGTGCTACAGGGATGAAAATCATGGGGTCTGTCATTGGAATTTAAATCTTTAAGCTAACTCTGGAACTTTTACAGATCCTTTGAGAGCATCGAAAGGTGTGACAAAGGACTAGAGCATGGAAAGATAGTCGAGAAAGAATGAAAAGACAATGGGCTAAAAAGATGAGTGAACTTGAGGAAAGCGTAAGGGAAACAAGAGCCAGAATAACCGAACTCACAACTCAAACTCCCTCTCACACTACTCCACCACCACCACTCCCATCTCCATCCGACCCATCACCTTCCCCACCGCCTCATCAAATCCCACCACCCCCTAGAGTAGGATCAGTCCTAGCAGATCCCACTCCCGAAGACCTAAACATGATGCTGAAAGCATATCAGGCCAGAATCCAAGAAGGGCCAACCATAACTGATCATGAAAAATGTTACCCTAGAGCCGAACTAGAGCTTGAACGAACTAAAATTTGTGCTAAGATGGTGGAATTGGCTCAAGCCATGTTCGAAGCTAGCTGCCTCTTTAATATCTCTAGCTCAGCTAAGACGCAGTTACATTTTGATGGACTGCTAGAAAGAATAGAGAGGCTAATTGCACAATCAGAGAAGGAACCTGCCCCTCAAAGAAAGGAAAGGGTGAGAGAACAGATAAGCCAGCCTCTTCAGGAAGCCCATGTGCCTCCTCAAGAAGCTTATCTTCCCCCCCAAAAGGCACATGAGCCTCCCTCGGAAGCTTACGTACCTCCACAGGTGACCTACATTCCTTCTCAGAGAGCGTATGAGCCTGTTCGGAAAAGTAATAGAATAAGTAATCCTCCCCAAGAAGCTTGTGCTCCAGCCATCTATGAGAACGAGGAGAGAGCCAATGATAGAATAAGCCCTCATTCCCAGGTTGCTTATGCGCCTAATTCTACGGAGCCAGACACTTCTTCTTCTATGAATCGGTTTGCACCAGACTTCCTACGAGAGATTCAAGAAGATAAATGGGATAACGAAAGTGAAGTCGCACCTCCTTTTGAACTTGTGGATGATGCACACGATCAATTCCCACAAGACATCCCATCTATTTACGGGGAACATGAGAGTACTCAGTCGCACGAGAGATTGGACTTTGAGTCTAATTCCATACAAGAGCTGCCCCACTTCACAGGCCCATGGGAAGCTAAGTCCACCTGTATGAGAACACCTACAGTCATGGTAAGGAACGATGACTCAGTCATATCAAGGAACATGGAGGTAGTAAAGAACACCAAGGTGCAGCGCGATTCCACTTTGGAAGAACTGCCTAAGGATAGACCAAAAGCGCGGAAATATGTAGCTAGTCAAGTAACTGAAGTTGCAAAACCATGTTCCCGGGTAGGATCCCATAGGACAGTGCCAGAAATTCCCTTGGACAAGATCGGAGATATGTGTGAAGGTGAAGAAGGGAACACCTATCTTCCCATTACCTACCAGGACTACACCACTAAGACAATTTTGGACTCAGGTGCAGGAGTTGCAATTGCCACCACTTCCCTATGGAAGCGTTGGGGCAAGCCAGCACTCAGGCCAACGAGAATGAAATTGCAGATGGCCGATGGTCATATTGAGAGACCCTTAGGATTGCTAGAAGGAATAACTCTCACCACTTGTGGTGTTGAGTTTGAGCATAGCTTTGCTATATGTGACTTCAGCAAAAATCATGCCTATGAGATGATTTTGGGAAGACCATTTATGCGACAGTTGCAAGTGGTACAGGATTGGGGAACCAACTCCTTGTATTTGCAACACTTGGGTGTTACGACCAAAGTCAATCTCAAGGATTATTCTCATCGAGATGTCCCTCCTATCCAATGGAATCCCATCCATAGAGCCAAAGATGATACAGAATCGGTGCATTCCATAGGGTCTGGATCCTCATGGATGCATGAAGACACTCACTTATGGATGTGCAAGGTAGCAGTAGAGGAAGAGAAGAGAGAAAAGGCCAGGGAAATAGGTGCAAACGAAACCCATAGACCCATTCAAGACCCAGCCTATGCACCTGTAGTTTTTCCTGACGAGGAATTTGAACCCCATGGCTGGGCGGAAATTTTAGCAACCATGGACGTAGCCATCAATGAAGAACAATGGACACCTCACTGTGATGAGGATGGCTATGACATTTCAGTCTTCTCCATAGAGCCAATCATGGGAGAGGCAGTTCTAGAAGAATGCGAACCTAGCCCTGATGCATTTGAGGATGCAAGTGACTCCGATCTAGAGTCAATCATTATGGACCCACCATTTGCATCAGATGAAGAATACTTCCATGAAGTAGAATTTCAACCCCAGAGGCATGGAGAAGTTACAAATGATGTAAGATTAGCAACACATGTGACCTCGAAGGAAGAAGGAAAGAAACGCAAGAAGAGAGAAGCCTCACCAAAAGAGGAAGAATCTTTGTTTGAGGTCCCAGAAAATTTTAAGAAGTATGAGATAGATGACAGGAGAGTCATGATTAGAATGCCCAAACGAGAGGCACAATCAGGAGAGGCCTATGATAACAAAGAAACTACCAAGAAAATAGTAGTGGCCATAGAAGAAGGAGAGGAGAGATGCACGTATATAGGACATGACCTGACAGAAGAAGAAGAGCACGAATTGATTGCCTTGCTAAGAGAATACAGAGATGTATTCGCTTGGAGTTACAAGGATTTGAAAGGTGTTGACCCGGACATTTGCTCACACACCATCCCCATGACTTCAGATGCCAAACCCTCTAAGCAAAAGCCTTATACATATAACGATAATTACGCTGCTAAGATCAAAGAAGAGATAGATAGACTGGTTGAAGCTGGATTTATCTATGAAATTGAGCACACTGAGTGGGTATCACCCATCGTAGTGGTGCCCAAGAAGAATGGCAAACTGCGCGTGTGCATTAACTTGAAGAAGGTTAATGCAGCCACTATTCGAGATAACTATCCGCTTCCCATCACAGAACATCTCTTAGAAAGAGTGGCTGGCAAGGAAGTGTACAGCTTCCTTGATGGATTTTCGGGTTACAATCAAGTAGCCATAGCTCCAGAGGATCAGCATAAGACAGCCTTTGCCACAGAATGGGGCATTTTTGCCTTTAGAGTAATGCCATTTGGGCTTACCAATGCACCAGCTACCTTCCAGAGGCTGATGTGCCATGTGTTTAAGGAGTTCCTGAGGAAGAGTTTAGAAGTCTATGTTGATGATCTTTGTGCTCATTCCAATATTAGACAAACCCATATTCCTGAACTCAGACAAATCTTTGACAAATGTAGAGAATATCAAGTCTGCCTGAACCCAGAAAAGTGCGTTTTTATGGTCAGGCAAGGCAAGATTCTAGGACACATAGTGTCAAAGAATGGCATATCTACCGACGAAGAGAAGGTGAGAGCCATAGCAGAGCTACCTAGGCCAAAGAATGTCAAGGAAGTACAAGCTTTCATGGGACATTGTGGCTATTACAGACGATTTATACACATGTATGCGGTCATTGCAAAGCCCATGTATGGACTTCTGACTAACTTTGAGTGGACGGATGAATGTGAGAGTTCCTTCCAAGAGCTTAAAAGAAGATTATGTTCAGCACCAATCTTGACCACACCAGATTGGAATAAACCATTCCATGTTCACGTGGATGCATCCAATTATGCCATTGGATGTGTGCTTGCACAACCTACTGGTGAAGGTAATATGGATCTTCCAATTGCCTATGCCAGTAGACAATTGAATGCGGCTGAACGGAATTACACCACTACAGAGCGAGAAGGATTAGGCATGGTATATGCAGTTAAGAAATTTAGACACTATTTGCTTGCAAATAAGTTTAAATTTTTTACTGATCATCAGGCATTGTTATATCTCGTAAACAAGCCATGCAATACAGGAAGATTAGTGAGATGGTTTCTCTTGCTAATGGAATATGATTTTGAAGTTGTGGTAAGGAAAGGTAGGACTCATTTGAGAGCCGATCATCTCTCTAGGCTCACATCGGGAGAAGCCCCACAAGGAGTGTCAGATGACCTTCCTGATGCCTACTTGTTTAATTTGGAAGTTGTACCGCAGTGGGCCAAGCCATTGGTACCAGTATTGACATACGGGCCTAATCATCCAGTGATAAACACTCGGAATAGAGAAGTTGTAAAAGCCCAAAAGTACCACATCATGGCAGGAAGCATGTACAAGCACACAGATCAAGGGATCTTGGCTTGCTGCGTAGAGGAGGATGAGTACGCTAAATGGTTGCAATTAGCACATGTAGGTGCGTTAGAGCAACACTACTCAAAGCAACGAACTTTACAGACCCTAAAGAGACTCGGAGTACATTGGCCAACCATGGAAGCTGATGTCCAAAAGTTGTGCAAGGAATGCCCAATCTGTTGCACTAAACCACCTGTGGAACATGCCACCCTTTATCAAGTATCCATAGTGCCAGATTGGAGCGAACCTCTCGTATCCTTCCTGAGGACAAACACATTCCCTCCAAACATGACTCTGGCTAGGAAAAGGAGTTTAGAACAAGAAGCCCTGGATTACTCACTCATTGGTGATAATCTATACAAACGCGGCAAAGATGGTTACCTAAGACTGTGTGTCCATGAGAGTGAGTATCTTAAGATCTTAGAAACTGCTCACCAAGGTGTAGCAGGAGGACACTTTGGACCGGATCGGGTGATCAAGGCAATTCTATTTGCGGGCTTCTGGTGGCCTACCCTTCACATGGATGCACATACCTATGTGAAACGGTGTGATGTCTGTCAGAGGACTCAGTATCCTATACGCAAAGATGAGATGCCGCTGAAACCTATGATGGGTGGACGTGCATTCTTAGTGGGGAATAGACTTCGTAGGTCCTATTAATCCCCCAGCTAAAGGTTCTCATGCAGAATACATCATTGTGGCAACAGATTATCTCGCCAAGTGGGTAGAGGTAAAGGCTACGACAAAGAACGATGCTCAAACAACTGCCAAATTCTTGTTTGAGAATGTATTCACAAGATACGGGCTACCTATAGAGCTTGTAAGTGATAGAGGCACTCATTTCTTGAACGAAGTAATTGAAAATCTACTCCAGGAATTCTTGGTAATACACAAGAAGTCTGCTCCCTATCACCCTCAAGCTAATGGACAAGCTGAGAGTACTAATAAGATCTTATGCAATGTACTGACAAAATTAGTGAACACAAAACGCTCTGATTGGGACAAACAGCTACACCATGCTGTTTGGGCATACCGAGTTGCCTACAAAACGGTACTCCAAGCCACCCCCTTTCAGATGGTATTTGGCCAAAACGCTGTGCTACCTTTGGACTTCTTAATACCTACGTTGAAAGTAGCACAAGAGCACGAATGGACAGGTCATGAGCTCTCCTCTAGGATCTTTGACCTTGAACGATTAGGAGAAACAAGACTGAGAGCCGCCGCAGGAATATATGCAGCCAAGAAGAGACAGAAAGCATATTTCGATGCCCATGTGAAGGATAAAGGCTTGAAAGCAGGAGATCTAGTCTTAGTCTATACACTAAAACAACACGCGAGGAAGCTAGAAAAGAGAGGCTACGGACCTATGATCATCAATAGGATCTCCACGAGTGGAGCAGTACAATTGGCCACATTAGAGGGTGATGTTCTCCCAAATTATATTAGCGGTTGCAGAGTCAAGTTGTATCAGGAACCCCTCACGGAGGAAATGCTCAGCCGACTCAACACTGCTAAGAAACGCAAAGAGGAAGAAAAGCGAGTTCGAGAAGAAGCTCAAGCAGAAGCTTTAGAACGCATCAGAAGGATGAAGTTACGAAGGCAAGGTAGAGATCAGCCTAGAGCGAATGACTATGCAGGTCAAGGATATCCCATGGCCATGTGTGAAGTTGCAGGAACAAGCTCGCATAGAATAATTGATAGACGTCCTTTCATAACCCTAGATATAGGACAAGGAAAGAGTGCAAGGAACGTAAGAGCCTTGATTGACTCAGGCGCAGCCACTAGTGCTGTTAGAGTGTCTTACTGCCAAGAATTACAGTTGACTGTCAATCCTGTGGAAGCATATCTCATAGGATTGGGAGGCGTGGAAACCCCTTGCATGGGCGAGGTGGAACTTCCCCTCTACATTCAGGATGAGGAAATGACTGTTAAAGTACTGGTGTGTCAGGACGAGGATCTCACTGAACCTCTTGTCTTGGGTCAAGATTGGATCTATGACCAAGCAGTCAATTTAAACCTAAGAAGTGGACTTCTCCAGGTTTGGATCAATCATAGTCGAGTTACAGTAGAATTAGACAATGGAGCACTCAAGGAACTAGGAAAGGCACAGACTCCTGGTCCTTCCAGGGGTACACATGAAGATGACCATGCTGTTCTTGTCCAAAACTATGTGTTGCAGAGGAATGATATTCGCAAAAAAGGGGTCAGGAATGCAACGGAACTCCCTTCTTTTCCAAAGGCTAGAAGGAGGCAGCAACCCAAGGTGGATCAAAGGCAGAAGAAGCAGAGTACTACCTATGTCCGAGATCAAAAGTACCTGCTCAGCAGAATGTCCCAGAACATAAACCATGTGTGGGTGCGGAAAGGCGAACAACCGGTTGCACCACCGTCAACTACACGGGCGAAGTTTCTTATTAATAACCAACAACATGACATTAATAAGAAGTCTTGCAGAAATTCTCCTGCTAATGTGAAATCTATTTGGGTGCCCAAGAAGTCGATGAAGGCTAGCCCACAATCAAGACAAATTTGGGTGCCTAAGGCTTGCTTGAGGGCACAGGTAGCTACGCCGAGGCCACAACCTAAACAGCATAACGCAGCTACGCAGACTGCCAGTATTCACTCGTTCTCAACGCTCAAGACCACACCAAGACCCAAGATCGCGCATGTAATCAATTGTAAATGGGTCCCTAAAAAGCCTCATTTTCAAACCGCGACACCGAGAAAGCTCTCTAGAGTCTCTACGACACCGAAAGCAAAGCCCACCCACTACATTTGGCAGCCTAAGACCTGTAATAAACCCCCCGACCCCAATTTGTAAATTCATCCCCACTTACTAACTTCATTAGTCTCCTAGGACTACCCAAGCATTAACTACACACACGTGCACCGGACACTTACTAACCCATTATTCGCTCCCGACCCTCATGTTAATATTGTGATGGGAACAACAACGGTCCTCCCTTGTCCTGTACAATATTAACACCTGTGTGTATATTCTCACAGAGACAGACAGCAAGAAGTAAAATGGCAGATACAGTAGGAACTAGCTCCCAGGCAGGCTCCAGCCCACAAGTGGTGGACATCGAAAGTCTTCCAGTCGAGGAGGAGTTAAAGGAAAGACCAGCGGCATTATGGGCATTGCACGCCATACCAATTCAGAATCCTCCGCAGGGTCACACAATGCCGGTGGGCAAAACCTCACATTGGTTCAGTGACGTTGCTGGACCTTTGGGTGAAGGCACATATATGTGGGAGTCCGAGGTCGAATTCAATGGACGATGGGGGAGATACCATTTCTTTACCAGGGAGTTTGAAAGGCTACAGAATAACGAAGGACTGAAGCCGATCTGGAAGAAGGCAAGGCTATATGACTACTTCAAGGCCCAACTGCCAAAGCCAGATTTCCTAAGATGCTCATATCTAATTGGTACCCTCACCCCCAGCAAAGACAAGAAAGGATACAGCTCCTTTGTGCTCCCATCACTCACAAGGGGCAACGAGCTGAAGCGTTTCCGCTTAACTATCAATCTGGTAAGAGAAGCACTCGACATGCAGGGTATGCACATTCCAACAGAGAAAGAGACAATGGTTCCAGACAACATGAAGAATAGGAATCTGACGAAGTTGAAGGACATGGTTGCAATGACACCCACGATCGCCATCCACTTACGTATGGTCATGCAACATTTTGCCTTCCCCGCGCAGGAGAGGTTCACAATGCCTCCCAAAAAGATCTGGTTTAGCCTCTACCTGGCGGATGCTTTTGAGTTGACCATCAATATGCCCCACTGGATTATCGACCAGATTCATATGGCTCATCAGAGATGGTACAAGAAGCAAAAATCTGTATTGTATGGTTGCTGTGCACTCACAAGAATTGTATACAGATGTCTCGCCTATGATGTACCGGTGCAAAGGGCTCTAATCTGGTCCAGAGCACAGGAATTTCAACGCAGATTGTCAGCCGTAGGGCCTCCCTCAAAGAAGATGCGAGGCACCGTCCAGATGCCTTGTGCACAAGCTCGCGGGGCAACCCTGACGCCTGAGACAACCCCAAGACTTCCACGAAGAGTGCAACCATTTACTATCAGGTTACCCAGGCACAGCACAGATGGCCCTAATCTTGTATTTCCACCAGTACCGACTGATCTGGAATTCCCGCATGGGTTCACTCTGGAGGACTTAACTGACGAAGAAGTTGCAAGAATCATAGAAGCTGTAAATGCAGAAGTTGAAGAAGAGCAAGCCAGTGGACAGCAAACTGCCCCAGACCAAGCACAGCCCGGCCAACCAGACGTAGTCAACGTGGACGATGAAGAAGAAGCTCATGGGGAGACACAGGGCGGACAATCAGAAGCCGAAGAACAAGAGTATGATCAAGAAGCCCTACAAGTACTGGAAGGTGCCCCCGCCTACACTAGCGCGTTAAAGAAGCTTTACGATACAATGAACCGAGTTCAAGAGCAACACAGGCTCTCATTAGCTGCAGGTAAAGCTCTCATGAACCAGATTCTGGAGGAGGAAGGTGTGGACGAGCAATACCGTGCCACCTTGGAAATGATATCAGATGCTTTGGGAGTACCGGAAACAGTGCATACCGCACTAGCGCAATCACGAAGGACAGAGAGAAGATATGGAAGACACCCCCCACAAACAGGAAAACGAATGAATGTATTAGGTTCAGGACCACAAGGCACCCCCACAACCACTGGCACAGCACACACAGTTCACGACACCGAGGAAGCCCACACATCGAGTGCACCCCCATCATCTCCCTTGCCACCTTCTCCCCCACATCCACCTCACTCACCTCCCTCTACCACTGTAACTTCCACTGTCACCACCTCTGAAACCACTACACACACCAACACACAAACCTTCAGCCAACCCCCACACTCTACTTCCACTGAAAACACGAGTCTAACTACAGCCACGGTACACCTCACTGCCCCGAGCACACTTCCTAGAAGTTCACAATTACATACACCCCTATACACCTTCACAACCCTCACCGCTACCACAATCCCCATGTTCACAGTCACTCCTACCACGATCCCCACTTTCATGGAGGTGTCACCCACCTCTGCACCTCTCCCATCCCCCATGTACCCACAATCTCCCATTCCCCCACCTCCCCCCTCACCCGTCCCCACTACTGCATCCACAATCCCCTTTCCCTTCCCCTACCCCTCTGCATTCAACACTATTCCTCTCAGTAACTTATTTAATAATATGCATCAATGCATGGCCCAACTTCAGCAACACTACCAACACTTGGACAACCAACATACAAGGCTCTTCCGAAGCCACGAGGATCTCCAAGCAAGATGTAGGGATCTTGAAGAGCAGAAGCAGCAACTAGAACAGCAGCACGCGACACTACAGGAGCAATACGCACAACTAGAAGCCCACCCACCTCAAACAGATGATGAAGAACGACGACATATGGACGAGCTGCTCCATTCTCAGATCACGGAAAACTTGAAACTTCGACGGAACTTGGGCCTCCTCCGCAAGCATATGTCGACCGCGTTAGAAGAGAATAAGAGATTACAGAAACAGAACGAAGAAAACCTGGAAGCGGCCATGGAGGGTTCCCCACAAGAGATTGACCCACAACGATTCAAGGCAATACCCTCTGAGAATATGCAGGTGGTGTTAGAAACTCATGCAGATCTAATGGAGGCCCATGCCGCTTTAGAAAAAGAAAGAGATGAGTTACGAAGACAGTTGGCCACTCGACAGACAGAACCCAGCCCGAGCATAACCGCAGAAGAAACAGCTGAAGAGATCATTAAACTCCGGGCCGAACTTGAGGAATTACGCAGCAAGGTTATGCAATATGAGCGTCAGCCCTCCCCTCTGGTAGACCCCGAGCCTGACGACCTGGTGCCAATTGAGGTAGAAGGAACATTTGAGGATCCCTATGTACCAATGCCAACACCAGGCGGTAAGCGCACAGAACAGGGCATGGACACGATTGAGATTGAGGCACCGGAATGGATGCAAAAGTTAGAGAAAGTAGCCACGACACATGACGACAGGGTGGCAGTCCAAATCACCTTGATGTCAAAATTGGAGGAGGTGGTAATAAAATCTGATTATTTTCAGAATCTTTCCCACCATAGGTGGATCGGCCCATCGGATGATCTGTATGTACCTTTTTGCGTGCTAATGGCGGATTATAATGCGGAGATCAAGCGCCACACCTCCAGGGAACCCACCTCTGCCACCCAATTTGCACCCGATGACATCCCAGAGAGTGCCAAGCAAGGACATATCCGCCAACCAACATGGAGAATTCGGCTGCTCGAAACCTACCCGGAAATGGTAAGAACATGGAACAACATGCCATTGTACATCAAATATAATCCATGTTATTGCCCTGTGTTTCGAAGGAGATCCTGGCCGGAGTACACACATACAGTGCTGACGATTAAAGGATGTGAGAAGTGGCTAAATTATGTGTACTTCGCACCCCCTAAAGGCGCACCTACAATTGGCTATATGATTTCAACGATCCGACATTGGGGGATCCGTTTCAAGAATGTTCCTGATATCATGACTCAGATGTGCCTGAAAATTTTTGAACTTATGCTGGTCACCTTCAGGACCTTCAAAAATGTCAGGGAACCGCATCTCTCAGCACTAGGATTTAATGAAGGGAACCAGGACCTTGTATACGACATGAGCACGACTCCATCGATCAATGTTGTGTATGCATGGCACGCTCACATGAAATATCTACCGGCCTGCTTCAAACAAACATTCGAAGAGATGTTTGTCACGGGATTCTGGGAATATCACTCCGAGATATTCATTCCCAGACCATCCCATCTCTTGCAGTTGTTTGCAGTGGAACAAGCTCTCCACTCCGAAAAGCTACGTATGCCACACCCAGAGGTTCCTGGGCCGGTAGACTGGGATACTCTTCTGACAGATTTGGCCAAAGGTTTGCGAATTGCTGAACATCATTTAGCGCAGGACGTCGTCGAGTACTACATCCAAAAACCCTCTCAACAAGGGTCTGTCAGGGACGACAGACGCGAGAGAGGGGGGGGTGTTAGCAGTGGACAAGGGAGAGAAGGCCCAAGCAGACAAGGAAGTCAACGAAGATCTGGCAAGTAGGCCAACAATTTTCTTCAGGAAGAAGCACTTATGAACATTCACGCAGATTTAGCACTAAGGCAACCTTAATTTTTCAAAACCTCTACAACCATTAAAAGTGATTCTCATCACTAAATGCCATTGTAAATATCATTTCATCTTTTTGTAGCTCCATTTTGTGCAAGCCAAGGAGTCCTTGAGCTAGAGGAGCTTTAGAAGTATCTACCTGCCAATTTTTGTATTTTTTAGATCTCGTTTGAGCCCTCAAATAAGCCCTGGAACCTAATTTTTAACTAGGCCGGACACTAGGTCTGAACAGGGCCAAAGCTAGTCAAAAACTATAAAAAGAGCTAGAGAGCTCATTTTTGAGGTTAGATTGTAATTGAAACGAACTTGTAAGAGCATTTTGAAAGTAATCTAAGAACTCCATTGATTCTCACTCTTTGTCTTGCCTTGTGTGCACGTGTGTGTGTATGTGTGTGCAAGCTAGTGTGCTTCTCACTCACGCACTTGAGCCGCCACTTGCTCGAGGTCTTCATACCATCCTCACGTCTTCCCGGATTGACATTAAAGGAGGTGCTACTCATCATTGAGCTACAATCAGAGTGTGCTTGACATCCCAAATGTGTCCAAGCAAAATGATTTACAAATGTGGAGCATGCCAATTTGGCAAATCACATAGGCAACCATTCAACAAAAGAGGACACATGTATGAAGACTACTTGGAGCTTGTGCACACAGATGTGTGGGGTCCTAGTAGAGAGACATCAATTTCAAGATCAAGGTATTATGTCTCATTCATAGATGACTACAGTAGATGGACAATACTTTATTTTATGAAGCATAAAGATGAAGTTTTCACTTGTTTCAAGAATTATTTGGCATTGGTTGAGTATCAAACAGGTAGAAGATTGAAGAGGCTCAGATGTGATGGAGGTGGTCAATATTTTTCACATGATTTTGACTCCTTACAGGACAGAGGCATAAAGAGAGAAGTTACAACAAGGTACACTCCTAAACAGAATGGAATGGTGTTGGCAGTAGTCAAGGTACCCAAGGACTCACAAGACAAGGAAGTCAAAGAAGGGATTCAGAGTGAAGAGAAAGCACAAGCTGACAAAGTAGTCAACGAAGATCTGGCAAGTAGGATGTCCAAATTTTTCCATGAAGTAATACTTCCTAAATAGTGAATTTAGTCACTCTACATCCTTGTAAATACCATTTCACTTTTTTGTAGCTCCATTTTGTGCAAGCCAAGGAGTCCTTGAGCTTGAGGAGCATTAGAAGTATCTACTTATCAATTTTCATATTTTTTAGACTCCGTTTGAGCCCTCAAATAGGCCCTAGAACCTAGTTTTTAACTAGGTTGGACACTAGGTCTGGACAGGGCCAAAGCTAGTCAAAAACTATAAATAGAGCTAGAGAGCTCATTTTTGGGGTTAGCTAGTAATATATTTGAACTTGTATGAGCACTTTTGAAGTAATCTACAGAACTCCATTGTCTCCCTCTTTGTTCTTGCCTTGTGTGCGTGTGTGTGTGTGTATATGTATGCATGTTTGTGTGCTTCTCACTCACGCACTTGCGCCATCACTTGTTCGAGGTCTTCATACCATCCTCACATCTTCCCGGATTGACATTTAAGGAGGTGCTACTCATCACTGAGCTACACCAAATTTTGGCGCCGTTGTCGGGGATCGAGCTTTGAGGACGAGCGTGTGATGGTAAGACGTAGAGTTGTGACGTTGGCGTTGTAGGTAATTTCTTTACTTTTTCTTACTTTTCTCTTTCTTACTACACCATCATCATCCTCACCATATCCGATCTCCATCTCTATCATCGCGAAAACTTCAGTTTTTTTTTATCATATCTCCTTTCCCCTTCCATTTCACTCATTTCACTTGTGAGAGAGAGCGAGAGAGCGCTTTGTGTGCACTGTTTCTGCATGTTTCTTGAGTTTTCTTGCAGGATCTGGCAGTCCCATCATCTCCAGCACGCTGCGCAGGTACGGAAAAGCTCGATCTTGTCTCTGTGTCGCAGACTTCTGTCAATCGCGATCGACAAAAAATTTGATCTTTTGGTAACACAAAGTACACCACCTTAATACACAAGATGAGCACATTCCAAATCACTAAAAACAGTAAAAAAATTCCGAGTTTCTCTGTCAATCGTGATTGACACCGTCGATCGCGATTGATAGCCACGATCGACAGATCTGTCAATCACGACCGACACCTCTGTCGATCGTGACTGACACACCCTGTCAATCGCGACCGACATCGTTGATCGCGATCGACAGCCACGACCGACACCTCTGTCAGTCGCGATTGACACCGTCGATCGTGACCGACTGAAATTTGACGATTGACAGAAAAATTCGCATATACACGTGTCCCTCGCGATGGATAGGACCCCAATCGACTGAAATCACAGCAAAAATTGCGGAAAAAGTGTTGATCGCGATTGACACCGTCGATCGCGATTGACAGGACCCACGACTGACTCCGTCGATCGCGATTGACATTATCGATCACGATTGACGTGTCGATCGCGATCGACAGGCCCGATGGACACCTCTGTCAATCGTGATTTACAGACCTGTCGATCGCGATTGACAGGCTTTTCGGCCAAAATTTTAGGGTTTTTTAATTCCAATTTTGGAGTAATTGTGGACACAAAAATCACACATTTAGAGTATTGTGAGGCCTCTACACTAGTAATCTGAGAAAAAAAACTGGGTTGGTTGTTGACCTGTTTGAACCCTATTTTAGCCCACTGTCATAACTTCCTCATACGAAATCCGTTTGTTGTGATTTTCTTTTTGTTGGAAAGCTCGTGGGGAGTACAACCAAAATTTCTACTGGTTACGTAAAATTAATATCAGGATTATTAGATATACTATTTTGAAGTGACCATACCTAGGGGGAAGAAAAACTAAGGGATCTCTAGAATTGTTTTCCATAAAGACATAGTGAAAATTGATGTTTGAATTAAATGAATGGAAGTGATTGGTTTTGTCATTTGAATTTAAGTCTTGAGCTAACTTTGGGACTTTTAAAGGTCCATTGAGATAGCCGCGAGAGAATGAAAAGGCAATGGACAAAGAAGATGAGTGAACTCGAGGAAAGCCTAAGAGAAACGAGTGCAAGTGGTCACGAGAGCTCAGACATTGCGACAGAACCAAGGTGTAGGACAGGAAAAGAGTGCTGAAGTTAGTGAAACTGAGAGCATAACCAAGAAGAGGACTAGAGCCTGGAGAGATAGCCACGAGAGAATGAAAAGGCAATGGGCAAAGAAGATGAGTGAACTCGAGGAAAGCCTAAGAGAAACGAGAGCCAGGATAATTGAACTTACATCTCAACCTCCCTCTCACACCACTCCACCACCACAATCCCCATCTCCATCCGATCCACCATCTTCCAACCCGCCTCATGCGACCCCACCACCCCCTAGAGTAGGATCAGTTTTAGCAGATCCCACTCCTGAGGACCTAAATATGATGCTCAAAGCATATCAGGCCAGAATCCAAGAAGGGCCAAACGTAACCGATCGTGAAAAGTGTTACCCTAGAGCAGAACTAGAGCTTGAACGAACCAAAATATGTGCTAAGATGGTGGAATTGGCTCAAACCATGTTTGAAACTAGTCACCTCTTTAACATCTCTAGTTCAGCTAAGACATAGTTACACTTTGATGGACTGCTAGAAAGATTGGAGAGGCTAATTGCACAATCCGAAAAGGAATCCAACCCTCCAAATAAGGGCAAGGCAAGTGAAAGAGCAAGCCTCCCCGCCCACGAAGCTTATGTGCCTAACTCCACAGATCCAGACACATCTTCTTGTATGAATCGGTACTCACCCGAATTCCTATGAGAGATTCAAGAAGAGAAATGGGCTAAAGAGAGTGAAGTCCCTCCTCCCATTGAACTTGTGGATGATGCACATGATCAATTCCCATAAGATATTCCTTCCATTTATGGAGAGCAGGAGAGTGCACAATCTCAAGAGAGAGTAGACTTTGAGTCTAATTCCTTACATGAATTACCCCATTTCACAGGCCCTTGGGAAGCAAAGTCTACTTGTATGAGAGCACCCACGGTCATGGTACGAAACGAAGACTCAGTCATACCTCGGAATACGGAGGTAATGAAGAACACTAAAGTGCAGTGCAATCTCACTTTAGAAGAGTTACTCAAGGTTAGACCAGAACTGTGAAACATGTAGCCAAACAAGTACCAGAGGTAGCTAAACAGCGTTCCCAGGTAGGTTCTCATAGAGCAGTGCCAGAGATACCTTTGGACAAGATAGGAGACATGAGTGAAGGAGAAGAAGGAAACACCTATCTCCCCATCACCCATCAAGGATACACAACCACGGCAATTTTGGACTCAAGCGCATGAGTTGCAATTGCTACCACTTCCCTATGGAAGCGTTGGGGCAAGCCAGCACTCAGGCCTACGGGAATGAAATTGCAGATGGCCGATGGTCACATAGAAAGACCCTTAGGACTGCTAGAAGGAATAACTCTCACCACGTGTGGTGTCGAGTTTGAGCATACATTTGCTATATGTGACTTTAGCAAAAATCATGCCTATGAGTTGATTTTGGGAAGACCATTTATGCGACAGTTACAAGTGGTACAGGATTGGGGAACCAAATCATTGTACTTGCAACACTTAGGTGTTATGACCAAAGTCAATCTCAAGGATTACTCTCATAGAGATGTCCCTCCTATCCAATGGAATCCCATCCATAGAGCCAAAGATCATACTGAGTCAGTGCATTCCATAGGATCAGGATCCTCATGGATGCATGAAGACACACACTTATGGATGTGCAAAGTGGCAGTAGAAGAGGAGAAGAGAGAAAAAGCCAGAGAGGTAGGTGCAAAAGAGACACATAGATCAATTCAAGACCCAGCCTATGCACCTGTAGTATTCCCTGATGAAGAATTTGAACCTCACGGTTGGGCAGAAATTTTAGCAACAATGGATGTAGCCATCAATGAAGAACAATGGACACCCCACTGTGATGAGGATGGCTATGACATTTCAGTCTTCTCCATAGAGAAAATCATGGGAGATTCAGTTTTAGAAGAGTGCGAACCTAGCCCTGATGCATTTGAAGATGTGAGTGACTCTGATCTAGAGTCAATCATTATGGACCCACCTTTTGCATCAGATGAAGAATATTTCTATGAAGTAGAATTGCAACCCCAGAGACACGAAGAGCTTACAAACGATGTGAGGTTAACCACACAAGTGACTGTCAAGAGTGAAGGCAAGAAAAGGAAGAAGAGAGAAGGCACACAAGAAGAGGAGGAATCTTTGTTTGAGGTCCCCGAGAATTTCAAAAAGTATGATATAGACGATAGGAGAGTCATGGTAAGAATGCCTAAACGTGAGGCACAAGCAGGAGAGGCCTATGATAACAAGGAAACCATCAGGAAAATTGTGGTAGCCATAGAAGAAGGAGAAGAAAGATGCACCTACATAAGGCATGACCTGACGGAAGAAGAAGAGCAAGAGCTAATAGCTGTGCTAAGAGAGTACAGAGATGTATTTGCTTGGAGTTACAAAGACTTGAAAGGTGTAGACCCTGACATATGCTCACACGATTCCCATGACCTCAGATGCCAAACCCTCTAAACAAAAGCCATACACATACAATGACAACTATGCTGCCAAGATCAAAGAAGAGATAGACCGCTTGGTTGAAGCTAGATTTATCTATCAAATTGAGCACACTGAATGGGTATCTCCCATTGTAGTGGTGCCCAAGAAGAACGGAAAGCTACGTGTGTGCATTAATTTGAAGAAGGTTAATGCAGCCACAATTCGAGATAACTATCTGCTTCCTATCACTGAGCATCTATTAGAAAGAGTAGCAAGCAAGTGTACAGCTTCCTTGATGGATTCTCGAGCTACAATCAAGTGGCCATAGCCCCAAAAGATCAGCATAAGACAACTTTTGCCACAGAGTGGGGCATATTTGCCTTTAGGGTAATGCCATTTGGGCTTACCAATGCTCTTGCAACCTTCCAGAGACTGATGTGCCATGTGTTTAAAGAACTCCTGAGGAAGAATTTGGAAGTCTATGTTGATGACCTCTGTGCACATTCCAACATTAGACAGACACATATACCAGAACTCAGGCAAATATTTGACAAATGTAGAGAATATCAAGTCTGCCTGAACCCAGAAAAGTGTGTTTTCATGGTCAGGCAAGGCAAGATTCTAGGACACATAGTGTCAAAGAATGGCATATCCACGGATGAGGAGAAAGTGAGAGCCATAGCAGAGCTACCTAGGCCAAAGAATGTCAAGGAAGTGCAAGCTTTCATGGGGCATTGTGGTTATTACCGACGTTTTATACACATGTACGCCATCATTACAAAGCCTCTGTACGGACTTTTGACTAACTTTGAGTGGACAGATGAGTGTGAGAACTCCTTCAATGAGCTTAAACGACGATTGTGTTCAGCACCAATCTTGACGAATCCAGATTGGAATAAGCCTTTTCATGTTCATGTGGATGCTTCCAATTATGCTATTGGATGTGTACTAGCACAACCTACGAGCGAAGGTAATATGGATCTTCCAATTGCCTATGCTAGTAGACAACCGAATGCAGCTGAATGAAATTATACTACCACAGAACGAGAAGCATTAGGCATGGTATATGCAGTTAAAAAATTTAGACACTATTTGCTTGCAAATAAGTTTAAATTTTTTACTGACCATCAAGCATTGTTATATCTCGTAAACAAGCCATGCAATACAGGTAGATTAGTAAGATGGTTTCTCTTACTAATGGAATATGACTTTGAGGTAGTGGTAAGGAAAGGTAAAACTCAATTGAGAGCTGACCATCTTTCTAGGCTCACATCCGGAGAGGCCCCACAAGGAGTATCAGATGATCTTCCTGATGCATACTTGTTTAATTTGGAAGTTGTACCTCAGTGGGCTTAGCCATTGGTGCCAGTATTGACATACGGGCCTAAATATCCAGTAGTAAACACTCAAGATAGAGAGATAGTAAAAGCCCAAAACTACCAAATCATGGCAGGAAGTATGTACAAGCATATAGATCAAGGGATCCTAGCTTGTTGTGTGGAAGAGGAGGAGTATGTAAAATGGTTGCAGTTAGCACATGTAGGTGCATTAGAGCAACATTACTCAAGGCAACGAACCCTACAGACACTAAGGAGACTCGGAGTGCATTGGCCGACTATGGAAGCAGATGTCCATAAGATGTGTAAGGAATGCCCAATCTATTGTGTTAGACCACCTGTGGAGCACTCTACTCTTTATCAAGTGCCTCTAGTGCCAGATTGGAGTGAACCACTAGTAGCCTTCTTGAGGATGAAAACATTCCCTCAAGATATGACCTTGACGAGGCAAAGAAGTTTAGAGCAAGAAGCCCTAGATTACTCACTCGTTGGTAATAATCTATACAAGAGGGGTAAAGATGGTTACCTCAGACTCTGTGTCCATGAGAGTGAATATTTAAAGATCTTGGAAACTGCTCACCAGGGTGTAGCAGGAGGACATTTTGGACCAGATCGGGTGATCAAGGCTATACTATTTGCAGGTCTTTGGTGGCCAACACTTCACATGGATGCACATACCTATGTGAAGCGGTGTGATGTCTGTCAGCAAACTCAGTATCCTATACGCAAAGATGAGATGCCTTTGAAACCTATGATGGGTGGAAGAGCATTCT
The DNA here is from genome assembly GCA_020310875.1 of Ceratopteris richardii. Lineage (NCBI taxonomy): Eukaryota > Viridiplantae > Streptophyta > Polypodiopsida > Polypodiales > Pteridaceae > Ceratopteris > Ceratopteris richardii. Next base: position 120,309,682 of record CM035438.1, on the reverse strand, counting down.
CTAAGTGGGGAATAGACTTTGTGGGTCCTATTAATCCCCCAGCTAAGAGTTCCCATGCTGAGTATACCATTGTGGCCACCGGCTATCTAACCAAGTGGGTAGAGGTAAAAGCACAGAACGATGCTCAAACGACAGCTAAGTTCTTATTTGAGAATGTGTTCACAAGATACGGGCTACCTATTGAGCTAGTAAGTGATAGAGGCACTCACTTCTTGAATGAAGTTATTGAAAATCTTCTCCAAGAATTCTTGGTAGTACATAAGAAGTCTGCCCCTTATCACCCACAAGCTAATGGGCAAGCCGAAAGCACAAATAAGATTCTATGCAATGTATTGACAAAATTAGTGAATAATAAACGCTCTGATTGGGACAAACAGCTACACCATGCTGTTTGGGCATACAGAGTTGCCTATAAAACGGTACTCCAAGCCACACCCTTTCAAATGGTGTTTGGCCAACATGCAATGCTACCATTGGACTTCTTGATACCTACATTGAAAGTAGCACAAGAGCATGATTGGACAGGCCATGAGCTCTCCTCTAGAATTTTTGACCTTGAGCGATTAGGAGAAACAAGACTGAGGGCTGCCGCAGGGATATATGCAGCTAAGAAACGACAGAAGGCGTACTTTGATGCCCATGTTAAGGATAAAGGCTTGAAGGCCAGAGACTTAGTTTTGGCTGAAACAACATGCGAGAAAGCTAGAAAAGCGTGGTTATGGACCTATGATCATTAATAGGATCTCAACTAGTGGAGCAGTTCAATTAGCTACTCTAGAAGGCGATGTTCTCCCTAGCTACATAAGCGGATGCAGAGTCAAGTTATATCAAGAATCCTTGACTGAAGAGATGCTAAATCGACTCAACACAGCCAAGAAACGCAAGGAAGAAGAAAAACGAATCTGAGAAGAAGGGGGACACATGACCACTTTGTGTCCATTTGCAATGTTAACCTTCATTTGTATATTCTCACAAAACCGGCGACCAGTTTCTTCAATATGGCCGAGGCTGCAAGAACAAGCTCCCAGGCAGGCACCAACCCTCAGATTGTGGACATTGAAAGTCTCCCCATTGAGGAGGAGTTGAAGGAGAGACCACTGGCATTGAGAGCTTTACATGCCATACCTATTCAGAATCCTCCCCAAGGGCACACATCACTAGTCAACAAAAACTCGCATTGGTTCAGTGATGTGGCAAGACCTCTTGGAGAAGGCACTTACTTGTGGGAGGCAGAAATAGAGTTCAACGGACGTTGGGGAAGGTATCACTTCTTTCCCAGAGAGTTTGAGAGGCTTCAAAATAATGAAGGGTTGAAATCGATATGGAAGAAGGCTGGACTATATTATTACTTCAAAGCCCAGTTATCGAAGCCAGACTTTCTAAGGTGTTCATATTTGATTAGCACCCTCACTCCCAGTAAAGAGAAAAAGGGATATAGCACCTTTGTCCTACCATCTCTTACACGAGGTAATGAATTAAAGCCCTTCAAGTTGAAGAATAATTTGGTAAGGGAAGCTCTCGACATGAAAGGCATGCATATCCCCACCGAGAAAGAGACAATGGTTCCAGACAACATGAAGAACAGGAACCTGACTAAGCTAAAGGACATGGTGGCAATGACTCCAACTATTGCCATTCACCTTCGCATGTGCATGCAACATTTCGCGTTCCCTGCTCAAGAGAGATTCACGATGCCGCCCAAGAAGATATGGTTCAGTCTATATTTAGCAGACGCCTTCAATTTGACAATCAACATGCCTCATTGGATTATTGACCAAATACACTTGGCACATCAACGGTGGGATAAGAAGCAAAAGTCAGTAATTTATGGATGTTGTGCTCTCACAAGGATTGTTTACAGATGCTTGGCATATGATGTGCCAATTCAAAGGGGCACTTGTTTGGATCAGGGTGCAAGAATTCCAACGTAGACTATCAACCGCTGGGCCTCCATCCAAGAAAATGATGGGAGTGGTTCAGATGCCCTGTGCATAGGCTCGCGGTGCTACATTGACACCAGAGACAACTCCCCGACTTCCAAGGCGAGTGCAACCCTTCACTATTAGATTACCAAGGCATAGCACAGAAGGACCAAATCTGGTGTTTCCACCTATACCCACCAATCTAGAGTTCCCTCATGGCTTCACACTGGAAGATCTAACTGATGAGGAGGTAGCCAAAATAATTAATGCTACTAATTTAGAAGTTGAGGCAGAACAGGCAAGCGGGCAACAGACAGTCACGGACCAATCCCATCCAATCTAACCAGAAGTTGTTGAAGTAGATGAAGATGAAGAGGAGACTACAAAAGAGGAGCAAGAGGATGAACAAGAAGGACTATTAGATGAAGAAGAGCATGAATATGAGCAAGAAGTGGTCCAGGAACTTGAAGGTGCCCCTGCTTATACGAAGCAATTGAAAAAGCTGAATGATACCATCAACCGAGTTCAAGAACAACACAAACTGTCCCTGACAGCAGGAAAAGCCCTCATGAACCAAATCCTTGAAGAGGAAGGTGTGGATGAGCAATACAGAGCAACCCTTGACATGATCCCTGATGCATTAGGGGTACCTGAGATGGTGCATACTGCTCTTGCGCACTAGCAAAGATCAGAGCGAAGATACGGTAGACGCCCCCCTCGATCACGAAAACAAATGAATGTATTGGTATCAGAACCACAGGGCACCACATCCACGACCACAGGCGCGGCTCAAACCATTCATGACACTGAGGAAGCCCATACCTCAAGTGCACCCCCATCACCCCCTTTACCACCCCTACCTCCAACTCCACCACCTTCACCTCCTACCACCACTGTCACCGTCACTGTCACAGCCTCAGATTCCACTCCCATACCGAAGCACAGAATGTCACTCCACCCTCTCAATCCGCACAATCTGACACCAACACGATTGTGTTTACTACCACTGACACTGTAATTCTAACCGTAGCCACCGAAAACCCCATTCCCCCTATCACACTTTCTGGTGGTCCATATTCACAACTACACACACCACTTTACACCTTCACAACCATCACTACACCGACAATTCCCATGTTCACAATCACTCCCATGACTGCATCCACATATGGCATCATGGACATATCACCTACTTCCGCACCTCTCCCTCCCCCCATATTTCCACAATCTCCCTTTCCCCCACCACCCACTTCACCCTTTTCAAGCACAGCATACACACTCCCGTTCCCTTTTCCCTACCCCTTTGCATTCAACACCTTTCCCGCATCCACTCCTGTTAATAATGTATTTAATAATATGTACTAATGTATGACTCAACTACAACAACATTACCAACATCTAGATGCCTAGCATACGAGCTTGTTCAGAAATCATGAAACGCTACAGGAGAGATTCATTAATTTAGAGAAGGAGAAGAGGCAGTTACAACAGCAGTATAGTACGTGGCAAGCACAACATGATCAGTTAATCGCCAATCCACCCCAGATAGATACAGAAGAAAAACAACAACTTGATGATCTGTTACACGCTCAGATAACGGACAATCTCAAGCTCGACGTAACCTCGCCTTACTACAAAAGCACATGTCGACAACACTCAAAGAAAATAAACGACTACAGAAAGAGAACGAAGAGAACCTGGAAGCAGCAATGGAGGGTTCACCGCAAGAAATCGACCCAGAGAATTTCAAGGCCATCCCATCGGCAAATATGCAAATCATATTGGAAACGCATTTCGATCTCTTGGAAGCACACGCCGCCTTAGAAAGAGAGTGGGATGACCTACTAAAGCAATTGGCAGCTCAGCAAGATTCACCAAAAGAAGTTACAGCCGCAGCAAACACATCTGAAGAAGTCACAGAACTCAGAGCACAACTGTCAGAACTACAAAATAAAGTTCTTCAATATGAGCGTCAACCCTAACCCCTCATGGAATCGGAACCTGAAGACTAAGTTCCAATTCAAGTTGAGGAAATCTTTGAAGACCCATACGTCCCGATGCCGGCACCAGGGGGTAAGCAAACAGAAGAAGGAATGGACACAATTGAGATCGAAGCTCCTGAATGGATGCAGAGGTTAGAGAAGGTGGCTACAACCCACGATGAGAGGGTTGTAGTACAGATACAATCGATGTCCCGATTGGAAGAAATCATCATCAAATCCGATTACTTCAGAAACCTCTCCCATCATAGGTGGATTGGCACGTCCGATGATTTGTATGTTCCATTCTGTGTCTTGATGGCAGATTATAATGCTGAAATCAAATAGCGCACAACAAAAGAACCAACCTCGGCGACACAGTTTGCACCAGAAGACATCCCTGCAAGTGCCATGCATGGGAATATATTTCAACCTACCTGGAGGATCCGTCTGCTTGAAGCATACCCTGAGATGGTACGCACTTGGAATAACATGCCATTATACATCAAGTATAACCCATGCTACTGCCCTGTCTTTCGAAGAAGGTCTTGGCCAGAGTACACCAAAACAGTTTTGACGGTTAAAGGATGTGAAAAGTGGCTAAACTATGTGTACTTAGCACCCCCTCATGGCCAACCCACGGTCAACTACATGATTTCAACCATCCGACACTGGGTAGTCAGATTCAAGAATATACCAGATGTCATGGCATAGATGTGCCTCAAAATCTTTGAGCTAATGCTGGTTACATTTAGGACGTTTCAGAATGTCAAGGAACCTCATCTTTCGGCTCTCGGATTTAATGAAGGAAATCAAGACCTTGTTTATGATATGAGCACCACACCATCTATCAATGTCGTCTATGCATGGCATGCTCGTATCAAGTATCTACCAGCCTGCTTCAAGCAAACATTTGAGGAAATGTTTATCACTGGGTTCTAGGAATATCATTCAGAGATATTCATTCCCAGACCATCTCATTTATTACAATTATTTGTTGTGGAACAGGCTCTACATTCAGAAAAGTTATGTATGCCACATCTGGAAGTTCCTGGGCCAGTAGACTGGGATGCCCTACTCACCGATTTGGCAAAAGGACTGAGATTATCAGAACATCACTTGGTGACTGATGTCGTGAATTACTACATCCAACGATCCACTCTCACGGGTCTGTCAAAGACGACAGATGCGAGAGAGGGGGGGGGGTGTTGGCAGTAGTCAAGGTACCCAAGGACTCACAAGACAAGGAAGTCAAAGAAGGGATTCAGAGCGAAGAGAAAGCACGAGCAGACAAAGTAATCAACGAAGATCTGGCAAGTAGGACGTCCAAATTTTTCCATGAAGTAATACTTCCTAAATAGTGAATTTAGTCACTCTACATCCTTGTAAATACCATTTCACCTTTTTGTAGCTCCATTTTGTGCAAGCCAAGGAGTCCTTGAGCTTGAGGAGCATTAGAAGTATCTACCTATCAATTTTCATATTTTTTTAGACTCCGTTTGAGCCCTCAAATAGGCCCTAGAACCTAATTTTTAACTAGGCCGGACACTAGGTCTGGATAGGGCCAAAGCTAGTCAAAAACTATAAATAGAGCTAGAGAGCTTATTTTTGGGGTTAGCTTGTAATAGATTTGAACTTGTATGAGCACTTTTGAAGTAATCTACAGAACTCCATTGTCTCCCTCTTTGTTCTTGCCTTGTGTGCACGTGTGTGCGTATGTGTGTGCATGTTTGTGTGCTTCTCACTCACACACTTGCGCCATCACTTGTTCGAGGTCTTCATACCATCCTCACGTCTTCCCGGATTGACATTAAAGGAGGTGCTACTCATCAGTGAGCTACACCAGAATGGCAAAGAGAAGAAATAGACTAATAGTAGAGGCTGCAAGATGTATGTTGAATGAGAAAAAACTTCCAAATTACTTATGGGCAGAGGCTCTCTCCATAGCCACTTACCTAAACAATAGGCTTCCATCCAAGTCTCTAGATGGAATGAGACCTTATGAGGCATGGAATGGTAGGAGACCTTCTTGAGATCATTGTAAGATCTTTGGGTGCATTGCTTATGCACACATACCTTCACAGATTAGAGGAAAGCTTGATCCAAAAGTTTAAAGATGCATATTCATTGGCTATGATCAGAATCAGAAAGGATATAGGATAGTTAGTAGGGATGTGGTATTTAATGAAAATAACTCATGGTTTGAAGATGATTGAAGGAAAATAAAGTTACCCTATGACTTGGAAAATGATTTTTCGAATTTGACCAAAGAGGAACCACATAGATCAGAGGTTATCAACTTAGAAGATGAAGAACATATTGATTTCAAAGCTTGGAAGTCCAAGGGCAAGACAAAGTTTAAACAATTGGAAGACATTCTAGAGTCATCCAATCAAGCACTTAGAAGATCTCAAAGGGAGAGCAAGAAACCTATAAGGTATGTCTATGACACATCATTAGTCACCAAGCATTCTATATACATGGCAAAGATTCTATGTTAGAGGAACCTTCTTCATTTGAAGAAGCCAACAAGAAAGAAGAATGGAGAGAAGCTACGCAGGAAGAAATTGAAGCACTTCAAGAGAATAGCACTTGGGACTTGGTTCCCAAAAAATAATTCATGAAGGTAATAGGATCCAGGTGGATTTATAAAGTGAAAAAGAATTCAGATGGGATAATCAATAGGTATAAAGCAAGGCTAATAGCAAAGGGGTTTGCTCAAACCCTGGAGTGGATTATGAAAAGACCTTCTCACCCGTAGCTAAGATGCCAACGACCAAAGTTTTAGTAAGTATTGTTGCTTCAAAGAATTTGAACTTGTACCAATCAAATGTTAAAAATGCATTTCTAAATGGATAGATCTCTGAAGACATCTATATGGCTCAACCACTAGGATATGAAGACAAAGACAAATCTGATTTTGTATGTAAATTAAGGAAAGCATTGTATTGTTGAAAGCAAGCTCCTAAAGCTTGGAACCATAGGCTTGTCACATACTTGTAGGACCAACGCTTTGTTGCAAGCAAGGTAGATTCTTCATTGTTCATTAAGAAGACTAATTTAGAATTTATTTATCTATGTGTTTATGTGGATGACATCATCATTACAGGAAATGGTGCCAATGGCATGAAGAAGATCAAATCTCAAATGAAGGAAGATTTCAAGATCAATGATCTTGGATTGATTACATATTTTCTTGGTTTGGAGATTGTTTATATAGATTCTGGTGTTTCCATTACTCAAAGGAAGTACATCCATGATGTTTTAGTTAAATTCAAGATGGAAAATGCAACAATTGCAAGTACATCCATGGAATTGAATCACAAACTCATTACACATGAAGGAGAGCTACTTGAAGACATTACACATTATCAAAGACTTGTTGGGAGTCTCAATTATGCAACCCTAACAAGAGTGGACATATGCTATGGAGTAAGTACATTGAGTCAATTCATGCATACACCAAGAAAACCTCACATGGAAGCTTCCAAAAGGATTATAAGGTACTTGAAGGGTACCATAAATGAAGGACCATTCTATCCATTCACATGTTTCTTGGATATCAAGCTATATTCTGATGCAGATTGGGTTGGCTCAAAAGATGATAGGAGGAGCACCTCTGACTATTTATCCTTTGCATGATCTAAGTTGATTTCATGGTCATCAAAGAAACAATCAATTGTGGCATTGTCATTAATTGAAGCTGATTATAGCGGCCTAGCAAATGCAACACAAGAAGCAATGTGGCTTAAGCTACTTTACTCTGATTTGGGGATACATACATACACTCCAATGATCTTTCGAGATAACACTAGCTCACTTCATTTGGCTGCTAATCATGTATATCATGCAACAACTAAGCACATTGAAGTACATTATCATTGTGTGAGAGAGAAGCTACTTAGCAAGGACATACAATTGTCCTATGTATCAACCAACTTGCAATGTGCAGATATGCTAACCAAATCGTTGGATGGAACTAAATTGAACAGGTTCAAGATGATGATTGGATTGTAGGAGATTAAAGAAAATTAAAGCCCAAGCATATTAGGCTTGAGGGGGAGCTGTTCATGCAATTACTCCAAGCCTAAATGCTTGATCATTTATCCTAAGGCTCATATGTACATTCATGTATTAACACATGGATGATCTCTTGTAAAGATTGATCTTTTACTACCTGTAAAAGTGCACATATGGAATCACTTCAATCACGAGTTGTTAGGAGAATGTTTTAAAAAATTATTGGTAATTTAGATGGACATTGAGATCCTAAAATCTAGAGATACTTTTTGGGCGAAGTTTGAATTTCAAACTCAAAAAGAGCTCCAACTTTAGCTATAAAAGAGGACTTCAAAAAGTCGTGTTGCATCAGCCCGAATTGGATAGATATTCAGAGGGATCTTAAGTTGATATTCAGCTCCCACCATAGCTCTATCATTGGCCTCACATTGTGCAATCATTAATTGCCAATGTCAATGTAATCTATGTGCATTAATACATATAGTTTTCTCATATCTCATGTCTTCTACTATGTCATGTACCACTCAGAACAGTGAACTTCTCATACTTGTTTGTCACTTTATACTTGATCCTTTGATGTGATTAAAGTTGATATAGATTTAATGGACTGTCTATTTTCTTGCTATCAAGTTTCATTATCATTGTCTTATCCAATCTTGTGTTATGAGCTAAGCAATGGTCATTTGTCTGCATATTGTTAGTGCCCAAAAATGTCGGGATTCACCTCTTACTTGCTAAGCATCATTCTTTGAGCATGTTCCATCACTTCAAGTGAAATAACTTGCAAATGTTAGCTATCCAAGTTATTTAGATATGCCCAAAATCATTTTATTCAATTATCAGCATAGAAAGAGTAATGTTCATTTCTTTGAGCAGGTGTAATGACCAACATAGCAAGTTTTCGTTCATAGTTGAAACTCCTACTCATCTATTTTGATCCAATGATTTAAGGATCATATTCTAAAGTACTTGGGTGATTATTTGTGCTTCCTAGAAAGCTCAAGAGGTCTACTTTGCAGTCCTCAATTCAATTTGAGTTGTTGTGAAGTAGGAACTTGCAACACCAACTCATCTCTAGAAGGTGTCCACCATGTCCTCCAACAAAACCCATGGTTTATGATTATTTCCTAATCCTCCCTCATAGGGTTTCGTTCAACCATCTCCTTCCCATCACCATTAGAAATTTCATTCCCATTGCTTTCCAACAATACCTTACACATCCAAATCTGTCTTATGGATTGGGAGATATACTCTAATCTTTATTGGGCTTATTTATGAAAGCATTGCCCATGCTTTCCATCTACGTTGCCCAAGCCTACTTCCTAGGCTCAGATATTAGTTATGGGAATTGAACTCACAATCTACTCGTTCAGAGTATAATGGGCTAACCACTTGCCCCAAAGCCATGGTTTATGATTAGTTTTCCTAATCCTCCCTCTTTGGATGTGGTCAACCATATCCTACCCATCATTTCTTGAGTCTAACAGAGATATCTAGTCTGAGAACTACCAATCTAGTCCAAACAAATGTCATTGTCTTTAGATGGCCTCTTGAGCATCAAACTATGATCCTATGTATATATAAAGGAGCTAAATACCCTAGGCCAATGTGTGAGAATGTGCATAGGCATAGAGTTCAACCTTGGAGAAGAGTTAGAACTATCAAAATTCTACAAGCTGAGGAAGTAGCTAAGTTAGTGGCTCAAAAGCTAGGAGGAAACTTTCAAAATAGATAGAATTAGAAGGTGATATTGACTAGATCTTGTAGACGCACATACGCAGAGATAGTACATTAATGAAATCTCATAAAAACACTCACAAAATAGAGAGAGATAAGAGATTGAACGCAAGATTGAGTACGATCTCCCCCCACATATTCTAATGGATGAGTCTATCAGAGTATGAGTATTTATGGGTATTTTTCATTACGTCTTGAATAGAAGATGCATGAGCGGAGTGCTTCAAAAAGCCTGCATTTATGAAAATCTAATTCATTTACAGATCATCGCTTCTAAGGGATCTACTATTTTTACAAAAACGTCATTTTCTAAGCAATCTACTACTTTTACAAAAAAATATATAGAATACTATCTTTTAGATATCTAAATAAATATCTGAATAAATCCATGCTTGTTCATGCCCTCATGATTCTTCACGTGCTAAATCAAAAGACAAATCACATTAAAAACCTTAAGACATTAAAATCCATTTAACATTCCATCATTCCATAAAGTAGAACATGCCTCCCAGTTGACAAGCAACTGACCTCAGCTGATAAGAATAAAATAGACATGGATGGCCAGTCACATGTCCCATCATTGAACAATCATAAGCATATTCCATGTAAAAATGCATGCATGGAAATGGAAAATTGGAAGTTAATGTGACTCTGAATGATATGCAAAGATAAAGTCTATTTGGGACCTAAATTTTGGAATAATGCAACCCAAAAGTGATTACAAAAATGAACATCTCGATCTGATAGAATAACTTTTGGAAAACCATGATGTGAAAAATGCATTTAATTAATAACTTACCAAAATCCTATGTAGTATGGGTAGGGTCCATGGCCTCATATAGAACCAAAACCTATTACTAAAACATGTGAAAATAATTATAGCAATATTGAAATTGAAATAAAAAAGAAAAGGTTTTATCTTGGAAATATATAAAATTAAATAAAAGAGTGTTTGATAAATAAATTCATGCACGTTCAAGCCCCTATGATTCTTCACTTGCTAAATTAAAACACAATCACATTAAAACCTTAATACATTAAAATCCATTTAACATTCCATTATTCCATAAAGTATAATAGGTGATCACAATCAAATGTTGCTAAACTTGTGGAGGAGATCACATGGCTAATGCAAGCCCCATGCAAAACTAGAACGCACTAGTGCTAGGCTCATATGAAGAATAGGTGTTTACTACTATTTGCAACTATGATCCATCTTCACATGAGCAATGTATGTTTGTAGTAGACTCAAATGTTTGGTACTTTTATAGTGGGGCAACCAAACATATTACCCCGTAACACACTTTCTTGAGTTCACTTGAGCTTTCCTTTACAGGGAATACTATCATGTGTGCAAACAACTCCTCTTATCCTATAATGGGATTTGGTAAGATCATTTTGACTACTCCTGATGATAGGTCTTTCACATTGTTAGATGCTCTATAAATGTGAGGGATTAAGAAAATTTTGTTGTCAATTTGATCATTAGTGAAGCTTGGCTTAGTTATCAAATTTGTTGATGACAAATGTACAATCCGGATCTCTCTAATGGTGATGTTATTACTGCTTCTATCATTTTATTTTGTCGGTCGTATAAGATCATAGACTATGCAAAATCTGTGAATGGTCCAATATGCAAAATTCAAGATTCTCAGGCTATCTCAGATGCAAAGCTTTTGCTTTGTTCATCTGTTTATGCTAGTTTTCTTTACTTGTAGAAATCTAAAATGGTGTCCTCTTTACCCAAACTTTAAGATCCTTGTACATATGTCTGTGAAGGCTATATTTTGGGAAAAATGCATCATTCCTCCTTCCCAAAAGATGGTTTAGTTCGAGTTTCTCATAAATGCACCTTGTTCATAGTGATGTGTGTGGTCCTATGTAGATACCTTCATTTGGGAACTACCTTTACTTCCTGAATTTTATTAATGTCTTTTCTAGGCATGCATGGGTGTATCCATTGAAACCAAAGTCGGACATGTTTATTTGCTTCAAATAGTTCTTGGTTATGACTGAAAATTTATCACCATTTAAACTGAGTGCCCTCCATTTTGATGGAGGGAGGGAACACATCTCTTCTGTTTTTAATGCATTTCTAGATGAGCATGGGATAGAACATCAGTGTATAGTGCCATATACACCTCAACAAAATGGAGTTGCTTAAAGAAAGAATAAGTCTCGCATGGAGATGATAAGGTGTATGGTCAAAAGCTTTTGGGTTGAGTCTATTATGTGTGAAGCATATGTACTTAACTCATGTCCCAACCAAGCACTACAATTGATAACTCCATATGAGGCTTGGAATGGTCACAATTCATCTTTTTCTCATTTGTTTTTCTTTGGTTGGCTAGTGTATGCATTAGTGTGTGAACAACAATACATGTAAATTATATAATAATGGCGTGAAATTTATTTTTGTTGGGTACAATTCTGAAAGAAAAAGCCATCGTTTGTATCATCCAGAGACTATAGGCATTTTGGTTAGCCATGATGTTTCTTTTGTGGAAGATGCAATTCATTCATTACTATCATGTACTAAGGAGACATCAATTTTAGCTCCAAAGATGTGTATGACACTTTATTGTCTCTTTTGTTAGGTGGATAGTCAAGTGCTTGTCCAAATGGGGAAATTTCTCACCCTTTGCAAGTTTCAAATAATATTGTAGATCATTCCATTTTTTTATGCACATTTGCATGATGCACTTGTTGATGAGAGGGATAGCATAGCGGAGGCAAAAACTATGCCTAAATGATTGGTGCAGACTTTTAGAGATAGCAAATTAGATGCAGCTCTATCACATTGTACTCACTCAAGCTCTCATAGTGCTTCCTTTGCATCATATTGTTATGCAATGATTCTCTCTAGTCTTTATGATGAGAATGAGCATGTTTCTTTTGATGAAGCACAAAATTCAAAAAATTGGATGACTCCTATGCAATAAGAATGTGATGCTATCATGAACAATGGTACTTGGTTTTTATGTGATTTGCCTCAAGGCAACACGACCGTATACAAGCCAAAATGTAATCTTGATGGAATAGTTGACAGGTGTAATGCTAGGCTTGCTCAAGAGAGAGGCATTGATTTTGATGAGACCTTTGCTCCTGATGGAGTTAGACGTCCACGAAAGCACGCGAACAGCACAAGGAAGAAGAAGAAGCTTGGAGCACAACACATAATACTGAATGTATTACTAGAGAATGTACAAAGATAAGTATCCCATTAGGGCAATAGTCATATATACAATCCGGGGGAAAAAAACATCCTAAAGAGGGAAAAAAGTGCCCCGACAGTCCTAGTATGTTCACACACATCACTATCTAAATATATCAAAATCCCCCCTGGGAGTGATGCGGTGAACAAGAAGCTGGCACTCATGTATAAGGAAGTGCCAAGCTATGTGGAAATCACTCCACAAAAGGAAGTGAGCCCAAAGCTTTGCGGAAAGCTTCAAACTTCTCCCTAGGTAGAGCCTTCGTGAAAAGGTCTGCAATGTTCTCCTGCGTGGGCACATATGCCAAGATGATCTCCCGAGTAGAGAACCTCTCCCTGACATAGTGATAATGCACCTCAATGTGCTTGGTGGGAGCATGGAACACAGGGTTCCTCGCAACTGCCAATGCGCTCTAACTGCCAGTGAAGATGGTGGTGGCAAAAGTCTGACCAACACCCAAATCAGCCATAAGGCGTCTGAGCCACACACACTCAACAGTAGCTGTGAAAGCTGCCCTATACTCAGCCTCACAACTGGAAGTGGCCACAATAGGCTGCTTCTTGCTCAACCAAGATATACATGAGCTACCAAGCATGAAGCAAAAGCCACTCGTGGACACACGAGTGTCATAGCAACCAGCCCAATCAGAGTAAGAAAAAGCATGCAAATCTGGCGGTAGTGATCTCCCCTTGGGATAAAACAACCCAAGTAGCCGACTACCACTCAAGTAGCAAAAGATGCGCTTAACTTTCTACCAATGATTGACAAGCATCCAACAACCTGTTGATAGAGAACAACATCAAATGCATCTCCAGCATCATGAAGACTCAATCATAAACCTGTCTCCATAGGAGTGGCAATATGCTTACAGTCTTCAAGGCCAAAACGCTGCAATAATGTGTCAATATATTTCATTTGACACAAAGCCATTCCACCATCAACTTGCATAAATTGAATGCCCAAATAGTGATGCAAATGCCCCAAATCAGACATCTCAAATGAGGCATGTAAATCAGCCTTAAAATCAGCAATATGCTTCTCAATAGGACCAGTGAGCAACGTGTCGTCAACATAGACAACAATGATCAGAAGCACATCATTACAACGCTTAACATATAAGGTGCTTTTAGTTGGATTGTTCTCAAGACCATGTGCAATCAGATAGGCATGTATCTTCTCATACCAAGCACGTGGTGCTTGCTTTAAACCATATAATGCCTTCTTTAACCTGCACACCTAGTTTTCATGTCCTTTCTGCACAAAGCCACGGGGTTGAAAAACATACACTTCTTCATGCAAGTCACCATTTAGAAATGATGTTTTAATGTCCAACTGATGTACACTCCAACCATGATGAGCTGCAAGTGCATAGATGCTCCGAACAGTAGTCATATGGCATGTAGGTGCAAAGGTCTCATCAAAATCAATGCCTCTTTCCTGTGCATAACCCTTTACAACAAGCCTAACCTTATATCTGTCAATTGTACCATCCAGTTTACCCTTCAACTTGTATACCCACTTAGTGCCAATGGCCCTCTTGCCTGGAGGCAAGTCACATAAAGACCAAGTACCATTCTTCATTATAGCATCATATTCAGATTGCATAGCAGCCATCCAATTTTCTGAATTTTGTGCTTCATCAAACGAAACAGGCTCATTCTCATCACAAAGACTAGATGCAGCCATAGCATAGCAATCTGATGCAAAAGAGGCACTATGAGAGCCTGAATGAGTACAATATGATAGAGGTGCATCTAAGTTGTTGACATGCAAAGTCTGCACCAGCCATTTTGGCATAGTTTTTGCCTGCTCAATATCAGCTCTCTCATCAACTAGTGCATCATGTAAATATGCATCAGAAATGGAATGATCTGCATCATCACATGAAACCTGCAAAGGCTCAGAAGTTGCCTCATTGGGACCAACACTAGACTGTCCAACTGTAAAAAGAGGCAGCAAAATATCATACATGTCTTTGGAGCTAACAAATGTCTCCTTAGTACATGAAAGCAATGGCTGAATAGCATCTTTCACAAAAGCAACATCACAGCTAACCAAAATGTGTTTAGTATGTGGATGATATAGACGATAGCCTTTACTTTCAGAATTGTACCCAACAAAAATACATTTTACTGCTTTATCATCCAATTTTCTGCGATGTTGTTCAGGCACTAATGCATATGCCAAACAACCAAAAACACACAGATGAGCAATAGATGGCTTGCGATCATGCCAAGCCTCATATGGAGTGATAGACTACAGCGCTTTAGTGGGACACCTGTTCAGTACATATGCTGCACACATGACAGCCTCAAGCCAGAAACTATGTGGTAAAGCCTGACTCTTGACCATACACCTTGCCATCTCCATGAGTGATCTATTCTTTCATTTAGCAACTCCATTCTGTTGAGGTGTATACGGCACTGTACACTGGTGTTTTATCCCACGTTCATCCAGAAATGCATTAAAATCAGAAGACATATATTCCCCCCTCGATCTGAACGGAGGGTGCCCATTTTACATGCTGATAGATTTTCAACCAAAACCAAAAATTTTTTGAAGCACATGAACACTTCGGACTTTGCCTTCAATGGATATACCCATGCATGCCTGGAAAAATCATCAATGAAAGTCACAAAGTAAAGATAATTTCCAAAAGAAGGTGTCCCCATAGGACCACAGACATCACTATGTACAAGCTGCAATTTTTGAGTAGCCCGAACTGAACCATCTTTTGGAAATGAGGAATGCTGCATTTTTCCCAAAATACAGCCTTCACAAACATGTTTTCCAGGTGCCTCAAGTTTGGGCAAAGAGGACACCATTTCAGATTTTTGCACGCGTAGCAAACTAGCAAAATTCAAATGACCAAAGCATGCATGCTAAAGCTTTGTATCTGAGATAGCCTGAGAATCATGTACTGCACATGCCAAATCATTCACAAATCTTTCATAGTCTATGAGTGTTGACAGTATACGGGAAGAAGCAAGTACGGACACACATGCAGATCTAGCACTGAGGCAACCCTTCATTTTTTTCAAAACCCTCACATCATTTTAAAGTGATTCTCATCACTACAAACCCTTGTAAATATCATTTCACCTTTTTGCAGCTCCATTTTGTACAAGCCGAGGAGTCCTCGAGCTTGGGGAGCCTTAGAAGTAGTTACCTGTCAATTTTCATAATTTTTAGATCTCGTTTGGGCCCTCAAATAAGCCCTGGAACCTAATTTTTAACTAGGCCGGACACTAGGTCTGGACAGGGCCAAAGCTAGTCAAAAACTATAAATAGAGCTAGAGAGCTCATTTTTGGGGTAGCTTCTTGTAGTTTGAGCTTGTATGAGAACTTTCTTGCAATAGAAGTGATTCCATTGTCTTACTCTCTTTGTTCTTACTGTGTGTGCGCGTGTGTGTGTATGTGTGTGCATGCTTGTGTGCTTCTCACTCACGCACTTGTGCTTCCACTTGCTCGTGGTCTTCATACCATCCTCATGTCTTCCCGGATTGACATTAAAGGAGGTGCTACTCATCACTGAGCTACACCAAATTTTGGCGCCGTTGCCGGGGACCGAGCTTTGAGGACGAGCGTGTGATGGTAAGACGTAGAGAGGACGCGTTGGAATGGTAAGTAGTAGGTAAATTTCTGATTTTTCTCCATCTCCATCTTCATCTCCATCTTCATCTCCACCTCCACCTCCTTCTCCACTACATATTCCCTCTTCCTTATCATTCCCTCATTTGTTGTGTGCGAGTTTGAGAGAGAGCGATTGTGCGTGCTTGTATTTGTGTGTTTTTTGCATGTTTCTTGCAGGTGGCAGCTCCATCATCATCTCCAGCAAGCTCAGCAGGTACAAAAATTCTCTGCATAGTCCCCGAGGCGTTGAGCTCGAGCTATCGCGACACTTCGAAAATATCACCCAATCACGATTCTGAGTGCACCACGACACTGCGCAGGCCTAGAGCTCCCAGGAACACTAGATAGAACAGAAAAATTTGCCATATCCCGAGCTATCGCGACACTTCGAGGTATCGCGACACTCCACGACCTATCGTGACACTTCGAGGTATCGCGACACTCCACGACCTATCGCGACACTCCCCACCTATCGCGACACTTCGAGGTATCGCGACACTCCACGACCTATCGCGACACTTCGAGGTATCGCGACACCCCCAGCTATCGCGACACTCCGAGGTATCGCGACACCCCGACCCGACCTATCGCGACACTTCGAGGTATCGCGACACTCCGAGGTATCGCGACACCCCGTGACCTATCGCGACACTTCGAGGTATCGCGACACTCCCCTCCTATCGCGACACTCCGAGCTATCGCGACACTCCGAGCTATCGCGACACCCCGACCCGACCTATCGCGATACCCGGCCATTAACGCATGAAAATTGAGAGTTAATTTTTGAGTGATTGAAAGGGTAGTTGAGCTTGATTTTAGACATATTGGTATAACTTAGAACCTTGGAAGTGGGCAAAAGGCCTAGAAACCAGAGATAGGTGGAACTAAGTGATTCTCAGAGTCAGGGGGTACAGTGAGCTACCCCAAGGGGATTAAAATTATTGAAGTGTGTCTTTCAAATACTTGTGGAAATAAATCTATACTAACTGGTGAGTTTTTGCAGGAACTTTGTGGGCACTCAAGGCAATCAAAGCAAGCTAGCAAGGGTGAGTACCGAGCTTGGGAGAAGGTTTCCTGGGCTTGCGTAACTGTCTGGTCAACCAGCTGATTGAGGTTGGAAGATCTCATAACCCTCCTTTGTCAATTCCTAGCCTAGGCTAAGTACGACTTAGGTGTGGTAATTAACTAGGGCAACGTTAGGCACGAATCAAGTCCAAGAGAATTAATCAACCAAGTGCAAGAAAATAAATAGGTCTTAAGTGCGAAAACCCTAAGGGACAAAAGGTAAACGGGAATCGATCACTCATCAAGTGCGGAAATTCACTTGAGTACTCCTGACGACGCAATTTCAGACAAGACCATAAACATAATATTCAACTAAAAAGAACAAAGTGATTGGTGCAAAATCAACCTGCAACGAGAGCGTGCTTGGGTTCCAGGGGGTAAATAAATCAGGCATATGAACCTTAGATCAGGCAGACACTTAGGCCGAGACAGACAAAGCCTCAGATCTTCTGAAGCTAGTGTCAATCACACTGCCAGGTCTTGGGCCCAGCAGTTGAGTGATTACCCATACACTCCCAGATCAGAAACCAGTGATTCTGAAATGTCCTATCACATGGAGAGACCAGTAGGTAGATCAGGGTTGGCCTATCTAGAAAAGCCAGAGGGGCCTTATAAGACTCAATTGGAATATATCAGGACGAATCGTCTAGGTGCTCGCATCTACGAAGACGGACTGAGAAGATCAGTGGTCCAGATTAAGAACCCCGATCAACCCCATGGAATAGACCACCCGGTAGTCAAGTTTGAGAATGGAGCATACCTAGATAAAGAGGGGACTATATATGTAGTCACCACTCTTCCTGATAGAACTGATGAGTTTGGAAATGTGATTGCGGAGACCGACATGGATGATATAGAGCAAGGGAACTTAGAGAGAGAGCCAAGAACTCCCCGTGGTAAGTCTGTCTTGACCAGAATCATGACTCCTGAGCGGATTCCACAAGATAATAAAAGCATAGATCTGCTTTTAAATCGAGAAACCGATGAGGCTTTTTGGAGATATAGATCTTCTCAACCTCAGGAGGTGAATACCCTCACAATCTACGAGTTTAAAGACCCTGATAGTCCAGGCCAAGTAACCTACCTAGACACTGCATCAGAGAGAATCTTCGTGGTCACTGAGCAGGGCAGACATGCCTACACTTGGAAGGGTGAATTTGTTTTTCCCCAACCAAGGTCTAATGTGTCCTTTGGTCACCAAGGAGCTGGGACCTCCCAAGCTCACGGAGCTCAAAGAGATAGAAGTAGAGACAAACCTGAGGTAAGTTTTGCCAACTCCCTGGGAAGAGAAAGAACGGGAACTGAAAGGAATAGAGTAGAACCTGAGAGACATAGAACCCCATGGAATCACCGGGACATTGATGATTTTCCTTTGCCAAGGCCGAGAGAACACACTAGGACCCTACGACCAACCCAACTGGTGAAGTCCATGAAGAATTATTTCGATGGCACGGGAGACCCTTATGACCATGTGGCAGAATTTCGACAAGTGTTGAAAGCTGAACAGGTGGAGGACCTATTCACACAATATAACGCTTTCGGTCTAACCCTTAGGAACACTGCCCTTACGTGGTTCCAACCACTGAATGAGAGGCATTTCAGAAACATAGACCAACTCTTAGAGGCATTTATTGTTGAGTTTTCTAAGAGTGGAATCAGGCATAACACCTCCTCACTAATTCATAGCTTCAAACAAACACCTCAAGAGACGGTCAGACTAGCTGGAAGAAGATTTAGACAGTACCTGGAGAGATGCCCTATGCCGGAGTTACCCACACCAGCCAAACAAGTGGCCTTGTTCCTAGACGGATTGTTGAGCACTAAGCTCAGGTCATATGTGTACCTGAAGGACCCTAGAACGATAGAGGAGTGCGTGCGCATGTGCATAGACATTGAGGACAATCTAGGTGAGGAGTTAGAACTATCAAAAATCTATAAGGATTCTGATAGCTCTAGCACACAGACATCTGGTCAATCCACATCCATCGAGGAACTTGCAGAGAAGGTAGCCCAAAAACTAGGTGTCTCTAGCAAGCAAATTCCGAGATTTGCCCCAGTTAAGCGGTGTTACAATTGTGGCGGCGAACATATGGCAAGTGTATGCCCCATTATGGCCCAACCACAGGCGAATCTTAGTAGCCAGTACTGCACCATAGAGCGCAGGTACACCAATCACATGGCACAAGACTGCCCATATAACAAACAAACTGTTAGACAAAATTATCCTCAGCCATATCCACAACATGGTAGATACCAGAATCAGTACCCATCACCACAATACAACAGACCACAGCAAACTTATCGGCCATCTTATCAAGGGCAGCAGAGGCCTCAACCAGTCCTAGTGCAGCAACCCCTTGCTCCAGCCAATGCGATCCCAGTGAAATATGCTTCTACTAAAGAAAATCCTAATAGAGCCATAGTCCCAGTCACCCCATTGCTAGCAGACAGCGATCCAAGTGACCATAGTTTTGACTCCGCACATATTGATAGCCCACAAGCTTACTACATGCAGTCACCCGAGCATGACGAACCATACTATTATGAGGACCCAAGTGAAAATAGTGGGGAACCTGAGTATTCTAATGTCATGTACACAAACCCCAACTCTAGACCTCAACCTAGGCAGGTACGAACCCCATTTCCTAGAGGGCCATGTTTCAGATGTCAGGGAGATCACCTTGTACGTGATTGTCCACTACCTGTCCCTACACAACCTCAACCAGTAACCATTCAGGGTTTCTGTCAAGATTGCGGGAAAGAGCACCTCCTACGAGATTGCCCAAAGAACCCTGATAACATGCCTAAAATCACTCCTATCAATGTTGTTGGGTTAGTTGTAGACTCCACAGGGAGTGTGGCTTCCACTGCACCTGTGCAGGTGATCACAAGAGCCCAGACACTTCAACAACACCAAGGTGTTGGTCCCGAAAAGAGCCCCGAGGTGAGTGAAACAGAGAGCATACCCAAAAAGAGAACTAGTGCCTGGAAGGATAGTCGTGAAAGAATGAAGAGGTAATGGGCAAAAAAGATAAACGAACTTGAAGAAAGCGTGAGAGAAACCAAGGCAAAAATCACAGAGATCACATCTCAACCGCACTCCCACACACTCCCACCACTACCATCCCCATCACCCTCCCTTTCTCCACCCTCTAATACCTCTCACGAAACCCACCCACCACCCCGAGTAGGATCAGTATTAGCTGACCCCACTCCTGAAGGCTTGGACATGATGTTCAAAGCCTACCAGGCTCGACTTCAAGAAGGGCCAACAGCTGCAAACCTAGACAAGAGTTACCCTAGAGCAGACTTAGAGATTGAACGGATGAAAATGTGCATGAAAATGGTAGAACAAGCTCAAGCTATACTTGAGACTAGTCAAAAGTTCAATCAGACAAACTCTGTCAAGCCGGATTTGCATTTCCAAGGCTTACTAGAAAGATTAGAGCAGTTGGTAAACAAATCACAAGTTTCTTTACCTCCTCAGGCTCAACCAGTAGTTGAAAGAGGAAGCTCACCACCAAAGGGAGCTTATGTTCCTAATTCTACGGATGCTGGAATACCTCCTTCAATACAACAGTACTCTCCAGAGTTCTTGCGGGAAATACAAGAAGAGAAATGGGCCAAGGAGAAGGGTGATTCCCCTCCTATTCCTGAGATTGATGATCTTCATGATCAATTTCCCCAAGACATTCCGTCTATCTATGGAGATCAAACAGAGCAACAAGAGGATGAGAGATTAGATTTTGAATCTAATTCGGTACAAGAGTTGCCTCATTTCACAGGCCCATGGGAAGCTGAATCTCTCCAGATCCGAGCTCCCACTATATTGGTGAGAAATGAAGACTCAGTGATTCCCAGGAACACTGATGTTGTGAAGAACACTAAGGTTCAATGTCACCTCACTGTAGAGGAACTCCTCAAGGCAAAACCGGAGCTCTGGGATCATGTGAAGGATCAGGTTCCAGAACTTGAAGCCAATGCACCAAAAATAGGCTCTAAACAAAAAGTACCCGAGGTACCTCTCGACAAGATAGGAGACATGAGCGAAGGTGAAGAAGGTAACACTTATCTTCCGATCACCTATCAAGGTTACACAACCAAAGCAATTGTGGATTCGGGTGCGGGTGTTGCGATTGCGACTACCTCCTTGTGGAAGCGATGGGGCAAACCCACCTTAAGACCAACGAGAATGAAACTTCAAATGGCAGATGGTCATTTTGAAAGACCTCTCGGATTGCTTGAAGGGATAACTCTAACCACTTGTGGTGTAGAGTTTGAACATACGTTTGCCATATGTGACTTTGAGAAGAATAATGTTTACGAGATGATCCTAGGAAGACCCTTCCTACGACAATTACAAATAGTACAAGATTGGGGAACCAACTCCTTGTACTTACAGCACTTAGGGGTCACCACCAAGGTCAATCTGAAGGATCACACCTTCAGAGATGTACCACCCCTACAGTGGAATCCTATCCACAAAGCGAAAGAAGACTCTATCTCCGTGCATTCTGGAAGTTCACCTGAACCATCCTGGTTGCATGAAGATACTCACTTGTGGATGTGCAAGGTCGCAGAGGAAGAGGAAAAGCGCCTAAAAGCGAGAGAAGAAGGAACTTCCCCAGGGGATAGACCAATAAAAGACCCAGCTTATACACCAATGATATTTCCAGATGAGGAATTTGAGCCTCATGGTTGGGCAGAAATCTTAGCTACCATGGACATTGCAGTCAATGAGGAACAATGGACACCCCATTATGATAAGGAGGGTTATGATATTTCAGTGTTCATGTGTCAGCCCTTGTTGGAAGAGTGTGATCCTAGTGAGTTCATAGAAGAAGAAGAGAATGACGATGATCTAGAATCCATTGTGATGGATACATACTTTGGCTCAGAGGAACACTACTTAGAAGACCTAGGGGTGTTAACCCAAAAGGAAGAAGAACCCCTTGCGAGTATTAAAACGATAAGTTCAAAGAAAGGAAGTGAAGGAGGTCAAAAGAAAAAGAAAAGGAAAGCAGTGAGACAAGAAGAGGAAGAATCATTGTTTGAAGTACCAGAAAATTTCAAGAAATATGAAGTGGAAGACCGGAAAATTTTGGTACGAATGCCTAAGAGAGAGGCCATTATAGGAGAAGCATATGACAATAAAGAAAAGACCAAAAAAATTGTAGTGACCATTGAAGGGAACGAAGAGCAATGTACGTACATAGGAGACGACCTAAGTGCAGAAGAAGAAGCAGAGCTTGTAGCTCTATTAAGGGAATATAGGGATGTGTTCGCATGGCATTATAGAGACTTGAAAGGAGTAGATCCAGAGATTTGCTCTCATACGATTCCGATGACTGCTGATGCTAAGCCCACCAAACAAAAACCCTACACATATAATGACAATTATGCGGCCAAAATAAAAGAGGAAATTGACAGGCTGATTGAAGCGGGATTCATCTATGAGATTGAGCACACTGAATGGGTGTCCCCCATTGTAGTGGTGCCCAAGAAGAATGGGAAATTGCGAGTGTGCATTAACCTTAAAAAAGTTAATGCCGCTACGATTAGAGATAGTTATCCACTTCCAATCACCGAACATCTTTTGGAGCGTGTTGCAGGCAAGGAAGTTTACAGCTTCCTTGATGGATTTTCAGGTTACAACCAAGTAGCCATTGCCCCCGAAGATCAACACAAAACGGCCTTTGCCACAGAATGGGGAATCTTTGCATTTCGTGTGATGCCATTTGGGCTCACCGATGCACCTGCAACATTCCAAAGACTCATGTGTCATGTCTTCAAAGAGTTCTTGCGAAAGAGCTTAGAAGTATATGTGGATGATTTGTGCGCTCATTCCCAAGAGAGAAGTTACCACATCCCTGAGCTCAGGCAAATCTTCAACAAGTGTAGAGATTATCGAGTGTGTCTGAATCCAGAGAAGTGTGTGTTTATGGTACGCCAAGGTAAGATCTTAGGTCACATTGTTTCGAAGAATGGAATATCAACAGACGAAGACAAGGTAAGAGCAATAGCAGAATTGGCCAGACCAAGGAATGTGAAAGAGGTACAAGCCTTTATGGGCCATTGTGGATATTACCGTAGGTTTATCCACATGTATGCCATCATAGCTAAACCTCTCTATGGGTTGTTAACAAATTTTGAGTGGAGTGAGGAATGCGAGACTTCCTTCAACGAACTGAAGAGACGTTTGTGCACATCACCAATATTGACTACTCCGGATTGGAGCAAACCCTTTCACGTCCATGTAGACGCCTCCAATCATGCAATAGGATGTGTGCTAGCACAACCCACAGGTGAAGGAAACCTAGATTTGCCGATAGCATATGCTAGTAGGCAATTGAATGCAGCGGAACGAAATTACACCACAACGGAGAGAGAAGGCTTAGGCATGGTATATGCTGTGAAGAAGTTTAGACACTATCTATTAGCCAATAAGTTCAAGTTTTTCACGGATCATCAAGCTTTACTATATTTGGTCAATAAACCTTGCAATACAGGCCGCTTAGTAAGATGGTTCCTCTTACTAATGGAATACGACTTTGAAGTTGTTGTCAGGAAAGGTAGAACCCATCTTAGGGCTGACCATCTTTCTCGCATCACTTCAGGAGAGCCACCGCAAGGAGTGTCTGATGAATTGCCCGATGCTTATCTGTTCAATTTAGAAGTTGTTCCTAAATGGGCAAATAAGTTGGTACCAGTCCTAACCTTTGGGCCTTCAAATAAAAATGTTAAAACAAGCAAAGAGGAAATTGTAAAATCGCTAAAGTATCAAATATTAGCCGGAAGTATGTACAAGCAAGATGCCGAGGGCGTACTAGCTTGTTGTGTCGAGGACGATGAACATACTAGTTGGTTGCAACAAGCCCATGAGGGATGGCTAGGAAATCACTACTCTAAACAACGAACATTGCAGAATCTAAAACGTTTAGGAGTGTATTGGCCTAGCATGGACAAAGAAATACAAGAGTGGATTCACAATTGTCCAGTATGCCAAAAGAGACCCCCAGTGGAGCATGCCACTCTTTATCACGTGTCATTAACCCCAGATTGGAGTGCTCCATTGGTTGAGTTCATGAGATCGGGAACATTGCCCAATCAGGCGAGTCTTGCAAGAAAACGGAGCATGGAGCAAGAGGCTCAAGACTATGCCTTAGTAGGAGACAACCTATATCGAAGAGGCAAGGATGGGTACCTAAGACTGTGCATTCATGAATCAGACTATTTGAAAGTCTTAGAAGCTGCACACAGCGGTGCTGCAGGTGGACACTTTGGGCCTGACAGAGTAATTAAAACCATTCTATTCTCAGGACTTTGGTGGCCCACTCTTCATATGGATGCACATACTTATGTGAAGAAATGTGACACATGCCAACGTGCCCAATATCCGATAAGAAAAGACGAGATGCCTTTAAGGCCAATGATGGGAGGACGTGCATTTTCAAAGTGGGGTATAGACTTTGTTGGTCCTATTAACCCCCCAGCTAGAAACTCCCATGCAGAATACATTATTGTAGCCACAGATTACCTTACAAAGTGGGTGGAAGTAAAAGCCACGACAAAGAATGATGCTCAAACAACGGCTAAGTTCTTATTCGAAAATGTGTTCACTAGATATGGGTTACCAATAGAGTTGGTTAGTGATAGAGGTACGCACTTCTTGAATGAGGTCATTAAAAATCTCCTTCAAGAATTCATGGTGATACATAAGAAGTCTGCCCCCTATCACCCACAAGCTAACGGACAAGCCGAGAGCACGAATAAGATCCTGTGTAACGTATTGACGAAACTTGTAAATAATAAACGCTCTGATTGGGACAAACAACTTCATCATGCTGTTTGGGCATACCGAGTTGCCTACAAAATGGTACTCAATGCTACCCCATTTCAGATGGTCTTCGGACAAAATGCGGTGCTACCATTAGATTTCCTAATTCCAGCTTTAAGAGTAGCACAAGAGCATGAGTGGAATGGACATGAGTTGTCCTCTAGGATCTTGGATCTAGAGCGTTTAGGTGAGACGAGGCTACGAGCAACAGCAGGTATCTATGCTGCAAAGAAACGGCAAAAGGCATACTTTGATGCCCATGTGAAGGATAAGGGCTTGAAGGCAGGAGATCTAGTGTTAGTCTACACATTGAAACAACACGCAAGGAAGCTAGAAAAGAGAGGCTACGGACCTATGATCATTAATAGGATCTCCACGAGTGGAGCAGTACAACTAGCCACTTTAGAGGGGGATGTCCTCCCAAACTATATTAGCGGATGCAGAGTCAAGCTGTATCAGGAACCCCTCACGGAGGAGATGCTAAGCCGACTCAATATTTCTAAGCAACGTAAAGAGGAGGAAAAACGAATTCGAGAAGAAGCACAGGCAGAGGCCTTAGAGCGTATCAGACGAATGAAGTTGAGGAGACAAGGAAGGGACCAGCCTATGACTGACACTCAAGAGTCTCCAGGCTATCACATGGCCATGTGTGAGGCTTCAGGTGAACGCACCCATAAGATAGTAGACCGACGACCTTTTGTGACCCTAGAAATAGGGCAAAAAGACAGCACAACAAGCGTGAGGGCTTTAATTGATTCAGGAGCAGCCACAAGTGCAGTTCGGCTTTCTTATTGCCAGCAGCTGCAATTGGAGGTAAAACCCATAGAAGCCTATCTGATAGGATTAGGAGGTGTTGAAACCCCTTGCATGGGAGAGGTGGATCTTCCCCTCTACATACAAGAGGTCCTCATGCCAGTAAAAGTGCTCGTGTGTGAAGACGAGGATCTGACCGAACCGCTTATCTTGGGCCAAGACTGGATCTATGATCACGCAGTCAACCTGAACCTAAGAAGTGGACTTCTTCAGGCTTGGGTAGGCCAAAGTCGTCTCACGATTGAATTAGAAAATCAAGCGCTCAAACCAATAGAACAGGCACCAACTCCTCGTCCCTCCAGGAATCCACACGAAGATAACCACGTTGTGCTTGTCCAAACTTCTATGGTGCAGAGGAATGTCAATCTTACTGAAGGTTCAGAAGTCAAGAAGGAGCTCCTAACTGATCCAAAGAAGATTCTAAACGAACGGGCCGAACATCACTCTACACGAAGGAGGCCGCTGATCAAGAGGCAGGAGCGCCAACCCGCACAATATGGAGCATCTCGTGGCGTGAAGCAGATCTGGATACGCAAGGATGGGAAACCCACAGCTCCAATAACAGATTCTCAAGGAGACAAGAAACGAGCCTCACCATCAAGGAACAAAGTGAAGAAGCCCCCTAGGATAACCCCTAGGCATACCATTTCTATTTGGGTTCCTAAGCGGTCAATGAAGGCCACCCCTAATGCTAGACAGATATGGGTGCCCAAGGCTTGCTTACAAGCCCAAAGTACTTCACCTTCAGGCACTAAGATGAAGCAGCTTTCACAAGCACTCTTGGCCAACAACTCAGAAAGTGACAAGATGCCTACACCTCTCACTGTCCCCACTCCCATCAACCCCAGGAATGTCTGGAAATGGGTACCCACAAGGTCCCAAATACATCACACTCTCAGACCGAAATCTTCACCTGTCCTTAGCTCTAAGAGCTACGACTCCTCTATCAAAGTGTGGAGAATTAAACTGTGTACTAAACCCCCTGACCCTATTCTATAAATCTGTCCACACTAACACAGGAGCATTTTGAGCCATTGCATAACCAAAGTATACATCTAGGATGACACTGACCTTTAATCACCACTCACACATATCATAAACACCTCACCACTAACCACTGACCTCCGGGTTTGTCATGTTAGTATTGTGAAGGGAACACCATTACATCTTGTTTCCTATGCAACACTAATGTGCCTTTCGTCTCCCAGCAGATAAGCAACCTACTCTCATGGCAACAGCGGCAGGCACAAGCTCTCAGGCAGGATCTGGTGCTCCTATCAATTGGGACGCCATGCCAGTGGAAGCTCCACCAACAGCTAGGCCTGAAGAATTCTTGAATGTGCGAAGGATTCCTATTCCAGATCCACCCAGTGGACTAACCGAAAGAGTAAAAGGGCACTCCCATTGGTTCAATGAAATGCCAGGGGATTTGGGAGACGCAGATCACATCTGGGAGTCCAAGATGGAGTGTGGAGGGGTTTGGTGGACCTTCCAATTCTTTTCAAGAGAATTTGAGACCTTACAAAATGCAGCTCCACTTCAAGATATCTGGCAAAAGGCAGGACTTCAAACTTACTTCAGTGCAGCTCTACCTAAACCTGACTTCCTCAGGTGCTACTACTTGATTGCTACGTTGAAACCTACCGGGGATAAAGATCATTCAGGCACCTTCTGGGTGCCCTCCTTATCTAATCTGGAGGAGATGAGGAAGTTTGAATTAAATGTAACGTTAATCAGGGAAGCCCTTCAAATGTATGGAACTCATGTGCCTTCAGATCGCGACCCCTTGATACCAGAATCAATGAAAAGCAATAGAGTCAAGAAGCTCAAAGAAATGTGCGCCCTCACCCCCAACATCGCCATACCTCTGCGGATGTGCCTCCAGCACTTCGCATTTCCCGCTCAGGACCGTTTCACTCAGCCTCACAAGAAGATATGGTACGGATTGTATTTAGCAGAGATCGGAAGCTTGCCCATTAAGATGCCGGTATGGATCTTAGATCAGGCGTATGAGGCAGGCAAGCGGGGGGTGAGGAAGCCCACTTTACATGGTTGTTGTGCGTTGACGAGAATCATCTACAGATGTCTGGCGTATGATGTACCAGTTGCTCGAGCCCTAAAGTATGCACACCTGGAGCTGTTTAAAGGGCGAAAGTCAGGGAGTCAGCCTGCAAAAAGAATGCGTGGATCCCTTTCACAAGTCCTGATCCCTCCAGTAACCACCGCCGAAGTCTCCACTAGAGAGGAAGCCCAGGTGGCACCTATCACAATCCATCTCCAGGAGTCTCAACCAAGAGAGGTGGTACAGCCCACTCCTTCTGCCCCTCCGCTACCTACCGATGCAGAATTTGCAGCGATGGCCACCTTCACCGAGGACCCAAATTTTGATTTTGAAACATTTCTGCAGACGGCTCATCTATCAGACAGTGAAGGTTGCCCTGACAATGTCGATCCGGGGGCATCAACCCAAAGAGAACATGCACGAGGCGAGACAAGCAGTGTACAGGAGATAGGAGTGGCACAACTTCCTCAAAGACTAAGCACACAAGCTCAGGAGAAGGCACCAAGAGATAATCCGGAAGAGAGTGAAGACGAAGCCCCTGCATATACGGCACAGCTCAAACGACTATACCAAACAATCAAGCAGGTACAACGACGCCATAAACTGTCAGAAGAAGCAAATAGGGCCCTAGTAAACCAGATGTTACACTCAGAGCATATCGACCCCCAGTTTGTAGAATCGCTAAATCTTTTGGCGGACACCTGTGGCATCAGT
The DNA here is from genome assembly GCA_020310875.1 of Ceratopteris richardii. NCBI lineage: Eukaryota > Viridiplantae > Streptophyta > Polypodiopsida > Polypodiales > Pteridaceae > Ceratopteris > Ceratopteris richardii. The sequence goes on along the minus strand of CM035438.1, from coordinate 120,280,685 downwards.
GAAGCAATGAGAACTTTGGTCTATCAAGAGAACCCTGCCTATGATCAAAGAAGAATTGATACACGGCCGCGACAAGGAAAGATGATTCAGATGGAAGTATCTACCGCGTTAGCTACGTCCACATCAGAAGATGTTCACATGATTAGCCCTAGGCCCAATGATGAACCGGAGGACATTACACATGCACCATCCCCCCCATCTTCTCCTATCCCACCCTCAGAGCCTCTCTCCACGTGTCTTTCTACACAACCATTCTCCTCCTATAGTGAGACCATTGTACACACCCCCGTGTCCACTTTCATTCCTTCACCCTCATCCATCTCTGTCACTCAGATTTTTGAACCCCAATTAGGTCACCCTTCCTTTCCCCATGCCTTTGGACAACCATCTGTCACTAGTCAGACTCTTTCCATATCTTTACCCTCCACCCCTCCATTTCCTCCCTCCCAAACTCTACCTACCCCATCCCTTGTAACTGCCTCGGGCACCACACTAATCACCCAACCCTCCTTCTGGACCCAACTTGTAAACATTCTTCAACAGGTTGATGAACATAAGAAAAAGTCTCTCCCCCAAATTCACTTCCCCACATTCACAGCCACCACTATCACACCACCCACCATCCCGGTGTTCACATTTCACGAATCACACTCTCTCATGTCCGATCCCATGGACATCTCACCATCCGCTGGGTCACCCACTACCACTGTTCTCACAACACCATCACAGGTTATTACACTCACATCACCACTTCCACACACGATAGGCACAACATCCACTTTTCCCATTCCCACTTCCCAACCCCCTGCATCTTCCATCCTTACCCCCGCATCCACCTCATTTAGTCTTGCACTCGACACGATGCTCGAAGCTGCCACTCAGCTCAAGCAAGAATATACATTATTGGAAGAAAATAACAAAGAGCTTTGCACCCTCTCAGCAACTCTCCAAGAGCGTGTCAATGCTTTGGAGTTCAGTCATACGGAGTCACAAAGCAAGATATCCGCCCTCGAACAGGCAAATGCGCAACTCGAAGCGAGGCATATGGAAGAGAGCAAAGCCATGGAGGGACAGCTGCGAGATCAAATGGGCCGCAATGCAAGGCTTCAACGAAACATGGCTTTGCTACGACGACATCTGGCAGCAGCGCAAGAAGAGAACAGACGGCTTCAACAACAAAACCAAGAGAACCTCGAGGCGGCCATGGAGAACACCCCGGGAGCACCCATAGACCCGGTTAAATTTCAAGCTGTTCCCTCAGAAAGCATACAACAAATCTTGGAAACTTATGCCAATCTTTTAGAAGCACATGATCAGCTTGCCGACCAGCTGAAGGACCTACAAAGACCCCAAGAGTCTACACCACACCGACAGGAACCTAAAGAAATGACCAACGCTGCTACTTCAACCGAACCTGAACACTCAACGACCAACGACGTACTGGAGTTACGGCAACAGATCGCAGAATTAAAATTGAAGTTGATGCAGTACGAACGACCTCCTTCCCCACCAGAGCAACCGTTAGAAGAAGAAGCAGTTACTATTCCAGTGGAGGAAGCATTCGACGACACCTACGAGCCTCAACCATTCCCAGGAGGACGCGTAATAGAAGAAGGTCAAGATACCTATGAGGAACCCCCATCGGCATGGATGAAACAGGTAGAGGAAATGGGGCAAACTCATCAGGAACGGATATCCACTCAGATGCTGGCAATGAAGGCCATTGAGGACACCATCCTTCACTCAGAGTACTTCAGGCACATTGCCCCTAGACGCCTTATCACTAGCTCAGAATTACAATACAAGCCCTATTTTGTATTGTTGGCCGACTACAATGCAGAAATCAAAAGGGTCACCAACAAGTGCCCAACATTTGCCACACAGTTCGAACCAGAAGATATACCAGAAGCGGCACGAAAAGGGGCCATATTCCAACCAACGTGGAGGCAGAAGTTACTCGAAACTTACCCAGAAATGCTTCGAACATGGGACCATGCCCCCATGCATTTGAAGTACAATCCGTGTTTTGGGCCAGTGCAAAGACGCAGATCATGGAAAGCTTTTGCCATCAAGGTTCAGAATAACGCAAACTTTAAAGAATGGCTCAATTACCCCGCTATCGCCCCCCCAACCGGTACTCCCACAGTGTCATACATGATTGCAACCATCAGACATTGGATACCACGCCTCCACCCTATGCCAGATGTGGCTGCCCAGATGATGCTCAAGATCTTCGATATGATGCAGGTCGTACTCAAAACTTTTCGCAATGTATGTCGTATTCAACCTCCTATTCCCGGGTTTATTAATGGTAACTACGACCTGCTATATGATATGAGCACAACCCCGAGCATACGAGTGGCTTACGCATGGCATGCACGCATAAGATATCTCCCTGCCTGCTACAAGCAAACATTCGACGATATGTTCACCACGGGGTTTTGGGAGGCACATTCAGAGGTATTCACGCCACGGCCTACGCATTTACTCCATCTCTTCGCATGCGAGCAAACAATGCATTCCGAGCTTTACACGATGCCACAACCTGACATGCCTGGTATAGTTGATTGGGAGGCTTTGCAATGAGACCTGGTCAGAGGTTTAAGAATCAAAGAACAAGAATTGGCAACCGACCTCCTGCAGAAATACATTAATCAAACTGTGGAAAAGAGGTCTGTCAGAGGCGACAGACCCTAGGGGGGGGAGAGTGTTGACAGTATACGGGAAGAAGCAAGTACGGACACACATGCAGATCTAGCACTGAGGCAACCCTTCATTTTTTTCAAAACCCTCACATCATTTTAAAGTGATTCTCATCACTACAAACCCTTGTAAATATAATTTCACCTTTTTGCAGCTCCATTTTGTACAAGCCGAGGAGTCCTCGAGCTTGGGCAGCCTTAGAAGTAGTTACCTGTCAATTTTCATAATTTTTAGATCTCGTTTGGGCCCTCAAATAAGCCCTGGAACCTAATTTTTAACTAGGCCGGACACTAGGTCTGGACAGGGCCAAAGCTAGTCAAAAACTATAAATAGAGCTAGAGAGCTCATTTTTGGGGTAGCTTCTTGTAGTTTGAGCTTGTATGAGAACTTTCTTGCAATAGAAGTGATTCCATTGTCTTACTCTCTTTGTTCTTACTGTGTGTGCGCGTGTGTGTGTATGTGTGTGCATGCTTGTGTGCTTCTCACTCACGCACTTGTGCTTCCACTTGCTCGTGGTCTTCATACCATCCTCATGTCTTCCCGGATTGACATTAAAGGAGGTGCTACTCATCACTGAGCTACACCAATGAGCTTACATAGCCCACAACATAAAATGCCAGAAGCAATAATCACATCGCCATTTAACAAATCATGAACTGTACACCTGTCATCAACAAATTTCACAACCAAGCCAATCTTGGCTAATGCAGAAACTGATAACAGGTTCTTCTTGATCGCTGGCACAAATAAAGCATCTAACAAAGTGAAATAAGAGAGTTGTTGGCACATGTAACAGTATTCCCTTTAGGGGCAGACTCGAGTGAAGAGAAGAAACTGCGCTGCGAGGTAATATGTTTGGTCGCCCCACTGTCAAAGTATCAAACATGTGAGTCCACTGCAGACATGCACTGCTCATGAGAAGATGGGTCGAAATTGCAAACAGTAGAAAACGCCCATTCTTCTTCTTGCACAAGATTAGCAGACTCCGATTTTGGTGTAGAGGCTTCTGCAACAGCCATTCTTCTTTGCCTCTTTTGCAGCCAGTTTTGGACAGTTCTTTATGATATGATCATTCCCTTTACAGTACTTACAAAACAATTTCTGCTTTTCTGATTTTTTCTCTTCTTAATCTTGGTTCTTCGAATGTACAGCATTTGCAGATTTCTGCTTACTAGTAGAAGAGCTTCATTTTCCTTTACCCTTCTGACTAGCAAGGAAAGTGTAATAAAGTAAGTTTGTGATCTAGGGATCCGATTGGTTCAGAAAGATCTGAAATCGGACTCCGTTTGGTCATTCGTTTGTGTGGCCAAAGATCTCGAGTCTAGACTTACTGGTAGGTCATTTACTCTTGTAACCAAGTAATCCACTTAGCCTAATGGTTAAGACTCAAGGGTGTGAAGGAAGAGGTCTTGGGTTCAATCCCCATGGTGTACATGGGAAGAGTGTTTTGCCCAAAGAGTTCTAGAACCTTCTAGAAGCATCCACTGGAGTTAACTCTGGCTAACTGGGACACTTGGCGCACATGTAGTTACATGGCTGACACTTGGATGGTTAGTATCCACCTGCCCATGCAGGCAGTCCCTTGGAGAGAGCTATATATAGAGGCATATGGTTGGGAGGAGAGTCATTCATTCAAGAGCATTTCCGGTCGTTACGTTGTTGCATTGGTATCAGAGCATTCTCCATAGCTCTCATCTTCATCATCTTGCTCATGAGTTCTTGCGTGCATAAGCTCTTCTACGAAGTTTGCTCTTGGCTGTCTAGAGATGCGTGCCGCAGCTTTACTTAGTTTGAGTTTTGCGCTGCAGAAGCTCTCAAGCTAAAAAGGCTAATCATCTCTGTTGTAAGCCCGCGGGACTCGAACCCCCGTCCTCGACTTGGGAAATCGGTCGCCTATCCACAAAGTACACAGGTGTTCGTGACTTTCGATCCGCGGAGTCGATTTGTGCTGGATGAGCCTTCAATAAGAATAAGAAGCAAAAGATTAATACTTTCTGCTGTGGTGAGCAGAGGAGTCGAACTCACGTCCCTCATACGTAAGCGCGCTGCCTTATCCACAAGTTCAAAGGGGCATTGGCGATACAGTGTCTAGAGCAGATGAAATTGTTCGCATTCGTGCTGTAGAAGGTCTCTCAAATAAGGAGCAACGAGGAAAACAAAATTTCTACAAGCTGCGCCGTCCGGGATTCGAACTCGGTTGGCAGATCTGAGAAGATTTGCTGTAGCCAAGGCGCTCAATTCCATTGTGTGCTCGTTATCAGCAACGACTAATATTAACTCTGTAGTGCGTACTGAAGATCGGAGCCCAACTGTTGCAGCCCGGAACCCGAGGAGCACTCTTCTTTAGCCAAAGAAACAAGCAAGGACAGTTAAAGTTTGAGCAAAGCCTGAAGGAAGTGGAGCTGTGGAGTGAAGATCCGGAGGCCTAACTTCATCATAATTCTAGCACTTTTGGCTAGAATCAAGTCGATCTCAACGGACCAAATCACCAGGGACAATTTCTTATGATATTCTTGCATAGCTCTTTTGATTTTGATTGCACACACCACCTGTGTTAGGAATACTAAGTTAGTTTAATAATGCTCTGTGTGCGATGGAGGGGACTTCTAGCCACGTCTCGCTTACAAGTACTACTAGTGCGTCCATGTATGTTTCCATTCCTATGTTAGTAACATCCTCATTCATGACTAGACCACCAATAGTTGCACGTGCATTGCATTCATCTACACCTATGGTTTCAAATACTAGTCATGCGTCTGATGCATCTAAAATAGAATCAACGATTGTAGCATTAGACGTTGAGGATTCTGCGAGAAAAGGGGAAACAAACACTACTTTAAACGAGGGGAAATATATGTAAAGTAGGATGTTGCTAGTTGAGCAAAGACTTGGACAGTTGTCCAGTATTCTGGATGAGGTTGCGGTACTCCCTCAATCTGTTGATGGAATCCAAGATCACCTTAAGGCCATTCTGAACTTACTTCAGACACCTAGGGATATCAGTAAGGCTACTTTGGGTAGTCGCACAGATACGATCGCAACTTCTCCAATGTCTATTAGGATGGAAAAGGATAAGGGATTATCCTCTCCCCAGATAGACATGTTTCCCCTAACGGGAAGTATGAGCCATCTTAGTTTGAAATCTTCTACTCCTTTGTTTGCCACTTCGGTAGGGATGTCAGAAAGCCATAACCGCCCCGTGGATCTTTCCTTAGGAAAGGAGATCCGTCCTCCTTATTTCTCTTGAGAGGATAAGGATAGGAACAAAGATGCGGTTTTGACTTTCTTGGAGAAATGGAACGATGTCCATGAAATCAAACATACCCCCGATCATGTGAGAGTAGTAGAAGCGAGTTTATCACTAGGACCTAAAGCTTATACTTGGTGGATGAGTCTCTCTGAGACTCACAAGAAACCTACTACCTGGGTTGAATTTTCCCGCCTTTTCAAGAAAGAGTTTCTCCCCGAGAATGAGGAGGAACGCAATTGGGAGGCGTGGGATAAAATTCAACAGAAAGGTAGATCGTTATGAGTGTATATTTCAGAATACCGAGATGTTATTCTGAAATTAAAGAACTTAGATGACTTTCATCGTCTTCGCGGTTTTGTCAGAGGACTTAACCAACGAATTCGAAATGAAGTCAAAAGGCATGCACCAAAATCCCTAGAAGAGGCGATTAAGGTTGCCCAGATTTATGAGGATAACTCACGTCTGGATGTCCCACAAGAAAGTAGTTATTCCCATAAGAATAACTTTAAGCGCAAGGGCAAAGGGGCAAGATCAAATGAAAGGGTGACTAAAAAACCTCGTGTTTTAGACACGTCCTTTCTCCAAAAGATCATGATAAAGCGCAAAAAGAAAATTTGTGCTTTAAGTGTCTTAAGCCAGGACATCATAGTCGTGCCTGTCCAGTTGGAAGAGAAAGTAAGGGAAAGGGTAAGCAGCAAATACATCTGATTCAAACTTTGGACTTGGATGCAAATTCAAGTGCAAAGAAGGTTCAGATAATGCACTGCGACAGTACCCATTCATGTCAGATCTCCAAAAACATGTGGCAACCTCAAGAGTTTGGTCCGCATGATTTGGTCAAGCTGCATGGATCAGTAAAAGGGCACACCATCCGGATAATGGTGGATGACTCTGCTACGCATAATTTTATCAATTATGCGTTAGTAAAAAAACTGGCTCTTCCTCAGAAACCATCTCCTCATAAATACATTGTTTCCATGATGCATGGTCAAGACACCCGTGTTTGGGACACAATGATATGTAATTTGGAACTAGAAATCCAAGGATTTAAAGACACCTTGGACTTCCAAATAATGAACATGGATCGGGTAGATATGGTATTAGGGAGAGAATGGCTATGGAGTTTAGGACCTTCATTGACCAGGTGTTATTTTACTAATACTTTGGAATTCCAGCGCGACGGTGTAGTGTATAAAATCAAGGGTGAGCATGATGTTCCAAGTATCCCTTTGATTTCATATACTGAACTTAAGAAACTTGTAAATAATGAAGCCAGGACTCAAGCTTTTCTTGTCCTTGGCACCGATGTAACAGATTCTGATAATATAAATCAAGTTTCTTATGTCTCGTCCTTTATTCCTCGAGAAGTTCATGCTAAATTTAACAATTTAATGAAGGAATGTAAAGATGTTTTCCCTAAGGAACTCCCCTACGGCTTGCCACCCTCTCGTGGAAACATCGATCACAGCATAGATCTGTTTTCGGGTACCAAGCCAAAATCTCAAAACCCATACCGCCTCCCCTATGTCCAGAATCAAGAAGTAGAAAATCAGATTCAAGAGTATTTGGATAAAGGATTTCTCTGCCCAAGCCAGTCTCCATGGGCAGCACCCATCCTTCTAGTTAAAAAGAAAGATGGAACTATGAGGCTCTGCGTAGATTATAGGGCGTTAAACAATCTTACGATAAAGAACAAGTATCCCATGCCACTAGTCGAAGATCTTTTTGATAGTTTAAAAGGGGCTAGAGTCTTTTCTAAGATTGATTTGCGCCAAGGTTATCATCAGATCAGAATCAAAGATGATGATATTCCCAAGACAGCTTTTCGAACAAAGTTTGGTCACTACGAGTTTTTAGTGATACCGTTCGGGTTGACAAATGCACCCGCAACATTTATGACTTTGATGAATCAAGTGCTTAAGCCATATTTGGGAAAATTTGTTGTAGATTTTCTCGATGATATTCTGATCTACAGTAAAGATCATGAAAGTCACTTAGAGCACTTGAAAAAAGTTTTTCAACTTCTTTGCGATAATAAACTTTACGGTAAAGAGTCAAAATGTGAATTCTTTACCCCAGAAGTAAAGTATTTAGGCCATATTATTTCCGCGGAAGGAATCAAAGTTGACCCTGAAAAGGTCCAAGCGATTCTTGAATGGCCTGAGCCCAAGACGGTTCGAGAACTACAAAGTTTTCTCGGATTGGCAGGATATTATCGGAAGTTTGTGGCTGGATATGCCAAGATTGCAGTACCTTTGACGGATCAACTCAAAGGGAAGCATCAAAAGTTAAATTGGAAAGAAGAGAAAGCAAAGAGTTTTCAAGAACTTAAACTTGCTTTAGCATCGGCCCCGGTTCTACAGATCATAGATCCAAACAAGCCTTTCCAATTAGAGACAGATGCAAGTTCATCTGCAGTAGGAGTAGTACTAAGCCAAGATGGTCGACCAATAGCTTTCGAGAGTAGAAAGCTAAGTCTTGCTCGGCAAAACTACTCTATCTATGAGCGAGAGATGTTTGCTATTATAAATGCTCTAAAGAAATGGCACCATTACTTGTACGGATCAAAGTTGACCATAGTCTTTGATCAAGAGAGCATTAAGTGGTTTGCAAACCAACCTGATCTTAGAGGTAGAAAAGCTAGATGGGCCGAGCAGTTGCAAGAGTTTGATTATGAGCTCAGGTACAGAAAAGGAAAGTTCAATGCAATGGCAGACGCCTTAAGTCGGATGCCTATGTTGAACAATCTAAGTTTTGTACAAATTCAATGTGAATTTATTTCAACTTTGAAAGGAAGCTGCAAAGAGGATCCAAGCTTCAGTCAAGCATGGAAAGCAACTGAACAAGCTAAACAAAATGAAGCAAGTACTTCTGAGAGAAAGTTTAAACACTATTCTCTCCAAGATGAATATTTGCTTTATAAAGGTAAGGTTTGTGTCCCAAGTATAATGGACATACGAAATCAAGTACTTTTTGAATGCCATGATGCTCCAAGTGCATCTTGGAAGACATACTCAGAGCTTATGTTACTTCCAAACAGACTGATTGGGAAGATTATCTGCCTTTAGCTGAGTTTGCCTATAATAGTGCCAAGAATTCATCAACTGAATTTAGTCCATTCATGTTGATGTACGATTTCCAGCCTAGGTCTCCTTATGCAGTGGGACTTCAAAATGAACGAGTTCAAGCAGCTCAAGAGTTCCTTCAAGACATGAACTTTAAACTTAAGTTAGCTAAAGAAAGCTCAAGATCATGCAAAGGCTTATGCCGATCCAAAGCGAAGAGATGTTACTTTTCAGGTTGGCGATCAAGTTTATCTTCGTATTCCTGAAAGATCGGAAAAGTTCAAGACTGGTCAATGCGCCAAGTTGTCGCCTAGATATTGCGGTCCTTTTCCAATCACCAAGAAAGTTGGACAAGACCAGGAAGTTTGTGGGCTTATGAATTACAACTTCCAGATGGTAGTTGGATTCATCCAGTGTTCCATGTTAGTCGACTTAGGAAGAGTCTAACAGATTCATATAATCTCATTGGACAACAGTTCATACTTCCTATTCCATTAAATGAAACAGTTCCTCATGAACCTGAAAGGATACTTTGCACCCGAGATAAACGTACAAGAATCCACTTGTATGAAGAGTGCTTAGTAAAATGGAAGGATGGAACTGAAGAAAATTCAACATGGGAAAAAGTTTCCACAATCCAACGACGTTTTCCAGCTTTCAAGTTTTAAGTTGGTCCCAAATAAAGAAGGTTTTCTACTTTCAAGTTTTAAGTAGATAAGCCGATCATGTTCTTCAAGATCTAGAATATGATAAGGTTTTTTACTTTCAAGTCTAAGTAAATAACCTGTTTGAATGAATGCATGTTCTTCAAGTTTTAGAACATGAGGCTCGGGGGTTGCCTACAGTATGTATAGCTCTAATTTTCGAGGACAAAAATATTTTCCAAGGGGGGGAAGAATGTAATAAAGTAAGTTTGTGATCTAGGGATCCGATTGGTTCGGACAGATATGAAATCGGACTCCGTTTGGTCATTCGTTTGTGTGGCCAAAGATCTCGAGTCTAGACTTACTAGTAAGTCATTTACTCTTGTAACCAAGTAATCCACTTAGCCTAATGGTTAAGACTCAAGGGTGTGAAGGGAGAGGTCTTGGGTTCAATCCCATGGGGTACATGGGAAGAGTGTTTTGCCCAAAGAGTTCTAGAACCTTCTAGAAGCATCCACTGGAGTTAACTCTGGCTAACTGGGACACTTGGCGCACATGTAGTTACATGGCTGACACTTGGACGGTTAGTATCCACTTGCCCATGCAGGCAGTCCCTTGGAGAGAGCTATATATAGAGGCATATGGTTGGGAGGAGAGTCATTCATTCAAGAGCATTTCCAGTCGTTACGTTGTTGTAGAAAGCTTGATCTACAACACGCATAATGGACCTATTCTACCTGGTCTAATCTTCCTGCAACATAACAAAGACTAACTCCTCAAATGACAAGGCATTTGGATTGCCTTTCATCATCAATCAAATAGTAGAAGCAAAACTCTGATATGAATCAGGAAGACCATTCACAACGGTCTGCACAAGTGAGCTATTTGGTATGACCTCATCAGCAGAAATCAACTATTCCTTCAAGTCTTTGATCTTTGTTAGGAAATTGTCCATAGAATCACCTTCATTCATGTGCTCACTCTCCAACTGTTTTTGGATGTAAGCAACACGAGCCTCATTCGTAGCTTGGTACAATGTGGTAAGTGTATCCCAAGCATCCTTAGTTGTTCTGCAAGAGCGAATATGAGGAATAATGGCATGTTTGACAGACAAAGCTATCAATGCATGTGCCTAGGCATCTCTGCCATCCCAACGAATCTGCTCTGCAGTAGGTGCAGCAAAAACTGCAGCACGAACAGGAATATGCAGAATATCATCATCTTCAACACCTTCTACATCAGCTTCGGTACCTATAGTTGTAATAGTTGCAGGTGTGATAGGAGGTTTTTTGACACCCTGCACAATGTTCCACAGTCCTTTTGCAACCAACACATGTCGCATCATATAAGCCCATAATGGGTAGTTGGTACCATCCAACTTATCCTCAATAGCCAAGATACGGAATACATCACTTCTTTCAGCCATGGTCGGTGACTAAAATACCTTGATGCAGAAAATTGACTATATCTCAAAAAGTTGAATAGAACTGTCTAAACGAATTCCACTAGACCTGTAGTAGACTTTGAGATGCTTATACTGGCGAACAGAAACTTGTATATACCTTTGGCACAAAAAGATGAAATAGCCTGCACAAGCACAGTGATAGTGCATTCAGAGGCTGAAACGAGCTCAGATCGCGATTTTGACATGACACAGCTAAGCTGTTTTGATCTCTGAAACACACTGAGTATGCTCACCAAATTTCGTGCGAATCTGAGATTGCAAATGGCCCTGACGGTCCTACTGTTTTCACACACATCACTACCTAAATATATCAACACCTCCCACATGCCAAATGACCACTCTTTGCAACATTTGTGCATGTGTATCTCATCATGGATCAAATGTACATTAGTTGGACATTAAAACTACATTTCTGAATGGTGATTCATATGAAGAAGTGTATGTATTTCAGCCCCATGGTCTTGTGTAGAAAGGGCATGGAAACAAAGTGTGGATGTTTAGAAAGGCGTTATATGGCTTGAATCAAGCACCACATGCTTGGTATGAAAAGATGCATTCCTACTTTCTTACACATGGTTTTGAGAACAATCCAACTGAGAGCACCTTATATGTTAAGCATGCAGATGATGTACTTCATACCATCATTGTATATGTTGATGACATGCTGCTCGTGGTCCTAATGAGCAGCATATTGCTAAATTCAAGGTTGATTTGCATGCCTCTTTTGAGATGCCAGGTTTGGGGCATTAGCATCATTATTTTGGCATTAACGATTGCAAACTTATTGCCATTCTTATGCAAACATGCTTATGATTGAGTCTTCATGATGTTGAAGGTGAACTTGATGTTGTTTTCTATCAACATGCTCTTGGATGCTTGATTTGCTTATGCACAACTCGGCCTTATATTCAGTTTGTTGTCTCTCAGATGAGAAAGTTTATGCATTATCTAAGTCTCAAGCATTGGTAGGTAGTTGAGTTCACTAATTGAGTGGCACCCAACTACTTGGATTGTTTTATCCCAAAGGGAGGATCATTACTTCGAGATTTAAATGTTTTATTTGACTCAGATTGGGTTGGTTGCTATGACACTTATGTGTCCACCATTGGTCTTTGCTTCATGCTTTGTAGCTCATGCATATCTTGGTTGAATAAGAAGCAGCCTATTGTGGCCACTTCTAGTTGTGAGGCTGAGTATAGGGAAGCTTTCATAATGATTTTTGAGTGTGCGTGGCTCCGATGCCTTTTGGTTGATTTGGGTTTGGCTAGTCTTCTCCTGCCACCATCTTCATTCTCAATCAAAGTGTATTGATAGTTGCAAGGAACCTAATGTTCCATGCTCACACAAAGCATATTAAGAAGCACTATCACTATTTCAGGGAGAGTTTCTCTGATGGAGAGATTATTTTGGCGTATGTGCCCACACAGGATAATATTGCAGACCTTTTCACATAGGCTTTGGCTACGGGAGAAGTTTGAATCTTTCTGCAAATCTTTGGGCTTACTTTGCTTTGTGGATTCCTCTCTTTCCACATATTTTGGTACTTCCTTACATATGAGTGCTAGCTTCTTGTTCATTGCATCATTCCTAGGGGGATTTGTTGATATATTTTGGTAGTGATGGTGTGAATGCACTTAGGAATGTCTCTACACTTTCTTCCCTAGTTAGGGGGTTTTTCCCCGCTGATTTTATATATGACTAGATCCCTAATGGGTCACTTATCTTTGTACATTCACTTGGTAATACATTATGTGTTGTGTTGTGCTCCAAGCTTCTTCTTCTTCCTTGTGTTTTTTGTGTGCTTCCATAGACTTCGAACTCCATCATACACATTCATGCACCTTTAATTCTTTGTTTTGTCTCCTACTCTCACTCTCTCTATCACACACTCTTTCACTTCACTATCTCTCACCTCAAAAACTAACCAACCCTCCCTCACTCACTCTCATTCTCAACTCATTAACATTATCAACTCAATTATTTTAGCTCATTCTCAGCTTTAGCTTCACTACCTATTCCAACCAGACACCCTCAACACTCCCACACTCACTCACTTACACATTAACACACTCGCACTCTCATAGTCACAGATGTGCATAAAATCACACACACATAATCACTATCACATTCAGATGCACACATGTAGCCACTTTCACACACTCTTAAATGTGCATACATTCACAACCATGTGCATACAGACTCCATATACATGAATATTCAACAACAACACATTGGTTCACATCAACACTTATTCACTTTTTCATTCTCTATCTCTTTTTGTTCCTAAATTCACTCACATACACATAAACACTTACAAAGGAGTCCCATCACTCTAGTACACACACATACAAATCTCTTTGACCTTGGTTGATGAGTGTTGATGAGATAGAAGCACATAAAAAATTTTGGTTTTGGTAGTTGTGCTTTCAAGTATTCCTCGAATCCAACTTTCCCCCATATAAGTTGTAGCTCTTTCATATTCTGTAGTATCAAACTCTTGCAAAAAGATTAGATATCTCCCCTAGATGTGGTTGAGTTCTAGCTTTGCTTCAAATATATACTCTGCATCTACGAGGGGTCCTACTACTCCTTGGAACCAGTGAGATTTTGCATGGATATGATTGGTTTGTCTTTGAGGTGGATCTTCAATAGGCATGGGACCCTAAAATATAAGAAATTCATGAGGAGGCAACAAAGGGTACTCTTTTGCAGGTAGGTTGCAATAGTCCACTGGGTTCTAACTAAGACCTACCACAGAAGAATCTCCTACTTGCATTGTGAAGTTTTGTGTGTGTTACTATGATCTGCTACGAAAGGATGACACATTATTATGGAAAAAAATGTCGATCTCAATATGGCCAGACCACAATCCCTTTCCAGTCTTGATATGCATCCCAATGTAGCCATATGATGTGGAAAGATATTGATGATGTCCTTGTGTCTAATGCATGTTGCTACACTTCCTATATGCAGACTTTGGATAGTGCATGATCTCATATGAATAGTTGGTTTCATCATTTCTTACAAGATGTTTGGAGGGTGATTATTACAAGGTTGGTTGGTTAAGATAGGTGTCATTAAGGAATTACAAAAAGATTTTAGTGAATGATACATCTGATTCAAGGTTGATGGGTGTGGGTGGTCCTCGGGATATTTATAAACATATTTCTAGGATGTTTGAGAAGTTATTCTACAAGGGATTAAGATACAAAAGCTATTTTCTTCGGTGGGGTCGAGTGAGAACCTCAATCATCCCAGGGAATGAGATTACATAGGAGAAAATTTGAGCTGATAAGCAGGCCTTTGGAACCCATATGCTCGATGTGTTGGGATTAGCCTTCATTGACTGCCCAGGCACCCAAACTTGTTGATCTTTCTATGATTGATATCATCCTTGCTTTGTCCTCTACTTCTTTGATTATGACCAAGGCTGAGGATGAGCCATTGGTTGCTCACCTTTTCATACCAATATCTACTTTATGTCTGGAGTGGCTACATATCTATATTGCTTTAAGCATGTGGTGTGGGTTGATCTTCAAAATTTGTGCTTCTGCTGTGGTTGACTCTTCCATTGCTATAGAGGAGAGACCCATGGGATACTTTGATTTGGAAAAGAAGGGAGATCCAACACTTGCATGACTTGCCCATCAAGAAATGAGGAATTCTGTACAACAACATGCATGCTTGAACTATGGACGGGGTTAGAGAAGTTGATAGTATCCATCTATCTGGACATGGATGTTCCCGTGCCATTTTCTCTAGTGTGAGAGGACTGGAAACCTTCCCATTTGGATCATGGTCATTGGTCACATAACTTTCTAATTTTATCATGAGGTGTTGTTCATCCTCGTACAATTGGAGAAGGCATTTTCTACTATTTAAGTCAACTGAGTGATTGTATATCCAATCTTGGTGCAATATCAATGAAATTGTAAGATTTTCATCATGGAAAACTAAGATCTTGAACCTCAAGGGGACATCTTGTATGAGGGTGGGGATTTCCACCTTGCCTATGCAAGGGGTTTCCATGCATCCTAATCCTATGAGGTAAGCCTCAATCAGATTCATTTTCATATTCATGTCTTGATAGTAGGAATACTTGGTCACCTAGCAACTATGCTAGATTCCTCCTCACTTGGCACATTACCATGTGGTATCTATTGTGATCTACTTGATTGATGACACTCACTAGATGAAGCTCCTCTATTCTAGAATTTCTATCTATGGGTATACTTGTCATCTTGACTTCATATGTTTAATGCATTCTAGAGCTTCAGCTTGAGATTCCTCTCGAAGTTGTTTCTCTTCCTCCTTATGCTTCCTAGCCAAGGTGAGTCATCTAAGCATTTCCTCCATTAGTAGTTCTTGATAAAGCTTGACTCTACATCCACTAATGTAATTTGGCATTATATCTCCATCAAAGGTGGCTAATTGCATGCCTCCAGTTGTTGAAAGCATATTGATAACCATAGATCCATAACCATGTTTCTATAGTTTAAGATCATGTCGCTTCAAAGTATATGCCAATACCAAATCCCCAACTTTTAAGCCCTTGTCTTTCACATGTGCATCGAAATAGATCTTCTACCTCTTCTTGGTTGCATATATTCTTGTTGTTTCCCTTAGCCTAGTCTCTCCTAAGCATTCTAATTCCATAACCCTAGACGGTAGCTCATGGTCTATCCATTGATGCTCTTGTGTGACCTTCAGAGTGGGTATCAAGAAATCGAAGGGAAGCATTTCATTCTGACCAAAGACCATCTAAAAGGGAGTTGCATTGAAAACCGTTTTGTAGGCCACTCTGTATGCCCAAACAACATAGTGTAATTGTTTGTCCGAGTCGAAGTGTTTGTTGTCTATGAGCTTAGTTAGTACATTGCATAGGACTTTGTTCGTACATTCTGCCTTTCCATTAGCTTGTGGATGATATGGTGCTAACTTCTTGTGAATCACCATAAAAGCTTGCAACACATATTCAATTACTTTGTTTAGAAAATGAGTTCCTCGATCACTCACCTATTCTATAGGCAACCATATCTTATAAATACATTTTCAAACAAAAATTTTGTCATCATTCATGCATCATTCTTCCTTGTGGCCTTCACTTCTACCCATTTGGTTAGATAATCCATGGCTACAATTATGTACTCAGCATGAGAGCCTCTAGCTAGGGGTTTAATGGGTCCTACAAAGTCTATGCCCCACTTAGAGAATGCACATCCTCCCATCATGGGTTGCAATGGCATCTCATCTCTACAAATTGTATATTGAGTCTATTGACATGTGTCACACTTTTTCCCATAGGTGTGTGCATCCATATGAAGAATGGTTCACCATAGTCCTAAAAATATGATGTCTTTGATCACTTGATCAGACCCAAAGTGCCCTCCTACAACACCTTAGTATGCAGTTTCTAAAATCTTCAAGTATTTGCTCTCATGGACACATAGTCTCAAATATCCATCGTGTGCAAGTTGCAACCATTTATCGTGGTTCTGTTCTTCCACACAACAAGCTAGAATTACTTAATCACTATGCTTGTGAATACTTCCAGAAATTATTTGATATTTATGTGATCTAATTACTTCATTCTCCTTGGTCTGGACCACTAGATTTGTGGGTCCAAATGTGTGAATATGTAGGAGTTGTTTAGCCTAGTCTGTAACTACTCTTAGATTGAACACATAAGCATCAGGGAGTTCATCTGACACTCATTGCGGGGATTCTCATGAAGTAATTCATGAAAGGTGATTTGATCGAAAGTGATTCTTCCCTTTTCTAACAAATACTTCAAAATCGTATTCCATTAGTAAGAGAAAACATCTTAGTAACTGGCCTGTATTACAAAGCTTGTTCACAAGATAGAGTAGAGCTTGTGGGTTTGTAAAGAATTTAAACATTTTCTAGCAAATTATGTCTGAAGTTTTTGACTGCCTAGACCATGTCTAAGCCTTCTATCTCGATAGAGGTGTAATTTTGTTCCACAGTGTTTAACGACCTGATCACATAGAAGATCTATGTTTCTTTCATCTATAGGTTGTGCTAGCACTCACCCAATTGCATAATTAGAAACATCCACATGAACATGGAATGATTTATTCTAGTTTAGCATCATCAATATAGGAGTTAAGCACAATCATCATTTTCGCTCATCTTGCATTCTTCATTACACATGAACTTCATCAAAAAGTTGTAAAGAGGTTTAGCAATAATATCATACATGTGGATAAAATATTGGTATTACCAATGGTGTCCCAAAAAATATTGTACTTCCTTAACGTTCTAGGTTTGGGTAACTCAACCGTCGCTCTCACCTTATCCTCGTACATAGATATACCATTCTTTGACACAATATGACCTAACAGTTTACCTTGTCTAACCGTGAAGACACATTTTTCGGGGTTAAGGCATAGTTGATGATCTCTAAACGTTTCAAAGATGTGTCGAAGCTTGGGTATATGTGTTTGTCTTAAGTGGGAATGGGCACAAAAGTCATCCAAATACATGTTCAGATTCCTCCTCAGGAAATCCTTAAATACATGACACATGAGTCCTTGAAAGGTAGTTGGTGCATTTGTGAGCCCAAATGGCATCACAAAAAATGCAAAGATACCCATTTAGTGGCAAATTTCATCTTATGTTGGTCCTCAGGGGCAATGGCTACTTGGTTATATCCCAAAAATCCATCAAAGAAGTTGTAAACTTCCTTGCTTGCTACACATTCCAACAAGTGCTTAGTGATTACAAGAGCTTAACTATCTCATATGGTTGTGGTGTTAACTTTTTTCAAGTTATGCATACATGTAACTTCCCATTTGTCTTGGGGACTACAACAATGGGGGATACTCGTTCTATATGCTCTATTGTGTAGATAAATCTCACTTCTATCAACTGGTCAATTTCTTCTTTTATCTGAGCTATGTAGTTGTCATTGCACATGTTAGGCTTCTGTTTAGTTGGCTTGGCCTCTAACATCATGGGGATCCTATGAGAACAAATATCTGGATCCACTCCTTTTAAATCCTTATAGTTCCAAGCGAACACATCTCTATATTCTCTCAACAATTCAATCAACTCTTGTTCTTCTTCTTCACTCAAATCATGTCCTATGTATGTGCATCTCTTCTCATTCTTCAATTGTCACTAAAATTTTCTTAGTTTGCTTTTTATTATCGTATGCTTCTCCTGTGGGAGCTTCTCCTTTAGGCATTCTTACCATCATTTTCCTATCTTCTGCTTCATACTTCTTGAAATTTTTGTGGCACTTCAAATGGTGATTCTTGATCTCTTCTTGTGTGGGAGACTTTCTTCTTTCATTCTTCTTCTCAAGATTAATTTCTACCGGCTTATTTAGAGTTATGTTTCCATTATGCACATCCTAGTCATCATTTTTAGCTTCTACCAAGTATAGGCATTCTTCCTCAAATGAGCAGAAGTGTTCCATGATGATGAAATTTGAATCCTCATCACTTACTTCTGCTGGTACATCTATGCTAGGGTCATGTTACTATGACCAATTCAAACATACGAGGTTCCACCATGAATATGGAGATATCATAGCCATCTTTGTCACAATGGGGTGTCCATTATTCCTCATCAATCGGTATGTCTATTGTCGCTAATATCTCTAACCAACCACGAGGTTCAAAATCTTCATCTGGGAATATCATAGGCACATAGGCTAGGTCTTATACTAATCTAGAGTTTTGTGTAGCACCTAAGTTTCTAGATTCTAGCCTCTTCTCTTCTTCTATTGCAACTTTACACATCCATAAATGTGTGTCTTGATGCATCCATGAGGTTCTAACCCTATGGAGTGCATTGACTCCATCTCTTCTAGCAGTCTATGGATGGTGTTCCATTGTAGAGGAGGTACACCTCTATGTGAATAATCCTTGAGATTGACCTTGGTAGTTACCCCTAAGTGCTACAAATACAAGGAATTGGTTCCCCAATTTTGTACTATTTGCAACTATCTCATGAATGGTATTCCCAAAATCATCTCATGGGCGTGGTTCTTCCCGAATTCATAGATGACAAAGGTGTGATCAAACTCTACACCATAGGGGTAGAGTTTGATCTTCCTACAATAAAGCATAGACTAACTTCTCAAATGTTAAGGAATTTTGATTGTCTTTCATCATCAACCAAAGAGTAGAAGCAAAACTTTAATATGAATCAGGAAGACCATTAAGAATAGTTTGCACAAGTGAACTATCTAGAAAGACTTCATTTGCCTATAACCCTAATGGGTGACTTATCTTTGTATATTCACAAGTGAACTATGTAGAAGAAAACCTCATAATGAGGGAAAAAAGTGCCTTGACAGTCCTCAGTGTGTTCATACACATCACTACCAAAATATATCAATAGTTCTCTACTAGAAAGATCAATTTGGCATATGTGCCCACATAGGATAATGTTGCAGAACTTTTCACAAAGGCTCTACCCACGGAGAAGTTTGGAGATTTTCACAAAGATTTGGGCTTACTTCCTTTTGTAGATTGATCTCTTTCCACATAGCTTGGCACTTCCTTATACATGGTTGCAAGCTCCTTGTTCACTGCGTCACTTTGAGGGGGTATTTTAGATATATTTTGATAGTGATATGTGTGAAAACACTTAGAACCTTCGAGGCACCTTTTTCCCTCTTTAGGAGGTTTTTTCTCTCGGTATATGCCTATAAGCCTAATGGGTTACTTATCTTTGAACATTCATTCAGTAGTTCATTCATTGTTGTGTTGTGCTCGAAGCTTCTTCTTCTTCTTCTTCCTTGTGTCATTTGCATGCTTTCACACACCTCAAACTCCAACATCCTCTACTTTTTTCTATTGTTGTTGATGGATTCAATTGCCTTTGTTGAAAATCAGGTTAATTCCAAAAGTATTCGAGGCCTTGTGCTTACTCAAAATCAGTACCGAATGGGGCTAATAATGTTTATTGATGACACTAATTCTTTTATTCAACATGATAATGATGTATGTCTAATTTTTGGTCATGCCTAGATATCTTTTGCTTTGCCTTAGGCTCCAAAATTAACCACTCCAAGATGGCCTTTAGAGCCAGCTCTCACTCGGCTTCCCATTTATATGTGATCAAGGATGCCTAGATCTCGGTTTGGGCTAACTTTTCCATCTCTTAGGCATTCCTTTGGGTCTTAAGTCTCAATGTGTCAAAAGTGAGATTGGATTCTTAATAAGTTAGACTCTAAGCTTGAGTACTAGAAAGGCATGCAATTTAATTTCGTGAGCAGATTAATGGTGATCAACACTTTCTTGATTTCCTCCATCAATTATTTTCTCACCTAATGGAGGCCTTCCAAATCTAAGTTAATGAAAATGAAAAGAATCTGCAGAGATTTTCTATGGATAGGGGATCCCAACCAGAGAGGAATGCCTAAAATCAACTCGGAGATTTGCACTAGCCCTAAGGAGATAGGTGGTCTTGGTATTCTAGATGTAAAAGATATGGAGAATAAGTTGACATCAAACTGTATGATTAAAACTAGGATGAACAATAAGGAATCATGATCAAAGCTGACCTTCAGAAGCAATAATAACCTCATGCTTTTAGGTGCCCCATGTGGCAAGGTCTCAACCTCCTTACTCTATTGTTTTCCTTGGCATCAATTACTCCTAAGAGATCTACCTTGGTGGCCTCCCTTTGGATGGTGTGGAACAAGATGAAGAAGCACTACATGATTATCAGTGATTGGAAGTGGGCCATCAAAATTAGGCAAAATGAATCAATCTGATTTCCAATATCTCGCATCCGAGAAACTAAAAAGGGGAGCCTCCAAAGAGCTAAAAATATTTGGTCCAAATGATTTCAACAATGGAAGGACTTTTGATGTGAATGTGAAAGAAAGTGGAAAACATTAGCATTGTCGAGCAGGAAAACATTCATAGAGCTAGGAAAATCTATTCCAAATGTGCTCGCCAATGGAAACAGGAGACAAACCATAAGAAATTGAATAATGTTCAAGGACATTTACTAAAACCTTAGAGTAAACTATGAAACTTGGTGCCTTTTAAGAAACAAACCAGAGCTTGGAGGGAGTCAGAGATTCATCTTCTTCTTGGCATTGAAGATCATCACCATAAAGGGATCATATGGATCAAGGCGAACAACCTTGAAGACGTTTTGAGATTCAAGAGAACGCTCATCTTGCACTAGAATATCAACATCAAATGGTGCACAAACTAGTCTTTTTTTTTTAATATAAAGGAAGTTCGGCAATCGCCTACTCTCCCGGACTTGAATTAAATTAAGAAATAAAGGTACAAAAGAAGGGGACTAGTGCCCACGGGACCCCCCAAATCCCACAAAGCAGGGGAAGCTTGGTTGATTCCTAGGTTGCATTACAAAGAAGGTTGATCACCCTCTCGTCGCCCTCATGCGGGACCCACTTGGATTTGAGCTTGTTGTTGATCAACAGGAGGACTTGATGGTGCCTGAAGGGGGGGGATTTCTTACTGTTGACAATCCTTTTGCCAAGGAGGAATAGAGATTTTTCAATCGACCACTCCCTGCGGGGGTCGCCGAAGTTGAGAGCACACCGCTCCCGCCAAATTTTCCACAGGACTTCCCCTCTGATTGCGTTCCAGAGAGCCGCAGAGCATCCAATCGCTTCTCCCAACAGGATTTGTTTCCAACTAAGCTGTTTCTGAACTCTGATTTTCAGTCCAACCATCTGCCAGATTCTGTAGGAGTTGGGGCAAGTAAGGAAGATGTGTGGGACATCGTCGATTGCACGGTGGCAGCGTTTGCACCACGGGGGGATCCCACAAATTTTGCTTGCCTTATGGTTAGTCCAAATTCCTCGATGAAGAATTTGCCATAAGAGGACCGACTTCTTAATCTCTATAAGTGGGTGCCAGATACCCATGAATTTCATGTCCCACCGAAGCCGCGTCCAAGACAGACACCACTTCTTGTTGAGGCTGATCTGGAGGTCAGTCGTTTCTTTGATGTTCGGGATTTTGAGTAGACTATTTCCATTGTGCCATTTGAGACCACGCGCGTTTGGAGCATCATGTCCCATGAGAAGGCGCGTTTTGTGACGATCCCAAGCGAGGCATCTGCTTTGCAAGGTGTTCCATTCTTCGTAGGAGATGTTTATGCGAGGGTCGATATCCTCGTAGTTGATCCAACTGTTGGTGTCATGTTTCCAGAGGTGTTTCCATTTTTTGAATCCTTTGTTCCATAACTTCTTGGCATTTTGAATGTTCCACGACTCCACACTCCGGATGCCATGTATCGGAAACCAGATAGAGTCGTTTTGTCTGATTCCGGCCGCCCACTTCCAGTCCTCACTAATTCTTGTGAAGCTTTTGACTTTATTCCAGCCCTTCCAAAGAGAGCATACGAGATTGGAGCCTTTCGGGAAGACAGGTATCGGGGAGAATAGCAGGGTCATGATGTCAAGGTTCTTCCAGTTCGGGGACCCCTTGAGGGCCAACTCATTTTTGTTTCTGAAGATCAGCTTGGCCCACGAGGCCTCCCTATTGCACCAAGCTTTAATCATCCATTTGGCCACCAGTTTGTTAGCCATACACCCAATGTCCAGGATGCCAAGTCCCCCGCTATCTCTAGGGCTGGTGCAGATGGCCCATTTGATTTTAGGCACCCCCCTTCTGTTATGATCACCCGTCCAAAGAAAGTTTCTGCAGATGCTATTCAATTTGGACAGGCCTTGCTCATTCGGTCTCCAGCAAGAAAGGAAATAAATGGTAGACGAGAGGAGGAACGTGTTGATAACCATCGCCCGTCCAGCGAGATTGATTTGCATGCCTCTCCAGTAATTGAGCTTGTTTTCAAGTTTGGCCAGCACCCAGTTCCATCGCTGCTCCATAGAGACGCCAAACCCCAAGGGGATTCCCAGCAGCCGAAAGATTTGGCCCTGCGGAATGATTTGACAGCCATGATCAATGAGAAGGCCAGGTTGATGTCCCACAATGGCTCTAAAGGCGGTCTTATTGTGGTTGATTTTGGATCCAGAGGCCTCACAAAAGGTATCAAGACACCTCCAAAAAGTCTCCAGGCTGGTATTATCATTCACAAGTGAACGAACGCGTTCATATCGTCGGCAAAAAGTCTCATGATGATTTGACTGTGGTCGTGAGGTAGCTGGAGGCCTTTGATATTGCCAGCCTCCACATGATGAGCCACAAGTCTGCTCAGCCCCTCAGTGGCGATGGCAAAGAGAAGGGGGGCAAGAGGGCACCCTTGTCTAATTGATCTTTTAAGATGGATCGCCTTCGAAAGTTTGCCGTTAATGTTAATTTGGGTCGTTGCGTTGCCGAGAAGGGTCGCGATCATCTTGGTGAATTTCTGACTACATCCGAG
Source organism: Ceratopteris richardii (assembly GCA_020310875.1). Taxonomy (NCBI): domain Eukaryota; kingdom Viridiplantae; phylum Streptophyta; class Polypodiopsida; order Polypodiales; family Pteridaceae; genus Ceratopteris; species Ceratopteris richardii. The sequence goes on along the minus strand of CM035438.1, from coordinate 120,257,210 downwards.
GTCTTGGAGCGACTGCAGAATATAGTCCCATTCTAGCCTATCGTAGGCTTTGTCAAAGTCGATCTTGAGGAAGACCACATCTTGATTAGACTCATTTGCAAATTGAATACCTTCCCAAATATCCTTAATGGTTTCCAGGATGGACCTGCCTTTGATGAAACCTTTTTGGTCCTCACTAAGCCAAGATCTCAGGTGGCACGCAAGTCTGTTGGCAATGACTTTGGCGACGATCTTGTATCCTGTTTGGAGCATCGTAATTGGCCTCCAGTTCTCGATTCTGTTTTTTTCCCCCTTCTTGTGAATCAGCTTGATAATTCCATTATTTATACAAGAAGGAAGAGCACCAAATTTTAGCGCTTCTTGCCAAACCATCCGAAGAGGGGTGGCAACCACCTGCTTGAAGGATTTAAAAAACTCATTAGTGAGTCCGTCGGGTCCCGGGCTTTTACCGAGAGGGAGGGCATCAATGACCTCAATGATTCTGATTCAGAGATCGGGGCATGAAGCAGGGAGTGGAGGTTGGGTGGTATTCTCCGGGGGGAAACCCTAGAAATGGCAGCCATGCATTCCCTTCTATGGTGGGAGAGGGGGTTCGAGGTTCCCAGGAGTCTCGTGAAGTGCCCTTCGATGATGCCAAAATTATCTTCTTCCGAGTTGCATACATTGCCATGTGGGTCAAGCAGAAGGGGAATCGTCTCTCTGTTGTGTTTCCTTTTAAGGATACTGCACATCTCTTTGGTGGGTTTGTCGGCTTTTCCAGCCCACCACTCCTTGAAGAAGATTTGCAAGTTTTTCCTTTGTATTTCTTCCTCGTATCTCAACGCTGCTCTGATTTTTCGGAGACCTTTCTGGGCTTGGTGTTTTCCTTTGTTCACTTCCTCCTCGAGTCGCCAGAGTCTGTGGTAAAGCGCTTCCCTACGAGCCCGCCGCACCGTCTCGAGCATCTTCTTAGTTCTGATCATGATCTTGCGAGACTTGTCGACCGCACTTCTCCAGCACTTGGCTGGGGCCAAGCCAGAGGCGAACGCCACCTTCCACACATCGGCAATCTCTTGATGGACGGAGGGGAGAGAGAAGGTGGAAGCGTTGGCATGGAACCACGGAGCCTTGAGGGTCCTGTTGGAAGGTTGAAAAGTGATAACGATCGGGTAGTGATCAGAGATGGTGAGGTCAGTACGTTGCGTGATGGAAGGGTGGCCCCACAGATGAGTAAAGCTCTGAGAGATGTAGCATCTATCAAGTCTAGCTTTCCTCAGATCCTCGCCCGCTTGGAGATTCGACCAGGAAAAGCCATTCGAGTCTTTGAATTCGACCAGATCCAAGTGGAGTTTGGTCATGTCCCACGTTTCTTTCTCCCGACTGTCGATGACCCTGCCCTTGCCCATCCATCTGTCCATAGGGTCCTCCACCATGTTGAAGTCTCCACATATAAGCACGTTGTGTGGAAGCGAGTCAAGAGAAGTCCAAGTGTTCAGCCTCTCTAAATCCCCGTTAGGGGCGTACAAAGAAACCATAGTAACACAGAGGGGAGCACCAAAAGAAACCGCAATCCAGCGGTGATTTACATCTTCAATGGAGTTCTCAAGCTTTTCAAACCAGGGTTGTTTAACACCGATAGCCGTTCCACCGGACCCCCGCTGGTGCTTTGTTGGGATCCACACATGGGCCGAGGAAACCTGTCTGAGCCGTTTCAGAAGGTCATCTCCGTCAATTTTAATCTCTTGAATGCATATAATGTCTGGTTTTAAGCTAATGTCGCGGAGCCATTGACCAATGATGGCCGCTCTTGAGGGGTCGGTTAGCCCCCTAGCATTTAGCGAGATGACAATCATTTTTGTATTGATCCCTCTTTGCGGGAGGGAGCCTTGTCCTTTCTTCTCTTGGCTTCATCTTTCTTTTTCGCTGGGATTTGATCCCGGCTTAGAAATCGGTTCTTATGGGGGCTTTTCCAGGGTAACTCCAAAGGCTGTTTCCCTTTGCGGGATGCCCCCCGCTGGGGAGAATTGGGCCCCGTACTCGGCATCGTTTCCGGGATCGTCGATCCAATGATGGAACTTTCACTATCCATGTTGTCTTCATTATTAGTAGTGAAACCATCTTCTTTGCTTGTAGTGTAGCCCTCCTGGGGGGTTTCTTTGTTGTCAGGGATCTCTAGGGCTTCGTCATAGTTGTCTACCACAGGTGGCTTCCCACCTGGGTAGTCGAGCTCGTTGATCTCCTTTCCAAGATTGCAATACAAATTGCTATGTGGGGTAATTAGCAGGTTGTTCCTCTCACCGTTGGCCCTCGGACTTCTTTTCCTTCTTCTTCTAACTTCAGTAAAGCCATCGGCATCAGCTTGTGGATTGAGGAGGCCCTTGCCTTCCCCTTCCTTGGTCAAGTGGGTCAAATCGTCAAAGTTGTCTTGAGTAGTTTTGGAGGCTTCTTGAAATCGCTTGTTTTTTTGCCTGAGAGGGCAGTCTTTAATCCTGTGACCTTGCTGGCCACAACGAAAGCACGCGTTGGGGAGGTTTTTGTAGGTGATATCCTGCTCCCAAACATCTCCTTTGCCCATGTCCACTTTGATCGTTGATGGAAGCGGCGAACTGAGGTCGGCCTCGACGCAGATTTGTGGGTGCCATCTAGCATTGAACGAGTGTCTTGCACCCTCATATATGAGACCACCAATGTCTTCTCGTGAAGCCAACGGCTTGCCGATAGGGGAGACTATGTCCCACACGAATTTGTACAAGAAGTATGGGAGGTTAGGGAGCTCAACCCAAAGAGGGTACCGAAGTGATTTCGATTTGTCGGGGGTAAAGTCCGGGGACCATCTGAATAAGCACAGGGTCGTCCGACCGAGCTGCCAGGTGCCAACGCTTAGGGCTTGGAACGCCATCTCTTCATTTTCAAAGACTAGCAGCATGTGGTTTGCTGGTAAGAACTGACATTTGCTGACAATTAGTCCTCGAGGGAACCACTCTTTTCGAAGCCATTGTCGCACGATTTCGAGCGGGGGCCTAGGGCCAAACACTTGGCCGACGAGGCAAACTTTCTTGAGCTCCTCCTGAGCAGACAGAACTGCGGGTCTACTGAGGGACACGATGGGGGATTCAACACTTTCGGATGCCCCAGGGGCGGCACATGACCCCCTCTCCAGCAGAGCAGCAAGAGTGCCGGTCTCCCCAGGGGGGGGGCCCGATTACTTTTCACGAGAGAGGACGAAGCCACATCCATGGCCGAAGGAACTTGCACCACTTTTAATTTTCAATGCCCAGAGGCAAGACCCTCCAACATAGAGAGAAAGCAGACCACAGACAAGGAAAACTCCCCCCACCGATCACATCGCATCCAAAGACTCCGCTTTTCAGGGAAAAACAAAAAGGCCAAAAATCCCACAAAAGAGGGGAGCACACTTCTACTTTTTTGAAACTTTTCTAATTTCCTTTTTCTTTTTCTTCTTTTTTTTTTCTTCTTTTTTTTTCTTTTTTTTTTCTTCTTTTTTCTTCTTCTTCTTTTTTCTCTTTTTTTTTTCTTTTTCTCTTCTTCTTTTTTTTCTTCTTTTTTTTTCTTTTTTTTTTTTTTTTTTTTTAATTCAAGCTATGAAAACCTTCCAAACAGGAGGCTTGGCGGAGGAAAGAGAGCTATTTTTCCGAACAAAAAAAGAACTGACTTGCTTCAGAAAAAACGAGTCAAACCAGCGTATAGCTGTCGGGCTTAGAACCTACTGCTTGGTTTGTAGTCAGTGTAACATGGGCATGAACTTTGAAGAGGGTAGTCACAGTTACATGAATGAAGTATGAACTTGTCTCACTGAAAATGTTAATCTTCCTTTAGTCTTTCCTCCCCAAAAATATTTTATCTTCTCTTTCTTTTTCTTTTTTTTTTCAGATTCAGAGCCCCGATCGGCGCACGCGCGATCGTTCCGACCCTGGCGATCGGGCCCGTAAGTATCGGCGATCGGCGACCGTTCCGCAAGTATCGGCGATCGGCGCGCGAGAACTTTGGCACAAACTAGTCTTGGATCATAGGGGGGTTTGAGTTTTAAATAACTTTGGCACCCATCGATGGATCATAAGAAAGCTTTTATTCTCAAAAAAATTCTCTTTGGTGGCATTTGGATTAACACTAGTGAATCCAAAATTTGTGACATCCCTCCTTGCTATAAAAGATTTCATAGAGGCAGAGAAGATATAAGTCACCTCTTCTTCCCATATTGCTAGAATGCCCTAGTTTGGAGAGCACTCTAGGATGTCCTTTTGTTATACCATCCAATTACTTGGAAGAAAGCCCTTCTCAATGAGGCTAATGATTATTCTGTTGCATTATGCAATTTGATAAGAATTGAAGCCCTTTGGAAGATTTGGAAGGAGAGATTCACTAATAACTTTGGAAAATCTCCCAAAAACAATCCATAAAGTTGTACCTCGGCTTAGTAGGAAGAAGAATTAAGAACTATAAGAGTTATTATCCTTTTGTTTACATGTTTGTATCATCGCGAGTTGACTTCTAACACACACACAGAGAGAGTTCTTCGATTCTCCTCCCAGCCATGCCCAAGATGCCTCTTCTCATGTGCTCGTGAGAGATAAAAATAGAGAGAGCTCTCAAAACTACTAAGTGTAGTATCTTTCTAATAAAAAAGATTGCTCTCTCCCCCTTCTACCAAATGGGCATAATGCCCTTAGTGATGACATGTGGCATCTATGCCACCTCACTCAAGAGTGTGCATCCGTAATATGGAAATGTCATATTACGGATGCACACTCTTGAGTGCTTGAGCTTGTGCTTACTTATATTTTGAGGGAATGCTTAACTTAAGATGAGAGTATATATCTCATACTCTCCATATACATGGCTTCCCTCAAAATAGCTTTAACTAAAGCCCATGCTTTCCTTTGCCGGAAATTAAGTGTTCCTCTAATACTGCTAGAAATTCAATAAAAAATTGAAATTTAAGTATACCTGTGAATAGAGGATATGTCCTTGATATATGACGATGGTCTAGCTTTAGTTGCCCAAGTCCATTGTATTTGTTCTCTATGACTTGCTTTAAATCACGAGCATGTGCATCATTATGAATGGCAACATCAATAGCCTTACCGTCCATTCTTAAAATTGAATTCTTCATATTCAGCATCCTCCAGACATCACGGTAAGCTGTCCATTTGAATTACTCTACATATGAACCCAAGAGATAATTCTTTTCGAAGGAGCCAACCTTCATGAGGTTCCGTCAGCTAGAACTATAAATACGGGCAGCGCAAGGATATGAACGCCTAGCTTGTGTGGGTGCTTTGGATAGCACACATGCCCTCCATGGTAGTGGCGAAGGATCAAATCACATGGCGCAGAATAGAAGCGACGTAGATCTTGGACGCTCTGATACTAGTTTTACATGTTTTTATCATCGCGAGTTGACTTCGAACACACACACACACAGAGTTCTTCGATTCTCCTCCCAGCCATGCCCGAGATGCCTCTTCTCATGTGCTCGTGAGAGATAAAAATAGAGAGAGCTCTCAAAACTACTAAGTGTAGTATCTTTCTAATAAAAAAGATTGCTCTCTTCCCCTTCTACCAAATGGGCATAATGCCCTTAGTGATGTCATGTGGCATCTATGCCACCTCACTCAAGAGTGTGCATCCGTAATATGACAATGATACCAGTTTTACATGTTTTTATCATCGCGAGTTGACTTCGAACACACACACAGAGAGTTCTTCAATTCTCCTCCCAGCCACGCCCGAGATGCCTCTTCTCATGTGCTCGTGAGAGATAAAAATAGAGAGAGCTCTCAAAACTAGTAAGTGTAGTATCTTTCTAATAAAAAATATTGATCTCTCCCCCTTCTACCAAATGGGCATAATGCCCTTAGTGATGCCATGTGGCATCTATGCCACCTCAGTCAAGAGTGTGCATCCGTAATATGACACTTTTAAACACCATGAGATGTTTGTTATGGAAAATGGCAAACTCAAAAGTAAGTGGCCTATGCAAAAAGCGGACAAATGAGATCATTAGGCTTGTTTGATATTTGATGTAACTTGGTTGAGTTCCCCATGAAGGGGTTGGATGGTTGTCTCGCCTCCCTTGTATCTCCTTCTTTGCTATATTTTCTCTTTGTTAATACATTTCAAAGCTAATTTCATTAGGAAAAAAGAATTGATGTAATAATGGTTCCCTTCTTTGTGTGAGAAGCTAGGCCTTTCTTTTCACAGTAGCTAGAAGTAATCTTTTTCACATCTCATAAGACTCTCTTCTTTCTTCATCAAAATCTTTAACAATTGAATCTAAGTCATTAAAAAGAGCCCAAAGTTTTGAATTTTACTATCTATCCTCATTGCACGTACTGAATATGATTGATTGCCATGCCATGGCCTCTCAAAGCAATCAAGAGAATTAAAGAAACATAAGGATAGATTCGTGAGCTAGAAGGCTCATGTAAAATAAGAAATTCTTAAAATTATTCAAGAAAGAAGAATAAGAAAAGAATTTTTCTCTTAAGATTTTACATGCATATGAAGAATTATTCTCCATCTCCATCAACAAGGAATCAAACAATGTATGCAGTTGATTATGCTCCTCTTCAAGAAGCATAATATTTTAGGTTGATCAAATGTCTAATTTGACTTTCAAGTCCGATTGATAGAAATTTTCTGCTAAATTACTTTATGATGCTCATATATTTTAGATATAGAAGCCTTTTACTAATTTATAAGAGAATGGAAGAATTTAGTTGCCCTATTCAGCACATTACTAACTTCGATTCAACACCTTTGATGTATCAACAACAATGAAATTTAATGTGTCTGAATCAAAGATGTTTTCCTCTTTCATCTATACAAAATCTCTCTCTATTTCATCTATCATGAGCATGGCAACACTGCTTGGAGATCCACACTTATGTGACATTAATGCCCAATTAGATGTGTGGGGGACTATGCCATTGTCTAGAGGGGAGTAAATGTATAAGGTATACAATTGATTGGACCTAGGTGAGTGTGTCTATATGTGTGACCCTATGTGCTTGTATGTATATATTCATGTTCTTGCATAATTGCATGCTAAAGAAAATGGATTTTCATAGGTTTTGTAATGCTAGTTTCAATAGAGGTTAGGTAACAACTTGTGTGTGTAGCTATGTGGAAGCCATAAGTCTCTAGGATCAGTTGCTACTAAAAACCCAAATGGATAGCGAGAATTGTGGCACTGCTCAAGAGCAATCCAGAAAATTTTCCATGTAGCTCCATATTTACTTTTATAGGAGACATCTATAGCTATCTTGAGGCATATTATTTCAATAAGATGAGCTCTTAAATGTATATTCCATTTTCATATCTCCTATCTAAATGCCATTTTTCAGCTAGTTGTCCAAGAGGAAATTTATGGTTATGTTATTGTTGTATCCAATAGTAACTCGATTGAGAACAAAGACAGTGTGAGTGATGGAAAACATGTGCAAGTAAGGCAATTTCTTGAACCTCTTCCCCATTTTCTATCTCCAACTATGGCCTATTGGAATTATCCTTTGGATTTTGGGATGTAAGATCTTATGCTAAAGCAATCTATATCCATTGATCTTGAAAAACTTCAAAGTTTATTCAACTCGAGTACCAGTGCATGAGTTGAATAATGATTCACAAATATAAACATAAATAACGAAAAATAAAGAGAATAGGAGTGAGAGGTTGAGTGAGCATGAGGATAGGGTATCAAAAATGTGGGTAAGAGTGCAAGTGAAGGTAAGCATGAGTGGATGCACATGAGAGTGAGTGCACTTGAGAATGGGGATGGTTGAAAGAGTTGCCAGTGAGAGAGGTCAAGAAAGAGGTTAACAATGTGGCTAAAGAAGGTGTAAGTGAGTGTGGAAAAGGTAGCTTAAGCATCAATGAGCACCTACAATAGTTCAATCACAATATTAAGAGAAAATACGTTCCTTTTTTGAAAATTTTTGGCGTAAAGAGGGAAACGTTGAGTGCATTTCAAACATCTCTATCACACACTAAAAGTTTTAAAATCATTTCAAGGGAGAGTAGGCTTGGTAGTTCTTAGATATCTACCATATTTTTTCCTAGTGTATTCTTAAATGGCATGGACCTTTGTCAACCAAGTGATCATGTATCGGAAAGAGAAATAGAGGATCCAAGTTATCATGCAACATGTGATGCCTACAACCGTTCTATTTATAAACAATTACTAAGGATTTTTTTGTTTACTATGAAGGATGACGATATAAACTAGTATATGACATTCAACATTTAGGAGAGATTCCTAGAAGTCACCTTTTAATATAGTTTTAACGAAAATTCTTTCAAGATAGGGTTATCAAAACGTTGTACTACATGTAGCAATGCATAAATGAGAGTATCAACAAGTACATGTAATCAATGGAAACAATGGTCTAGAAATATGGGGAGACCTTCTATTTTGATTGAAGAAAAAGTTGAGGCAAGGAATTTGGAGGAGGTCAATCTTATCTAGTAGAGGAGATGTGAACTTGTATAGACCTCTTGAGAGCACCCATATGGGAGGACGATTTGAGGTCCTAAGAGAAAACCAAAATAAGTTGAACATCTTGGTCAAATAGTTGTGCCTCCCAAGATTTATAGAGGAGAAATCATTTAAATTGATTGTGCAAGTTTTCACAAAGTAGCGACCCCAAAAACATAGAAAGTGCATTCAATGCAACATCTACACCTATCTCAAAAAATATTGAGATCGATTACATGGTGTGGAAAGTTTCATAGGTATGGTGGCTTGTTTATTGATTGTCCAACAATTTCTCAAGCTAGTCTTTACACATATTTCTAAAGAGCTAACCATTCTCAAAAAGAGTGTTATTGGAGAAAAGCACATGAGAGGAGAGAAGCTCAATGGGATGTATATGAGCATAGACAAAATAGAATTCAAGCTCTATGTGTACCTAGGTGGTTGGCCAAATATGAGACAACCACTTTAAAGTATATGAGTGGGGGAATATAGTGGAAACTGCATGCATATGCGGTTAGATATACTCAATACTCCACCCGCATGTGACCGCAAAGGATCCATGGTACTTTAAGTTGTACGGACCCCATTACGAGGAGAAGCCATTATGAGATTCCGAACATTTGTGATGAGTTCTGCATGAGACCAACGAAGGTACTAGATGATGTATGTGGGTCTAGTTAGTAGGCTAGACAAAATGTACACTTATATAGTCAACCAATTAAAAATTACAGTGACAAGGCAGTCCAATACATGACCATTCTAGTGGTCCGATAGTTGACTAGTTCGGTGGTTCAATCCAGTGATTTACCTAGTCTGGTAGTTAGGTAATATGGTATGTTCTGAATTACAGATGATCTCGATGGTTACACCTAGATCATAGCATCAGGTGAGCTCGGTGATCATGCATAAATCCTAGGATTAGGTGCTTTGGTTATTGTGGTGAAATCACGGTTGTGTGTAGTATGAAGCCCATCATCTAGAGTCTGTCTAAAACACCATTGAAACTCCACAATGGCAGCACACGGGTGGATAGTATCATCGTTGTATATACATTATTGTTGGCAATTTGAGAACTTGTGTATATTTTTTTCAGTGTGTTCTGCTCACTACTCTACCTACGAATCTTATTCTACTATGTCATTATTCTTCGTTATTTTCTTACACGATATCAAATCTTAGGAGGTTTCAAGTGTTGCAAAAGAAAAAATGTAGAAGTTGGAGAAGTCGCAAAAGTCACAGAAGTCTTTGAACATTTTAAGAGAGAATATGGCAAGTGGTGTATCATCATCTACTGTTGGGAATCAAGGTGGTTCATCAGCAAGAGTATGTGGAATACAAACCGGAGTAGTAATGATGTCGGTCATGCTTATCATTACAGATATGACCACCAGCCTTCATTGAAAGGTAAACTCAATGGTACTAATTACACCTTATGGAAGCTTAAGATCACTTCTATCCTTGACCCTTATGAGCTTCTCCATACTATACTTGGGACTGACTGTGAGCCACAAGAAACACCTGACTCAAATGATCTTGGACAAGTGATTCCTCCTCATGCTGATCTTTTACATGTTTGGAAGCGTAGGAATGCAAATTCACTATGTGCTCTAGTCTCAAGTAATTTTGATAGTGTTCTGACTCTTATTCACCACACCACGAAGGTTTGTGAAGCATGGAACATATTGAGAAATAAATATGAAACTCGAAATTAGACATGGATTCAAAACTTTGAGAATCAGCTAGCAGTAGAGAGGTTTATTGATGGGGAGATTGCTAAAGTTTTTTACACTCGCATAAACAATCTATGGGACCAACCAAAGTCAAGTGAGGAGCTAGCTTAGTGCTGTCTTTGAATTTTTCCACCAAAGTTTGATGGTGTGGTAACTATCCTTAATACCTAGATCAGACCACAACCACTAACCTTTGAAGAATTTAGTGCCTTACTCATGGAGGAGGAGTTGCAGTTCAAAGCAAGAGGAACAACATCTACGAGTTGTCTAGTCTTACAACCACAACAAGTGTGGGTGCAAGTATGCTTTGGCATGAGACATTCGGCCACATCGAGAAAGAGATTCACTAAAAAGGTATGGTTGCTCACCTACCTTTGGTTGCAGAGATGAACGAACCATGTGATGCTTGCATGATGGCAAGCAATAGAGGAAGGCATTTCCACAAGTAAGCAAGAATAGAGCAAGCGGTCCTCTAGAGTTGTTGCATGTTGACTTTGTAAAAAACAATGCCTAAACAAACCTTGGGAGTATCTTCCTACTTCATGTTACTCCTCAATGACTATAGCAGGAAGATGTGGGTGTACTTTGTTCATTACAAGGCTCAAGCTTTTGATAAGTTTAAAGAATGGCTTCAGCTTGTTAAAACTAAAACTGGGAAGAAGATGAAGAAGTTCAAGACGGATGGTGGTGGTGAGTTCACATCAACAGAGTTTGATGATTTCTGCAAGGGCAAAGGAATCAAGCATGAACTCGGAGTGGCACATAGCCCTCAACAAAACTGTGTTGTTGAATGCCGGAATCGAACCATGATAGAGATGGCAAGGTGCATGCATCATCCTCAGATGATGAGGCAAAAACCCAACCTATTGTCACTCAAGTGGAAAAGACATTGCCACATTGGGTGAGGTAGCTCTATGATTCTGCAAATCCCATCCCATAGTCATTAGAACATGTTGTGGATGGTTCAAGACAGTCACGAAGAATAGAAGACCAGAGATGGGTAGAGGACCATATTGTAAACTCAACATTGATGGTTGAGATTATCAGTGAACAAGCAAAAGTGTCGACCAATGTGGAAGAAGCACTCCATGATCCGAATCGGAGAATTGCAATGCAAATAGAATACAACAATGTCATGAAGAATGGAACTTGGGAGCTAGTGGAGCAACCTCCAAAGTGGAAGGTCATCGGCGCCAAGTGGATCTGGAAGCTAAAGTAAAAGGCTGATGGTACTTTGGAGAAGTACAAAGCTAGACTTGTGCATATGGTTATTCACAAGTTGAAGGCATTGACTTCGGTGAATTGTTTGCCTCAACAGCAAGGATGACTACTATTTGACTAGTACTAGTTGTGGCTACACATGAATGATGGGTAGTATACCACATGGATGTCAAATCAGTGTTCATGAATGAAGAACTCAAGGAGGAGGTGTATGTGTCTCAGCCACCAGGGTTTGAGGCTCCCCATTCAGAGAACAAAGTATGTAAGCTAAAAAAGGCATTGTATGGATTGAAACAAGCCTTGAGAGCATGGTACCAAAGGATAGGTAGGTATCTTTTGGATATAGGATTCAAAAGATGTGCTTTTGATACTAGTTTGTTTGTTCTAAAGATATGATGGTTGACAATTGTGCTTGTACTCTATGTAGATGAACTTGTGATTATCGAAAATGATGATGCATTTCTTAAATAAATAAAAGATGCCCTAAGTTTAGAACTTGAAATGACGGATTTGGGCTTAATGCATTATTGCTTAGGTCTTGAAGTCTGGCAGGAACCAGGGAAGATCTTTATTTTGCAACAAAAGTATGTGAGGCAGGTGTTGAAGGTATTCGACATGGAGGATTGCAAGGAAATTTCTACACCGATGGAAGTGAACACAAAGTTATCTATTGGGGATACTTCACCTCCATTGGATATTTGAAGATACACGAGATTATTTGGAAGTCTCATCTACTTGTGTAATAGCAAACCGGATATCTCTTATGTTGTTGGTGTAGTAAGCAGGTTCTCTAATAAGTCATGCCTAACTCATTGGAAGGCATGCACACGGATACTCAAGTATGTCCAAGGAGCCATTGAGTATATAATTCTTTACGATGAAGGATCATCTTTGAGTGGATATTGTGACCCATGCTACAAAGGAGATATTGATTCCAAAAAAATAGTTTTTTGGATATTGCTTTTCATTAGGTTTGGGGATTCTTTCTTGGATCAGTAAGAATGAATCAATCGTAGTGCTATGTTCTAGTGAAGCTGAGTACAAAGCAGCATGAGTTGCTACATGTGAGGCAGTGTGGTTTAAGAAGGATCCTATGGCATATAGGAATTCAAGGACAGGAGGCTACAAGGTTGAAATCTAACAACCAAAGCTCCATAGCCATCACCAAGCATCATGCTTTTCATGCACATACTAAGCACATCGAAATCTAGTATCACTATGTGCAAGAGTTAATATAGGATAGAGTCGTGGAGATAAGCTATTGTCGAAGAGAAGAAAATGGAGTAGACATTTTCACCAAGGCTCTAGGGAGAGAGTAACTGTATTGACATCTTCTGAACCTTGGCATCAGACCAAGAAGGTTGTTCACAACAGGTGGACATTGAGGGGGGGTGTTAGATATACTCAATACTCCACCTGCACATGACCGCAAATGATCCATGGTACTCTAAGTTGTACGACCCCCATCATGAGGAGAAGCCATTATGAGAGTCTAGACATTTGTGATGAGGCCTACATAAGACCACTGAAGATATTAGATGATCTATGTGAGTCTAGAAAGTACGCTAGGCAAGGTGTATACTTCAATCACATCAAAATTCCAGAGATATGATGGTTTGGTAGTCAACTAGTCCAAAATGGTAACCATGCAATTGGGTACATGAACATTCTAGTGTTCTGATAATTGACTAGTCTGGTGGTTTAACTTGATGGTTTACCCAGTCCAGTAGTTACATAATTCGATATGTTCTGAATTACAGATGATCCGGATGGTTATGCCTAGATCATAGTATCAAGGGAGCCTGGTGATCATGCATAGATCCTAGGATGAGGCACCCCGATTACTATGGTGAAGTCACAGCTCTGCGCACTATAAATCCCTTCATATAGATTCTATCTAAAACGACATTGAAGCTCCATAGTGGAAGGGCACGGGTGGTCAGTATCATCGTTGTATATACATTATTGTTGGAAATTTGAGAATCTGAGCTCTTTATCTCTTTTTTTGTGTATATTTTTGCTACTGTGTTCTGCTTCTCACTACTCTACCTACCAATCTTATTCCACTGCATTATTATTCTTGGTTATTTACTTACATATGCCACCCCAGTTGAAGAGATTAGTTTAAATAGAATCAATTTTTGAGGATGCAACAATGAAGGAAATATAGCTAGGTAGATCAACAATGAGAGGAGTATACTCCCTTGTGCAAGATTTGTGGTGGAGGAGGTCATAAGGAGAAAGGTTTTCTAGTGATGAAAGATCTTAAGAAAAGGAAAAATGAAAACGGATTCTAGACCTTAAACAAGATTTTTTGGAACTAACATGTAAAATAATGATCAATGAGATGAGAGGAAAAAATCAGAGATGATTAAAGAATATGTTCCATTTGTTGGTGTGATTACTGAATCCCAAGGCTATGATAAATCTCAAGTTGAGAATGTATTATCTTCTTTATTGATAATGCAAAGCAATGAAAAAAATAGATGGAAGGATCCTACACATATGTAGTGGTTGCCCTTTGATATTCTCTCATATGGATCAAAAAATAAGGGATTTTTCTTCCCAAAAGTTCACTATTTACTTAGAGTATAGATTTTCCTTGGGTGGATAAATCTAGTCATGAATACAAAGAAAATTGAAGCCTTAGAAGGAGGAGGGAGGATGGGCATATTAGAGAAACTTGTAGAGTCTCTAGTCACTTTGGAGGCCTACATTGTTGAGAATCTGCCCCATTTGCACGAAATGGTTCTATTAAAGAGTTTCTGAAAAATTCAACGAAAACAAAGTCAAGGCAAAAGAAAGAAAAATGAATATAGTAATTAAAAATATGATGATGTCGACTTGATGATGGAGAGCTAGAGACTGACATTGTAGTTGGGTTTGTTAAGGACCATCATGGTAGGTCAAACATAGATAATGACATTGGGCTTGCCATACAATGTGAATACCATGGTGTGAGGTCTATAAATTGTATTTGACTACTTGGTTGTGCAACTTTGGTCTTTTGGAGTAGCTTTCTATGTTCTCTTTGTAGACCATGGTTGATTAAGTGCTTCCATCAGTGATTAACAAGATAAAGGGTTATTTTGATTTGTATCTCAAATCAGGCAAAAAGAGAAGTAGTGAACTTGGTGATGGAGAGCTAGAGAGTGACAAGTTGTAATTGGGTTTGTTTAGGACCATCATGGTAGGTCAAACATAGATAATGACATCGGGCTTGCCATACAATGTGAATACCATGGTGTGGGGTCTAGAAATTGTATTTCACTACTTGGTTGTGCAACTTTGGTCTTGTGGAGTAGCTTTGTATGTTCTCTTTGTAGACCATGGTTGATTAAGTTCAGTGTGTTCAAAGCTAGACAAAGGGATTATTAACATCAGACCTATACTAACATAATGCAACTTTAGGTCATATTTGCACTAAGAAAGGTCGAGTGGTCTCTAGTGATGAGGGCCTTGAGTTGGCTAGTAGAGGAATCCTAAGCTTAGGATAGAAAATAGTGATAAATTTCAAATTTCACATGCAACCTTGCAAAGACCTTCTCAAGCGTGGATGCAATTCTAATTGTATAAAAAGGAGATTAGAGGATTGGGGGTGTATATAAATTTCATAACCAATGAGAAGAACTTGGATCAAGAGTTCTTGAATTGACTATCAGGGGCCAACACTATTAAGCGCTACACCTTTACCATGTAGAATGATGAACAAATGGTGGTAGATTGTTTGGGGTTCACAAAAATGATATTCAAACATGAAAGGGATTTGAGTCATTTGGGAAGTCTAGTGATGGAAGAGAATCACAGAACGAACATGTATGAATAAGACTAAAAAAGGATGACATTAGGAAGGGGAGAATCAAGAAGGAGAAGAAGAAAATAAGTTTATAATGTTGGAACCTAGGATAGATTTGCTTTAGATCTCCATACGTATAGAATGCTAGTTGGCATGATGCATAACATGAAGTGACTTGTTACAAGGAAAATGGAGGTAAATTAAACAAAAGTGAATATCTCATCAATGAGGAATAGGGGGAGTTCTACGGTTGAAAGTAAATATTGTAAGGAAGTTGGAGAAGGAGCAATGAGGAAAAACCATTTGAGATCATATTAGTTTTAATAGACCATCACGTTTTGGTGAAACTTATTTTGCACCTTAATCCTACCATCAAGGAGTTACTCTTCATCTATGGTTGAGCATTTGAATGACCTTATGGGGAATTCTTGTTGATTCCTCATTTTATAGTGAGAAATCATAAGCTCTCTTACTCTAGTGAGCAAGACCCTTAGCTAAACAAGCCTGTTGCTTGCTTTTTTATCCATTTTCCTTTAGTTCCATCTCTGCACACAAATGTGTACACTTATCTTTTAAACAATCTCTTATAATATGGATCTATTTTCATATGTTAATAACTATTTAAGTATGTTAAATCACATTTGGCCCATTGTCTTTTGCAAGCGTGAAAAGTTTAGAATCGGAATGTGAGTGAGTTTATAGTAAGGTCTTTTATACTTATAGTGCATTATCACTTTTCATGTGGGGACACATTATCATTGTAGTTGCATTAGGATTAAGAAACCCCCAATAAATGTGTTAAAAAGATTTTAACATGCATTTCAAGGACATAAAGAAGCATAGATATCTTTTGAAGCTATTATAGCTTATAAGAAAGGTATTTGATGAATCAAACAAGGAAAAGATCAAGAGAGAGCTAGATAAAAGCAATGACAAGAAAACACACAAACTATTTGGAAGATTTGGAGCTTTAGAGGTAAAAAAAAATAGTTTCATATCGTTATCATCCTTATAAGAAGGCTAACAACTAAGGAAAAATATCCCATTAGAAGAATTGCAAAATACAACAGTAAAATTGAGAAATTGAATAAGGGAAGTCATGAACTTGAAGTTATGAACTTGGAGTTTTAGAATCTCTAGTTTTCTAATGGGAAAAGGATTTGGGGGCTGCATAAGGGAAGTACAATTTAAGAAAAGTTTAGCAGACAACCCAACCAATGATCAAATGAGAGCTAATGGGAAGTGGCATGATAGGGATCTATTAGGAACAAAATTTGGGTACCACTTGAAGAGGTACATAGTTATGCACAAGACTTGCTAGTTGTAGTCTTGCATGGTCTTGAAAACCATCTCATTGTTTTCAAAAACCAAAAGGATATGGTTTGAAAGTTGAATTTGGCAATTGCTTACAACAACGTTGTGTACGAATGACTGCTTATAGAACCATTGCTAGAGGCACTCAACATGCAACTTCAGGCTGAAAAGTTAGCAGATGAGACAAACTCTCTTGAGCTCTTCTTACCTCTTCAAAATTTCAACCCTTGGGAGGGAGACAATCGGGGGTTTAACCCCATATAACAAAAGGGAAGTTCCAATGCTCTTGTTCGGACTTACCTTATCGAGCATGGAGGATGGGGCAACGCAAGCCATCACCTGCAAAGAGAAAAGGGGAGAGAGAGCATCGACGACCAATTTCAGATAATCCAAGTCGTTGATGCAATAGGTGATGGTAATCAAGGGACATACACAAAACAACAATCCACTTTATGTCCAAGCCCGTGTAACCAAGTGGTTTGATGCCTTGAGTCTTAAGGAGGAAGTCCTGAGTTCAAGTCTTGGCTAGACATGTATCTATGAGTTCCTCACAGATGGGTGCCTCTACCTTATGAGGTTGGGTGTGTGAGTGTGTTTTCAATTCATTGTGCTCTCCAAAAAAAAAAGCCACATGATTCAACAAAAAAAAAGTTCGGAGACAAAAGGGGAGCATCTCTTGAAGGAAAGAAGCCCATTATGACTCTTATTTGTGATCTTATTGATTATGTTGGATTTATGGCTTAAAACACAAACAAGATGTGTTCTATCTCTTTAAAATGTTCAAGGAAATGGTGAAAACTAGAAATGTACGTTTGTCAAAGTGCTAAGACTCGATGGAGGGAAATACTATTTTTCTGAAGAATTTTTATTTGAGTTCTTACATACATATGGCATAAAAAGGCAATTCCCATGTAGGTATAACCCCAACGAAATGTGATGGTTGAAAAAGAAAACGAATGCAAAAAGTTTCATAATTATGATAAATGAAATGGAGGATGTTGAATTGTTGTTGGACTGATGTTGTATCACTATTAGGGCACACACATTGTATATACATAGTACTACCCGTTATGAAGAATGATATGAAATATAGGTGCATCTCATATGAAAGTGAATGGATATGTAAGTCATTTTCATGTGCCTAGTGAGCTACTAGCACACATGCTAGATTGTAGATCACAAAGGTATATCTATATGGGTTTTGGATGAGAAGAAAAGGTTTATGGGTTTTATGACCCTGAGAACAAATGACAAAGTGTCTTCATGTGATGTGATATTTCATCAAATTCTTTCTTGTATGGATATGAAGGCCATATTTAGGTAAATGATGAACAAAGCGGATGAAAAAGGCATAATCAACTTAATCGCAATCAAACATAGAGATTATGTGAGAAAGCTCTAGATTATTAGCACCACCGAGATGAAAGATGAATGGCCACCTAATCAAAGACCTCTATATATAGCACTCTCCAAGGGAGACAAGTCCATGCTAATCATCAATGTGTCAAGCATGTAACTACATAAGCTCCAAGTGTCACATTTAACTCGAGTTGAACCTTCTAAGCCACAACCTCGAACTTGAGGCTCAACTCTTGTAGCCACTCTGCAACCCTTGTTTTTTAGCGCACAATAGCTATTCTTAAATTAGACTTATTGGATTCAAGTCTTCACAATAGTACCCAATCACTTTACTTTATAACATGCTTCCCCCCTTGGAAAGATTTACATCCCCCAAAATAGATTTACACATAAATATACATACACCCATGAGCACATGATTCAAATGATATGGAGCATGTTTTCATCTCTTTGGTGAGATTTGTCGCTTATTCAACTTGAAGAGAAGGGAACTCGTTCCCATCTGTACTTTTTTATGTTCCGACTTTCTACTTTGCACAAATGAATTCTAGTACATTTATCTGTACTATGCATAATATACTTTGTGGTTCATGCAGAACATATTGGATTGACATGAGTGGGACTATAACTTTTGGGCACACTAAACTATTGGAGTCGGTTAACTTCTTCTTTATGTGACGGACATGAAAATTGGATGTATCTTAGAATATTAAGGTAGATCCAAATCATAAACTAGGGTCCCAACCTTTCTCAAGACTTTGAAGGACCACAAACCTATGGTGAAAGATTAGGACATGGACCACTCTTAAGCGTTTCAAACTTTTCACGAACTATGAGGTATAACTAATCTCCAACTTGAAAAGAAAGTTCCCATCTCTTAGGATCTAAATAGGTGTTAGCTTGATCCTAGGCTTTCTTCAAGTTTCCTCTTGCCATCTTAAGTTTGAAACTCATTTCATTAAAAAAAAACTTGTGAGGCTTGGACTCTTTCATATTTTAGTACAATAATATAAGTGGCTTTTGGCTCAAACCCATAAAGCATAAATAAACTAAAACTTGTGATTGAATCCTTCGAAGTATTACAAGAAAATTCAACAAGAGGTAAATAATCTTCCCATTCTATTTGTTTATGGGAGGCATAAGCACATAATGCCCTCTAAAACTTGATTAATTCTTCCCGTTTGAACATCAATATGAGGATGTTTTGATGCATTCATGGACAATTTTGTTCCCAACTGGCTATAGACAACCCTCCAAAAGTGGCTTATGAACTTTGTGTCTTCATCGGAAACTATATCATGAGGGAATCCATAAAGTCGATAAAGGTGTTCAACAAACAACTTACCCGACTCTAGAATCTTTACTCGTGTGAGTTGGAATTAGCTTGACCATTTTAATCAAACGATGAACTATAACCGAGACTGAGTCATATCCTTTTTTGTAATTTAAGCAATCCCAATATGAAATCCATGGAAATGCTTTCCCATTTCCTAGATGGAATTTATAAAGGATTAAGTAGTCCAAAAATCCTAAGTGTTTTCAATTTACTAACTTGGAACTTAGGATATTTTAGAACATAGCTTTGTTATTTCTAGGATGTCCTACACTCATAGCATTGTCACATTCAAACAAGACTTTTTACAAAATTCTTCATTACTTGGAATACAAAGCTTATCTTTGTATAGCAGAGAATCATCCTTTATGAAGTAATGTTTGAATGAAGTACTCAAACCTTCTCCATCACTTTTGGTTTGATCTTAAACTAGATTTTTGATGGCTTGGATCTCACGTACAATGTCGTTTAAGTAGTTCAATTTAGTCATTAAGGCAAAAAACAACCAAAAAAGGGCTCTGTAAGGATTTCAATTAGTTGTGCTTAATTAGGATTAAAGTTGTCAAATCATTTTTAAAAAAATACATGTAAGCTCATTTAAAACGTATCTTATGAAAATTTTGAAGAGAGAGAAACTCATGTGATGATCATGAAAAGTTTGTGTGATATCTTATGCCTTGAAGTTTGTGCTCATTGGGCGTTCATCAAAATTCAAATTTTCTTCTTGTTCACGGACCTATATAATGTGTGCTTATGATGTTTTGCACTTTTTTACTCTACTTTCCATAGCAAACTTTTTTCTCTCTTTCACGTCATTTTTGACACTTTCACGTCACTCTTCATAGCAGACCATGGAGAACCTCAACCCAAACACTCTCACTGAGCTTTCAACCAGTCGAAATCATTGTGATAAGTTCCATATCAACATTGCAGTTAGTCATGAGTATGCAACGACAAGAAAGGTATTCTGAAGGGCTCTTCAACCTTCTGAAGTGGATGGATTGCGGAAAGAAGGCAAAAAACATATCGACATATGGGCAAATGGATATGTTTATCCAATTGATCCACAAACTAGAAGGTATCCCCCTTTTCATAATCTTCATGGTCTCATTAGATTTATAGAAGATGGTGAGGATGGTTTACGAGGCTATTGTTCAAGGCTCTAGGAGATTTCAAGGAATTATGTACAATACATAAACTATTTACAAAATACACTACATCAGAGGGATTTACATACAAGGGAGCTAGAATAAAAATTATCCACTTTATCTTCTTAGTTAGAATCTTTCAAAAAAATGAAAGAAACTCCTATAGGTTTGAGAATGCATTCAAAACGAGCAACACCTTTTCTACATTTGACTGAAAATCTGGCCAAAAAAAGAAAAGAATGAAAATTGTAAGAGATCATGTGAAAAATGTGCTAGGTTTCAATATGTTGAACATTTTTGAGTGCGTACATTTCTATAATGAAATTATGAGTCAAAATGATGTTTTAAGACTATTGAAGCTGAAATAATACATGCTTGAAATGCTTTGTTTTCCAAAAACTCATGACACACATGAATTTGCTGCTAGAACCATCTCAAATTTAGGAGATTTGTGATGGTGTTGGAGTGAGTAGGAAAGGTTATAGAGAAATTTCAAAAGTTTGGTGTGAATCTTTAAAATTTAACAAAGTTAAAAGCTTTGGATTGCCTAGACCCCATCATGTAGGAAAGTTTTGGCTCTGTTTGAATAAGAAGATCACATCAGTATTTGGTGAATATAAACATATTCACGGTAACATGCCTTATGAAGTAGGAAAACAAAAGTTACATTTCACTTACAATGCATTTAACAATATATGGATAGATATAATAAGACTTCAAATATGCATGGTACAATTCTATGATATAAAAGAACATGAATGTTCTGGTATGTTGAAATTTGTAATCTAACTTGATGAAGCTGAACTTAAAAACATCAAAAGATGGAGAGTATAAGTATTGCACTGATGAACAGAGCTTTGGACTATAGCCTTGGGAAATTGGATACTCCATCTCTCAAAGTACAATAAAAAATGGAGTTATGGTGGGTTGGATACAGCTCAAGTTCCATCTGGGAGCCATAAAACACTTAAATGGTTATTCTCAGAGACAAACATTCCAAATCTTGTTCAAAGGCATCATGCAGGAGAATTTTTGAATGTCAAAGACTACGGAAACTTTAAAGTTGAGTGGCATTTGAGTGGAGACC
Source organism: Ceratopteris richardii (assembly GCA_020310875.1). NCBI lineage: Eukaryota > Viridiplantae > Streptophyta > Polypodiopsida > Polypodiales > Pteridaceae > Ceratopteris > Ceratopteris richardii. Next base: position 120,235,749 of record CM035438.1, on the reverse strand, counting down.
TAAAGACGCTCGAATGCATGTTTGGTATAAGTGGGGGAGCAAATTCTAAGTACCCTTGCTTGTATTGCATGCAAAGTCCAAGCACAAGAGGATGGATTGCTAGAGCTCAAGCTGAGGAGGCTCCTTCCAGACAAAATTTTATTCTTCATATTTACTCATCTTTTACCATGATTTGGGATCCCATACTTCCAATGGCATTGAAAAATGTACACATATGTACACTACATGCAGAGTTAAGGATCATTGACAAGTTGGTCCGTCTCCACTTGGATTATGCATATTCTATCAAGCCTAGAACTCTTGCAGATGAGTGCATAAAAAAATGTGAATCTCTACTTTCAGAAATGGGATTTCATGGCGGTGATGTTCATCTAAGAAACGATCCAAAGCTTTCACAAAACATAGGTAATTTACTACAGGATGTCTCAATGGGAGGTGCAAAAGCAAGGAGATTATTTAGTAACCATGATGACAAACAACTAAATGCCATGTGGAATTGCTGGAAAAAAGTTCTGAGTTCATGAATAATGTAAAAAGCAAACCAAAAATAGCAAGAAAAGAGAATGGAGGTGTGGATCAAACTAGATAATTTTTTAAAGATCATGAGGTAGCAGGTAACATTAAATAGCTATGTGACAGATTTCAGAATGGCGACCACAGAGCTTATCAAAACCATCATAGAGGCATGGAGTGACAAAGACATAACATACTACTTGGTGAGTTTCAAAGATATTTTACTCAATTTATTTTTCTTTAATTGAAATAAACATATGATGAAACTCTTCTGTTCTTCCAGCATATTCTTCTTGTGCATGGTGCATTCTTTGCAGAAAAGGAAACACTTGCCATATGGAACACCCAAGGCATGGAAAAATCTCGTTATCAAGCAAGGACAAGCTTCTTTAGGTGCACAAGGAAATGAGGAGGAGTAACAAAAAGTAATGCCTTCAAAGAGCTTTTTGATTGGTTCTTTAGAAGACAATTACAAAGGAGCTCATGCCAAATATTGTCATCAAAAGATTAGGACATCACCAAACAAAAACATCATGGATCAATATCACAAAATGAAAAAGATTACATTCCAAAGGAAGCCTTAATATTTGCAATGTTATTTATTTCTTTGAAAAATAAACATGTCTATGGATGTACATTTCATGATGTAATAAGCTTTGAAAAGAAATATGTCTATGTATATACATCTTTTTTGAGTCTTCTGAATGAGCTTGAATTTGGCAAATCTGCCTTCAAAGAGATTTTTGATTGATTCTTGAGAAGAGAATTACAAAAGAGCTCATGCAAAATATTATCATCAGATAAATAGGACGTTCACCACAGAAAAACAGATCATGGATCAATAAGGATTAATATTAGGACATGGATCAATTACACAAAAAAAGGTTACATCCTTGGGGCATGTCCAAAAATTCTAAATGTAGTCGTTCTTTCAAGTAGCAAAACTCTATATGCATTAAAGGGTATTGAAGTAAAATCCATGTATCTTGAAAGAGTCCTCAAGGAGAATAGTGCAAAATCTGGCTCTTCCCTATAGTGCTTATGAATAACACAAAATAATTCTCGATTCAATTTTGGAAGATTGTGGATCACTGAATGAATATCTACTTTTGTCTTTCCTTTCTCCTCTATGGTTTTCCTTGTTCCCTTCCCCATGCCAAGGTAGTTGTCTTCATCCAATATAGATAACTATGGACAAAATAAAAAAGCTAGGTCAGAAGAAGTTCAAGGAAACTTTTAAAGCCATAGAAATAACTGGAAACACAAGCAAAAGCAAAGCATGAGACATGACCGATTCAAGCGATTAGGGCCAACAAAGAATATCTGATGGGCCTAATTGCTTGCATCGATCGTGTCGATTATTCACCCTAAACTTTATAGAAACATATAATTAATGTTGAAAAAGAGTATTTATACACACAATAAGATGTTAATTATCAATGTTGCATGCAAGTCATAGACAGGATTGATTCAAGCAATAAGAATCATCGGATATTCTCTGATGACCCCAATCGCTTGAATCAGTCGCCTCAAACACATCATAGGAGACTTTTTTTTACATACCTTGACCTCATCTTCCTCCTCAATGAGCTTTTTTGAGTCAATGGATATGCTTCCTTTGTCCTCAGCAATGTCCAAAAATGAATAGCCGCACCCAAATGAGAATATACCAAGATCCTTCTGATGCTGATCAAAGTCTTCATCACCAAGTGTTGGCTTCTCTGAAATAGCTCTTTCAAAGCAGCTTGAAAGAGCTTCTAATGAATCTTGGAATTCTTCATTTGATAATGCTAAATCCAGATGCAAAAATTTTCTTCTTTTCTTTCTCCCTTCTAATTGATAAATCTCCTTGCAACTTCCTCTGACTCAGCTATAACAGCAAGGAAGTAGTCTTCGATTAGGTTGAAGAGTTCCTCAATGTAAAAGAGTCGAATAAATTCCTTTCCAGAGACGAAATAAAATGGTAGATTTGGGAGAAGAAGAGACATCTCAAAAACTTTCACATCTTGAGTTGGCTCCCTTATAGCAATCTCTACTTTAAAAGTAGCCACATAAAAATCCTTGACTTGCTCTTCTTCTGCTTGGAGATTGATCTCTTCAACAATCTCCATGACACCTTCCATACTTTTTGAGCTTCCCTCAAGTGTCAAATCAAGGAATGGCTCTTTCTCTTCAACATGAACACATTCTTCCTCCTTTTCATTTGACATGTGATCAAGCCATATCAAGAAGGCAATGTTCAAGGGGAGCAAAGAGAAGTCCTTTTCATGCTCTGGGCATAAATCTAGCTTTCCTGGCAAAGGGGATATCCTTTTGCACTTTCTAGTGATTTTTGCCCTATCCAATGGATTCTTTCCAAAGATGTGTGGATGGATACAGGCTTTTCCAGAGATAGTAAGCTCTTTTCCATTGACCACACCCAGGAAGCTCTCCCACTCATCCCTTAGAAAGGTTTTTCTTTTCTCCAAAAGTACTTCAAAATCTATCTTGGGATTGAATATCCTCACTGCATCTGGAAAATAATCCTTTGGTAAACCCTCTTAAACCATGAAATCCAGTAGTTTCTTAGATGGAGAAACACTTAGGATCACATTCTTTTCCTCCATCTTAGCTCTATTTATTCTAGTGTGTCCTGGTAGAGAACATGACCGATGCAAGCGAAATAAGCTAGTCAAAGGCCAGTCAAATGCATGTAATCACTTGTATCGATCGTATCAGGTATGAAGCACAAGTATGCAGGGTGATGAAAAGAGAAATTCTATGAAGGCTGAAAATGTGAAATGGTGAAGGGGGCTGGTATTTATAGTCGAGGAGGACCGGGTAACGGTCACATGATGTGGACCAATAAGCGAGCATCACATGGCAAACGGACGTTGGGAATCACATGGCTAGATGATGTGGCCCACTCAAACGATGCCATGTGGCATTGTATGTTGGGATTCATAATCGCTAAATGACATGGACCAATCACAAGTTGCCGCATGTCACCAACGGTCAACTCATTTCAGAGATCTATTTAAGCTCCTCTATTTACTGTTTTTCATTTTTTTGTGAAATCCTTGCTAGCGTCGACTTGCCATTGCCTTCAAGGTTTTTACCTGCTTTTCACAAATTTCCATAGACCACATTTTGTATGAGGTATGAAGGATCATAGAAGCTTGTACACGACCAATCCAGGCTATTAGGGGCATCAAGAAGTTTCGGATGCCCCTGATCACTTCGATCGGTCGTCATGATCAATCATTTTACAACATGACCGATGCAAGTGATTAGGGACATCCGGGGATTTCTGGATGATCCTAATCCCTTGCATCGATCGTGTTTCTTGAATGTAGAGTGCTTTGTGAAAGCTTTTTTACATTAGTTCTTTTTTCTTTTTAAATTTCTTCCAAGCTTTTAAACTCTTTTTTTATGCAAGTTATGGCTAGGACAAAGAAGAGAGCAAGGAAGTTATACCGTCAAGATCAAGAACAAAATGGCCAGAATCAAGATTACAAGGGACCTTCTCCCCAGACAACTAATCAAGGCCTTAATGCATCAAATAAGTCTTCAAAAAAAAGGTTCCATTACCATGTTAAGTCTTTGAGGGAGATAAGAAAGGCTCAAAAGTCTGTGGGACTCCTGATCCCGAGACTTCCTTTCATGAGAGTTGTCAAGCAAATCTCAGCCAATCTCTGTTCCATGATGAAAACCATGTCCTTTGTAAATGTGAAGTGGCAAACTCAAGCTCTTCTATGCTTGCAAGAAGCTGTAGAAGAATTTGCAATCGACTTCATGAATGATGCTTGCTTGTGTGCACCTCATTGTCACAGGCTGACATTGATGGCAAAAGATTATGTGATTCTATCAAGGCTCAGATATAAGTTTGACAAATCTATTGTGCCTATTGAGAACCATGATCAAGAGTTCTTTGATATTCGCAATATACCTCCAGCACGAGCACCTAAGTCATCAGTTGTAATTGAAGAGGTCCACCCTCAGGTCCCTCATGATCATGAAACAAGAAATGCAGCAAATTGTGAGGAGGAGGGGAAAAAGCAAGGTTTGTTGTCAGAGGAAAATGTTATCCTGAACCAGATTCAGAAGCTGAAAAAGGCAAATAAAGAACTTCTTAAAAAGGAGATGGGCAAGTGATACTAAATGCTGCAATGCCATGGCAGGAGGAATTCTTGCTTGATATAAGACCAAAAGACAACAAAATGCTGAGAGAGTTCGATGTTGAAATATCTGATACTGTGGGCAATATTGCACTCAAGCATTATCTATAGGCCATAAAATGCTCATGTTTTCCTTAATTTGGTATTTCTTATACTGAATTTATATTTCTTGAATTCTAGGGTCCTTCTACAAAAATGTGAGAAAGCAGTTTCAAGAAAAGTTTTCACCATAGATCCTCTTGTGACTCAGTGTTTTTTATACAAGCATGGAGATGTGAAATTCTTTCTAAAGAATTTTAGAGAAGGGGTAGAATATATGATCTACCCCTATATTGAAAAGTAAGTATTCATCTTCATTTTGAAATAAGTAACATTTTTTTCAATATAGAAGTTATTTTTACATGCCACTCATTGGCAGGGGTCACTGGAGTCTTATTATCATTGACTTCAATGAATATCAAACACTTTTCATGAATTCTCTCCAATCACAACATAGAAACTGCAAAGTGTAAGCCTTGCCATACATTTTGTTGTGTTCTATTTTAAAGCCTTGCCATCCATTTTGAATTTAAGTTTACCTTGCATTACTGCTAAGCTTCTCAAAGTGCATATTGATCAGAACTTTCCAAGAATTCCTAAATTTAATGAAGAAAAAAGGTTTGGATACATTCAAATACATGTGCCATTATAGAAAGACAGCACCTCATGTGGCGGGAGAGTGATTGCAAATGCAGTAAGGTTCTTGGAAAGAAGGTTTTACAGTCATGAGTTAAACTTGTCAGACTATCCAGGGTCATCTTGATCAGGGAGAGAGCAATGAATGCCATTATGAAACATGCAGTCTGCCCTTAGGATCGAAACTCACCTCCACCACCACCACCACCAGATAAAAAGAAGTTTGAATAAAAGAAGAAAGGGTTTCCTCTTCACTCCGCATTGAAGCATGGGCCAAAGAATAAGAGTAGAGGTGAGGGCTCCAAAAAGGGCCACAATCAGCACAAAGGTGAGGGCTCCAAAAAGGACAAAAAACAAGGGCGAAACAATATATTTTTTGAATGTAAGATTGTAATCTAATGTGTAATCAACATATGTTGGAAGATTTATTTATGTACAAATTGTATGTAATTTTGCCAATCTTCATCTGGAAGATGGTCATTGTAACTATATTTAGATGCCTTGAGTAATATAATCTTGAATTGATCCTCTTGAGAACTAAGCAAAAGTGACTTCATTGCATGGTTCAAGCAAAATTGAATTGGTCGTTTCACGTATTTTGTGTGTTTTTTGCTTTATTCTTGTTGAAAAGTTAAATTTGAAGAGGATAGAGAAGTTTTATGACACGACCGATACAAATGATATGGGCAATCTGAGAATTTTGGATGGCCCACATCGCTTGTATCAATTGTGTCATCCAATCTTTTCCATTTTGTCATACCATCCTCTTAAGGCAACTATGCATAATGTTGCAGAGCAAAGGAGCATAAGAGTAGAGCCCAAAATTTTCAAAATAATGGGCATATTTTTTTTTTCTTCTTCGAGGTCGTCAAGAATTCCCTCAACCCATGTAAATGCACTAGAGGAGTCCTCTAGTTCCATAATCCCAATTTGTTGTAAAATATCCCTTGTAAATTAGTAGAAAATTCACTTTTCTAGTAATAAAGTGCCGGTCTCTTGTGTGAAATGACCAAACTTAGGGCACATGTATATAAGTCACTTTGTGACTCTTTGTAGAGACTTTTTGCCATTGTGAAAAAGGAGCTCTTCTGAAATTTCGAATTTGCCTCTTCCTTGCAGATTTTTTATCCTCTTCTTGGTCTTGTATGTGTGGGTATTGCTTGAAATGTGTGTGTAGGACTGTTGTCTACCCCTTCCCACTGATTTTGAACTACTGTAGTGTGTGTGCGAACTAGTAGGAGTTGTGGCGTGTGTGTGGGCACTTCCCACCATTCACCATTTTGGCCATAACTTGAAGCAAAGTTATCAGAATCGAGTGAAACTACTTTCAATAGATGCGTCTCGTCGAGAGCTTCGAAACGAGTATCCTATTGCCTATATTCGGAGTTCGGAGCTGGGAGAAATCCTTGAATTTCTGAAAACTGGTGTAAGAGGTATCACGGCAGACACTTTCAGCATTTCAGTGAGTGTGAGAGGTGGATTAGTCTTTTTTCATGCATGCAAGCTTAGCCACTTCATTTTCTATCACGTGTGCACACATCTTCACACACTTGGTTTGGTCGTTTGAGGATTGACATTTAAATGTGTGTTAATTTCCCACTATACGCACTTGTGTGGCAATTGAGGTACAGTCTCTTTGGCACAAGTCCTTGAGTCATCTTGACTTAGGTACACACGTTTTTGGCGCCGTTGCCGGGGAACACTCAGCCAAGGTGCCTTCGTGATGGTTATAGATCGAGTGTGATAGAATCGTACTTGTAGAGGTGAAATTGTCCTGTGGCAAGTAGTCAATCACTTCAGCACTTGTTGCTTCACATCCCGGAGGTGTGTGTGATAAGTTTTAGGTTTAGGGTTAGGAGGAAGGGAGAGAAGGAGGAGTTAGGGTTAGGTTAGACGGAGAGGAGGAGTGAAGAAAGGTGAAGTAGGAGTAGGATAAGACCGCCAAAAATGTCCAAAACAATCACCTAAAATTAGCTAGGATCAAGTTCTGTCAAAAAAGTACAAAATCCAAAAAAATGACTCATTTGACACTTCACTGTGTTCTGGTATCGTGAGCGAGCAGCGACCAATATCGTGGATTTGGTATCGGGTGCTTCAGGCCTTCACAGCTAGAGATTGAGCTCAAGGTGCAAGCAAGAGTATCTAGAGGTGAGGTTCTATCAAGATTATCTGCTAAAACATCATAAACATGCATACACAGGTGATTAAAAGCATGCGCAGTATCATGAGGGGGGAAAACTAGTATCATTACAGTTTCTTTGTGTGGTACAGTGACCTATGAGTGAAGAGGAGAGTAAGGAGGGCAAGGGGGTGCAAAAAGTTGTGAGATTTCATGATTCTTGGCTTGAGTATCGCGATCGGTTGAGGTTTGGTATCGCGATACCAAAACTCCCTTGTATCGAGATACTCGTCGTAGTATCCTATCGCCAGGTACCAGTGCTGGTATCGCGATACCATTTTGGTATCGTGTCGCCGGATTGGTATCGCAATCACACTTTACTGTTGTGGTATCGTATCGTTACCTACAGAGGTATCGTATCGCTTTACTTGGCAACTAGTATCGCGACACCATTTCGGTATCGTATCGTCCGCTCACCTGGTCAGTATCGCGATACCGTCATAAGTATCGTATCGTCTTCGTTCCCCGGTATCGTATCATGAGAACCGAGATATCGTATCGTCCCGTATCTCAGTATCGTATCGTTGACCCCTACAGGTATCGTATCGCCTCCTTTCCTAGTGAAGTATTGCAATACCATACTAAGTATCGTATCGCTCGATTGCCTAGTGAAGTATCACGATACCTTGTCTGGTATCGTATCGTGCAAGCAGGTGGTATCGTATCGTCGCTGGTCCTAGTATCGTATCGTCTCCTTCACGAGGATAGTATCGCGACACTAAAGTTGTATCGTATCGAGAATGTTACTGGTATCGTATCGTACGGTTGTCCAGTATCGTATAGTCTGTTGCAGATAGTATCGTATCGGCTAGGATTCAAGTATCGTATCATAGCCTAATGCCATATCGTATCGTCGGCTACCCATAGTATCGTATCGCCTAGAATTTTGGTATCGTATCATGGCCAAGTCAATATCGTCGGAAGTGGTATCGTGCAGATTGACTGTAGCACTCTGGCAGACAATTTGAGACATTGGGAGAGCCACTCAAGGAGAGTCTTTGGGGCTAGAGAGTCTGAAGAGGGTGAATGAACTTGAGGTCAGGAAGAGTGCTAAGTAGCCGAAGAAGTGTCATATCTTCTGTGGGTAGTGCTGCTCAGGTCAGTCACCACTCCTTCTACTCAGAGACCTCTAGTGAATCCGAGGAGGAACTACCCATGGCTTCTGAAGACATGCAGGGTCCAACACCAAATAGAAATTTCATGTCCACAGTTGAGGGAGATTACCGTACTTCCTTACAGTATGTGTCTACCAATGCCCAGGAGATCCCTATCTACCTGGATGGCTTAAATAGATCTGTGGCTAGGCTGGTAACCTCCTTAAATGCCACAATTGTACCCCGACCTGCTGTCAAGTACGAGGGAGGAGCCTATGTAGACAAAGTTGGCCATATCTACATTGTGACTGAATTTTCGGAGAGGATCAATGAAAGAGGTGAGTTTGCCGGCCCAGAAAACTTAGGAAGTGCACGCCCTGAAGAGTTAGTAACCACACCTAGGGGTAGGTCTCAAGTATCACGAGTCTTGAGAGGGGACTTGATACCTCAAGACGACTACTTGTTGGAAGTCTATATGATCCACGGATCAGACCTATTGCTTCAAACAGACTTACCTGCCCCAGGGAGAGAAGAAAGCCCTATGATATTTTATGAGCTGAAAGACCCGGATGATGAAACGAGACTCACATACTTGGATAAGGATCAAAGGAGATATTGGCATGTGAGTGCTTTAGACAAGGCTCGGCTGAGATATATGGGTGCGCCTGTATTTCCTCAGAGAGATCAGGAAACTACCTCACAAAATCCTTTTGGGAATCAACAAGAGACGGAACATACCACATCAGGACAGACCAGCCAACGAAGTGTGCCCAACCATACTCACGTACAGTTTGCAACTCCAGGAGTGCAAACACACAATCAGGCCCACGTAGGGATAGGTAATCAGTACCGACCACCAGTAAGACCACGATCACCAGTAGGAGGACAGCCGGGAATACCTCCAATACGACCAGCTGCCCCAGTCTTCCCTGTGATGCCCAGACCGCCTGAACCAATGAGAAGATTGAGACCCATTCAAGTGGCTAAATGTGTGAGAAACCATTATGATGGATTGGGGGAGCCCTATGATCATATCGCTAAATTTAAACAAGTTCTAAGAGCGGAGCAAGTAGATGACTTCTTTGTGCAGTATGAGTCTTTTGGACTCACCCTCACAGGACAGCTCTAACTTGGTTACAACCCTTAGACCCAAATCAATTTGGAAATATGGAACAGTTCTTTCAAGAATTCATTGGGGAATTCACAAAGAGAGGGATTAAACACAATTCTGCGTCTTTAATCCATAGCTTTAAACAAAACCCTAATGAAACTGTGAAGATTGCTGCCCGAAGATTCAATCAATATGTGGATAGATGCCCGATGGCTGAGAGACCCACTCAACAAAAGATGATTTCATTATTTTTAGATAGGCTCACTAACGAAACTCTAACGGAACTCTAAGAACACTAGTGTATGTGAAGAGGCTACAAACATTGAGTGAATGTCTTCAAGAGTGCATTGATTTGGAAGATAACCTAGCTGAGGACCTTAAAAGTACTTCTGACCTCACTAAATCAGAAGATTCAAGGAGCACTGTCACATCCAACTCCAGTAATATGGAAGAATTAGCAGAATTATTAGCAAAGAAACTAGGAGTCCAGGGGCAAAGAGCTTACCAAAACCCAGCTCAAAGAGTGCCTATGCTACGGAGATGCAACTTATGTTGGAGACCTCTTAATCTCCAAAGGTTTGATCTATACTGACTTAAGAATACTTCTATGTCAGTTATAAACCAAACTTTACACAAACAATGTTCTTCTTTACCAAAACTTCAAGCAACACTTCTCTGAGTGAAGAAGTGTCTACTTCAGAAAGTCTGTTTCAGGAATCCACTTCATTACCTGCATAAAGTTTCAAATTTCTTGAAGCAAATGATGCACAAGTATTCGCAATACCTTTGCGCACACATGTCAATCATTAGTTCTCAAAACTAATCACCAAAAGTTTAATTTGATCATTAAGATCAAAGACATGTCAGAAAATGTCTCTCAGAAGTTGCGCCTTCGACATAGTCAACTTCTTAAGTTGATTTCTCCCAATCTAAAACCCGTTTTGCTAAATGCTTTTAGCCATAGCTTCCTTATCTTCTAACTTAAATTTTAAGTGCTCACTCATCAAAAACTTTACAGTATACACTCAGATCTGATCAAAATACTGAGACGGAAAAGTGCGCTACTCTCAGGCTTCAGTTCCAAAGTTCACATATGAATGTTCCTATTGATCATTCTCACAGTAGGAGAGGAATTAGATTCTGAAACTCTAGACATAGCTTCATTAGCTTCTCAATTAGATGTGTACAAAAGGATTTTTGATCCACATGATCAGACAGAGAGCACTCAGAGAAAAACCCGTCGCTATTTTCTGGGAAAAAACTCTCTACACATCTTTCTGAAGTTTGTCATCTACAAAATGACTTTCTTACTTCTCCTCTCATAATTCTTGTCATCATTAACTTATATATACATAACTTTTAACTCATCCCGCGTCTATGACATTGTTACTAATCATCCTAAAGGCTTAGCTATACTCAGCTTACAAGATTCTTCACTTATATGTACATATGTGTACAAGGCATCATCCTGAATTCTTCTTCACTTTTACAAGTGTCTTCCTTTGCTTCATTCTGACCATAAGCATTCTCCAAGATCTGTATAATCACCAATTTGTGATTGGCTTGTTCCAACAGCTCCCCCTCAATCACTAATTGTGATTATTCCATTCTTCTTCACTCCTGCCATTTCCTTGAATCTCTGTAGCTTAGGTCCATCCAAGCTTTTTGTCATCATATCTGCCACTTGTTCTTTTGTTGGAGTGTACATCACTTCAATCTCTTTATCTAGTACCTTTTCCCTCAAGAAATGATACTGAATCTCTATATGCTTAGTCCTGGCATGAAAAAGAGGGTTAGCTGCCAAATACAAAGAACTCATATTGTCTCCAAAAATTATTGGAATACTATGATCAATCTCAAAACTTTTCATCAAGGTCTTCAACCATATCACTTCCTTTGCAGCTTCTACCATTCCCTTATACTCAGCTTCTGTGGATGATAAAGCAACTGTATGTTGCTTCTTTGAACACCAAGAAACTAGCTTATCTCCAACATAACAAAGATACCCATGAGTAGACCTTCTATCATCTGAGTCACCTGCCCAATCTGCATCACTAAACACTTTGATTCTTGTGTCAGAAGTGAAACCATAATACAAACCTTCACTTAGGGTTCCTTTGATATATCTGAGTACCCTTTGGGCTGCAATCCAATGAGTCTTCTTTGGACAATGCATAAATTGTGACAACACACCTACTGCATATGATAGATCTGGCCTTGTCAAGGTAGCATAGATTAAACTACCTACCAAACTCTGATATTTCTTCATGTCATTGAACTCTTCACCTCCATACCTGCTTAATTTATGATTTACCTCCAATGGTGTAGTTGAGGTCTTGCAATCTTCCATGTTAAACTTGACTAGAAGATTCTTCAAGTATCTCTCTTGTGAAACATATACTCCATGTTGAGTATACACAATCTGCATTCCTAGAAAATAAGATAAGTTTCCCAAATCACTTATCTTAAACTCCTTCTCTATTTGTCTTTTGAGTTCATTGATTCCTTGAGCATCTGTTCCTGTAACAATAATATCATCAACATAAATGCACATGTAAATGTAACCATTTTCACTTGCCTTCACTAGCAAGCTACTATCTGCCTTTGATGCTTGAAATCCACATTCATTCAAGAACTTGACCAATCTGTAATTCCAAGCTCTTGGGGCTTGCTTCAACCCATATAAAGCTCTCTTGAGCTTACACACATAATCTGATCCAATTGATTCCATGAAGCCTTCTGGTTGCTCCATATATACTTCATCTGCAATGTATCCATTTAAAAATGCATTTTTCACATCCAATTGTGATAATTTCCATCCCTTGCAAGCAGCAATAGCAATCAATGTCCTAATTGTAGTCATCTTAGCAACAGGACTAAAGGTTTCATCATAATCTACCCCATAAGTTTGGGCATAACCTTTGACCACAAGTCTAGCCTTATATCTAGACACCTTGCCATCTGCAAACCTCTTTGTTTTATATACCCACTTGCACCCAATGACTTTCTGATTCTTTGGTCTTGGTACTAATTCCCAAGTTTCATTTTCAAGTAGAGCATCATACTCTTCCTGCATTGCCTTCTCCCAATTCTGTTTACCTTTGGCTTCTTCATAAGTGGTTGGATCTTCTTCTGTCTTCACAATGTAGGCATAATCTTTTGTTGTTAGGAAAGATGTATCATAACTATACCTTATAGGTTCTTTCCTTTCCCTTGTAGATCTTCTGATTTCTGCACTTCTCGAAGTTTCAGCCTCATTTGATTCTGGATCAAATCTTGGCCCTTCTTCTACATGATCCTGCAATCTACTTCTAGAGTCAACTTCATCAACAACTTCTTCACACACTTTTACCTTTGCCTTTCCTTTCCTTTGTATTTCTTCAACACCTGTATAATCATTTGGTGATCCTGTATACCATGTATTTTGCTCATCAAATGTCACATCTTTTGTAACAAGAAATTGCTTTGTGGATGGATTCCACAACCTGTAACCCATCTGTCTATCATCATATCCAATAAACACATACTTCTCTGCTTTTGGTTCTAGCTTATGTCTTAATTGTGAAGGAACATAAGCATATGCAATACATCCAAATACCTTACAATGATCAAGGGTAGGTTTCTTACCCCACCATGCTTCATAAGGGGTTCCTCCATCCAAAGCTTTGCAAGGCAACCTATTCACAAGGTATGTTGCAGTGTTAATGGCTTCTGCCCATAAGTAATTTGGACAATTCTTTTCCTTCATCATGGCTCTTGCAAACTCTACAAGAGTCCTATTCCTCCTTTCTGCTACTCCATTCTGTTGAGGGGAGTACCTGCAAGTTACTTCTCTTTTGATACCTGCATTCCACAAATAATCATCAAACTCTTTAGAGAAATACTCTCCCCCTCCATCTGATCTTAGCCTCTTGAGCTTTTGCCCTGTGATCCTTTCTGCATAAGCATGAAAATGTTTGAATGTCTTGAAAACTTATGATTTATCCTTGATTACATACAAAGTAATCCACCTGGTTGCATCATCAACAAACAACACATAATATCTGGATCCATTTATGCTATAGTCCCTTGAGGGACCCCATACATCTGTATGAACCAATTCAAGCATATTTGAATGCTTGTACCCTGATTTGTTATAAGAACCTTTATGTGCTTTACCTAATTGACAAGCTTCACACTTGTACACCATATGTTGCCCTTCAATATTTGGCAATCCAAGCACCACCTGATTCTTTGACATCTCCTTTATAGCTCTCTCATTGAAATGACCTAGCCTTTTATGCCATAGGTCTAATTCAGATACCTTTTGACTTCCATAGGTAAATAATGCATGTCCCACATTACCTTGGACTTTGAGAGTGAACAATCTTCCTTCCTTTTTACCTGCAATTATGTTTCTATATCCCTGATTTGGATCTTGTACATAAACACCATCATTTGTGAATCTTACCTCATATCCTTTCTCCACAATTTGCCCTACACTTATCAATTTTTTAGGAATAGTAGGAACATAAAGTACCTTGCTCAGAAGTGTACTTCCACTCTTTGTCTTTACTGATCCAATGCTCTCCACTTTATGCTTGGTATTGTCACCTGTTTGAACTGTATGTCCATTCACCCTTGCTTCCATATCAGTCATCAAGGATAGATTCCCACTCAGATGGTTGCTACACCCTGAGTCAATATAAAACACTCTTTGATCTTCTCCCATTGATTCATGAGTTGCATTCAAGATAAGAGTCATGTCATCCTTCTGATCTGATGCATAATTGTAATAATTATTGTTGTAGGACTGAGATTGGAAGTTTCTTCCACCTCCTCTACCATATGATGTCCTACCACCTCTTCCTCTGAAGTTGCCTCTTTGGTTTCTGCCTCCTCTACCTCTTTGGTTATAATTCTGATTATTGCTTCCACCATTTTGATTGTTATACCAACAATCATTTGCCAAATGATTTGTTCTGCCACAAATCCAACAAGCTTTAGCATTATCTTTGTTCTTACCTCCTCTTCCTTTACCTCTGAAATTCATCTTTCCTTTTGTGAAGTTAGCTTGATTTGAATTCCCTTCATCATCATTTGATTGCTTTCCCTTGCCATTCTTTTTCTTGTCCTTGGAATACATAGCTTGACTTGTACTTCTATCATTGTCTCCTTTAAGATCCTGCTCAAAGGTTAGCATGTGTCCTAGCAATTGATTAAGGTCAGGAGTAAAGTGATCAAGTGACAACTCTATGGACAATATGAAGGGTTTCCACTTCTCATCTCCTCTCAAACCTGTAAGTATTTGTCTTACCAACTTTTCCTCTTCAATGTCTTCATCCACTGCTCCCAAGCTATCTGCAATATCCTTCATTCTTGCCACATAATCTGAAATTGATTGTGAGCTCTTCTTCTTGAAGGTTGTGAACTCAGCCCATAGTGAGGACTTCCTTGACTTAGTTGTATTTTGGAAATGCTCTTCCAAGGCATTCCAAACATCAGTAGCACTTTCCAAACCTCTGATGTGAGGTAGAAGGTAATCATTTACAGCCATGTAAATGATACTCCTTGCTTGAGCATCCTTTCTCATCCAAGTCTTCAACATTGCAAGCTCTTCCCTAGTAGGAATACTAGGATCTGCAAATTCAGGTTTTTCTTCATCTCCTGTAATAAATGCTATCAAATCTTTACTCATGAGGTGTGCCTCCATCCTCATGGACCATGCTGGATAGTTCTCCCTATCTAGCTTATCAATCTGCAAGCTTTCTCCCATCCTTGACTTTCTGTATCTGCAATTACTATGGTTTATGAGGAGAAAGTGTACCTTTGATATAAGCTTTGTCCTTCTTGATTCTTTCGAACTCGTACTCTGAACTTCTGCAAATTATCTTCAATAATTTGTCCTTGTCCTCCTTTGATTTGGAAGATCTTCAATATCTGCACCAGTCGGAACTTCAATTGTCTTTTCTTCTCTTGTATTTCACCTTCAGCTCTGATACCACTGTTGGAGACCTCTTAATCTCCAAAGGTTTGATCTATACTGACTTAAGAATACTTCTATGTCAGTTATAAACCAAACTTTACACAAACAATGTTCTTCTTTACCAAAACTTCAAGCAACACTTCTCTGAGTGAAGAAGTGTCTACTTCAGAAAGTCTGTTTCAGGAATCCACTTCATTACCTGCATAAAGTTTCAAATTTCTTGAAGCAAATGATGCACAAGTATTCGCAATACCTTTGCGCACACATGTCAATCATTAGTTCTCAAAACTAATCACCAAAAGTTTAATTTGATCATTAAGATCAAAGACATGTCAGAAAATGTCTCTCAGAAGTTGCGCCTTCGACATAGTCAACTTCTTAAGTTGATTTCTCCCAATCTAAAACCCGTTTTGCTAAATGCTTTTAGCCATAGCTTCCTTATCTTCTAACTTAAATTTTAAGTGCTCACTCATCAAAAACTTTACAGTATACACTCAGATCTGATCAAAATACTGAGACGGAAAAGTGCGCTACTCTCAGGCTTCAGTTCCAAAGTTCACATATGAATGTTCCTATTGATCATTCTCACAGTAGGAGAGGAATTAGATTCTGAAACTCTAGACATAGCTTCATTAGCTTCTCAATTAGATGTGTACAAAAGGATTTCTGATCCACATGATCAGACAGAGAGCACTCAAAGAAAAACCCGTCGCTATTTTCTGGGAAAAAACTCTCTACACATCTTTCTGAAGTTTGTCATCTACAAAATGACTTTCTTACTTCTCCTCTCATAATTCTTGTCATCATTAACTTATATATACATAACTTTTAACTCATCCCGCGTCTATGACATTGTTACTAATCATCCTAAAGGCTTAGCTATACTCAGCTTACAAGATTCTTCACTTATATGTACATATGTGTACAAGGCATCATCCTGAATTCTTCTTCACTTTTACAAGTGTCTTCCTTTGCTTCATTCTGACCATAAGCATTCTCCAAGATCTGTATAATCACCAATTTGTGATTGGCTTGTTCCAACAACTTATGTGCGAGAGGAGGGGCTGGTGCACAACCTATGTATCCATACAATAGGCAGCAACAACAAGGGACTTCTTTGTACTGTCACATAGAGCAAAGATACACCAACCACACTACAGAGAACTGTCCCTTCAATAGGCAAGCACGGCCTTTCCAACCACCTCAATATCAACCATATGGATACCCACCTAGAGACATAGGCAGAGAGATACCAAGATACAACCCATATCCCCCACCAGCAGAAGCATCAAGGCCGTATGAGCAAGCACCATATCCACCACCACAACCAGTACTAGGACCCCAAGTATCAAAACCTCAACAAGTAGTATCAGTGAAGTATGCTCAACCAGAAGAAAACTTGGAGAGAGCCATAGTACCAGCATCGACAATAACCAATGTAGAATCAACAAACCCTGGATATGAACCTCCACCAAGAGACTACTACCCATACGACACCAACATGATGGAATATGAAACGGCATATGATGCGGCTTATTATGGGTACGAAGGCTATGATCAGACTTATGGAGCAGAGACGGCCACCTTAATGTATACGGCTCCTAAAGCACAACCAACCGTGAGACCACCTATTAGACCACCTATGCAGAGAGGACCATTCTATAGATGCAGAGGAGACCATTTCATTAGAGAATGCCCTCGACCTTACAACCCTCCACCACCTAGGATTTGGGAAGGATATTGTAGTGATTGCGGGAAGGAACATCTTTTCAGAGACTGCCCTAAGAATCCGACAAAAACTCAAGATACTACACCAATCAACGTGATTGAGGTCATAGAAGGGTCTGGAAGTGATAAGGAGTACACTATACCACTGAAGGCCATTACTAGAGCCCAAACAAAGCAACAAAAAGGAAAACAACCAGAAGAGAAACAAGAGAGAAATAAAACTGTAGGCTCTAAAATTCAGGTAGTCGAGGATTCTGAGAATCCACGTGAGAACTCCCAAAACACAAGAGTACAAAAATGGAAGGAAAGACGAGAAAAACTCAAAGATAAATGGGTGAGAAATAAGAGTCAAGACAGTAAGAAACAAACTAAGGACTTAAAGGAGCATAAAGAACAAAAAACTCATAAGGAGATCCCTGAGCCACCACAGCTTAGCGCAGAGAAGGAGAAGCCAGGATCCATTCTAGCTGACCCTAAGCCAGACGACTTAGACATGTGGTTGAAAGCTTACCAAGATAGAATCAAAATGGGCCCAAATATCGAGCAACATGAAAAACTCTATCCTCAAGGGGAATTAGAAAAAGAAAGACTGGCGATATGCAGGAAACTTATCGAGGTAGCACAAGCAACTCTAGAAAAGAGTATCCCAATTTTACCAGAGACAAGGATTGCACATAGTCTATATGAAGAATGCATCAAATCCAAGGATAAGGAACCTAGAAACGAAGATGACCAAGATGAACGAATAAAAGCACAAAATGAACTTGTGCTGAGGATACCAGACCTCGAGGCAGATTGGCCAGAAGACTTGTGGAATAGAATCCGAGAAGAGCAATGGAAGAAGAATGGAATCAGTCCGCCTCCTTTTGATGAAATAAATGTGGAAGATAATCAACCCCATCCCACCCTGGAGGAAGCATATGAGGAAGTATCAAGACTCGATAGAGGTAGAGAGGAAATCGTAAGCATTTCAACATTGCCTAACTACATGGGAGAATACGAAAGGGAGTCTATAATAATACGAGCACCCACAGTACATGGGAAGGGAAAAGGAAACTCAGAAGAGAGTTCACACAATCTAACAGAACTAAAGAAAACAAAGGTGCAATGCAAATTGACTGTGGAAGAGTTGCTTCAACTTAAACCACAATTATGGAGGCAGTTAGCAAACCAATTAGAAACACAGCCAAAGAAAGGAGAAACGAAAGGAAAGGAAAAGGAAAACCAATCCACAATACAAATTCCAGTTGATAAAGTGGGGGAATTTAGTGAAGGAGATGAAGGTAATACATGTTTACCTGTCACCCACAATGGGTACATGACCAAGGCTATTCTAGATACGGGAGCCGGTGTAGGAATTGCCACCAAGGAGATATGGGAAAAGTGGGGAAAACCTGCCTTACGACCCACACGCATGAAACTCCAATTAGCAGACGGTCATGTGGAAAGACCCTTAGGAATATTGGAAAGGATCAAACTAACCACCTGTGGAGTAGAATTTGAACACACATTAGCTATTTGTAAGTTCAAGAAAGCAAACAACTATGAAATGATATTAGGACGACCCTTCATGAGACAAATACGGGTAGTACAAGATTGGGGTAGAGATTCATTATACCTGCAACATCAAGGAAACACCACCAAGATAAATTTGCACACATTTGCCTATCGAGATGTCCCTCCACTACAATGGAATCCAGTGCACAAGGAAGAAGATGACCTATCCATTCACAGTGCTGGATCAAGTGATCAATCCTGGATGCATGAGGATGCCCAATTATGGATGTGTAAAGAAGCCAAGAGAGCGGAGAGTAGAAGAAAACTGTGGCCGATAGGACACCCTAACTACCGATCAATAGAAGACCCAGATTACATGCCTCAAATCTTTCCAGATGAGATCTTCGAGCCGCATGGATGGATAGAAATTTTAGCAACCTTAGATGTGTGTGTAAATGAAGAAGTTTTGACAATGAACGAGTGTATAGACGAGGAAGGCTACGATGTGAATCTCTATATGGTTGTTCTTCAAGAAGTAGAAGAAGGGGAAATCCTGGAAAAAGAATGGAAAGAAGAATATGAAAGCATAGAAATGGAACCAGAATTTGACTCTGAAGAAAGCTACTTAAACACTATTCAGAACAAGAAGGAACAGGAACCAACAAAAATCTTAGCAAGTGAAGCTGCTCCGGCAATACACAGGCAGAGGGAAGACTTGAGTAAGGTAGAGCCAGACCCAGATCTTTTTGACGTTCCTAAACATTTTAAAAAATACGAAGTAGCGGAGAGAAAAGTAGCCATTCAAATGCCTAGACGAGAGGCACGAGACGGAGAAGCATACGACAACAAAGAACAAACCAAAAAATTGTGGTAACAGTAGAAGACGGAGAAGAGCGGTGCACATATATTGGAAAAGATGTATCTAAAGAGGAGGAAGAGGAACTCATACACCTTATCCGAGAGTACCGAGACGTATTCGCATTGACCTACAAGGATCTCAAAGCCGTAGAGCCCACTATTTGTTCCCATCGAATACCAATGACGGCAGACGCAAAACCATCCAAACAACGCCCTTATACATATAATGAGGTTTATGCAGCAAGAATTCAGGAAGAAATAGACAAACTACTAGCGGCAGGATTCATATATGAGATAGAACACACCGAGTGGGTATCGCCATTAGTAGTTGTGCCTAAGAAAAATGGAAAATTGAGAGTGTGCATAAATTTGAAGAAGGTGAATGCAGCTACCATACGTGACAACTACCCATTACCCATCACGGACCATCTGTTGGAGAGGGTACCCGGAAGGGAAGTATATAGCTTCTTGGATGGATTCTCCGGATACAACCAAGTAGCTATCGCGACCAAGGATCAACATAAGACCGCGTTCGCCACCGAATGGGGTGTTTATGCTTTCTGAGTGATGCCTTTTGGACTCACTAATGCACCTGCTACTTTCCAACGATTGATGTGTCATGTTTTCAAGGAATTTTTGAAAAAAAGCATGGAAGTATACGTAGACGACCTTTGCACGTACTCCAATCAAAGATGCGATCACATCCCTGAGTTGAGGAAGATATTCAACAAACGTAGACAGTATAGAGTCTGTTTAAACCCAGAAAAGTGTGTCTTCATGGTGAGGCAAGGAAAGATCTTAGGACATATAGTCTCAAGAAATGGAATATCTACAGATGAGGATAAAATTAAAGTCATCTTAGACTCATGGAACAATCCGAGAACTAAAGAAGTTAGGAGTGTACTGGCCTGACATGCCCAAGAATGTTCACGACCACGTAAGTAATTGTGCAGAATGCCAAGAGACGATCCCAGAAGATCATATGTCTCTACCTTTTTCGACCATAGCGCCCAATTGGAGCCAGACATTGGTTAAATTCTTAAAAACAAAAGAGCATGAGGCGGGAGCTAGTTTAGCAAGAAAGCGATCCTTAGAAGAAATGAGCAAGGATTACATACTCATGGGAAGACAACTGTTTAGGTGAGGTAAAGACAACCAACTCAGATTATGTGTGCATGAAGGAGAATATTTACCCATATTAGAAATGGCACATGCAAGTGCTGCAGGAGGTCATTTTTCAGCGGAAAGAACTATCAAAATGATCCTCTTGCAGGCTTGTGGTGGCCAACTCTACATATGGATGCTGAAATGTATGTACGAAGCTGTGAGACCTGTCAGAGAGCTAAATACCCAATTAGGAGAGATGACATGCCATTAAGACCCATGGTCTGTGCAAGGGCATTCTCAAAATGGGGTATTGACTTTATAGGCCCTATCAATCCACCTGCCAAAGGATCACATGCGGAGTACATCATAGTAGCCACTGATTACTTGACCAAATGGGTAGAAGCAAAAGCCACTAGAAAGAATGATGCTCAAACTACTACCAAGTTTATCTTCGAGCATATTTTCACTCGCTTTGGATTGCCCATCGAGATTGTGAGTGATCGGGGAATGCACTTCCTCAATGCAGTAATCGAGTCACTAATGAATGAGTTTTTAGTGATCCATAAAAAATCAGCCCCATACCATCCCCAAGCCAATGGACAAGCAGAGAGTTCCAACAAGGTACTGTGTACAGTATTGACAAAGATTGTCAATAATGGAAGGTCAGATTGGGACAAACAATTGCATCACGCAATTTGGGCCTTCCGGGTTGCATATAAAACGGCTATTGGAACTACCCCATTCAACTTAGTGTATGGGCAAAATGCAATTTTGCCAATTGACTTTTTAGTACCAACGCTGAAAGTGGCCCATCAATATGAGTGGAACGGACATGAACTATCCCAACAACTAGACCAAATCGAGAAATTACATGAGACTAGGTTACAAGCAGTGGCAGGAATTTATGCAGCTAAAAGGAGACAAAAAGCATATTATGATGCACATATAAAAGACAAGGGACTTAAAGAAGGTGACTTAGTCTTAGTGTACACCTTAAAACAACACGCTAAGAAGTTACAAAAATGCGGATATGGACCTTTGATCATAAATCGAATTTCAACTGGAGGAGCAATCAATCTAGCCACCCTAGATGGCGACATTCTTCCAAACTACATCAGTGGATGTAGAGTGAAACAATTCATGGAGCCTTTGACTGATCAAATGTTAGCACGATTATTAGGTGCCCAGAATAGGAGGAGGGAAGAAGAGCGAATTAGAGAGGAAGCTCGACAAGAAGCACTGGAGCGCATTAGGAAACGGAAAGAATGGATTAGGCAAAGAGATGAACGATATCTCCAAGGAGAAGAGCCTATCCCTATGGCTAATTACCAAATCAATAATCCTGATACGACTGGTGTGGGTAAAACACAACCGTACCTAAACCTAGGGATTGGCAGGACAGAGTACAAGCTGATAGATGCCTTGATAGACTCAGGAGCAGGACTTAGTTGCATACGAAATAGGGTCATAAAAGAGATGCAATTGAATGTGAATTCCACACAAGCCCGATTGATAGGAATTGGAGGTCAAACCCTAGACTGCATTGGAATGACAAATGTATCCCTCCACCTAGGAAACTCCTCCATGGAACAGAAAGTCTTAGTGTGCAAAGATGAGGATTTAATAGAAGAATTAATTCTAGGACAGGACTGGATCATTGAGAATGAGGTGTGCATCCATCTAGCTCAAGGCTATATTTCTGCAAAGATAGGGCATAAGGAGATTTTCAGCTTGTTAGAAGAGAAGCCTTTGATCCAACCAAACATAGTAGAGCGTTCAGAGAACTGTCAAGAAACGACACGAGAGAGTGATCCCAATACTCACACTCAGAAAACAATCTTGAAGAACCAGAAACTTCAAATCCAACAATGTCCGTAGTAGAGTCGAAATCATCACATGTTGTTGAGGAAGAGCCAACCACGAAAGAAACCAAACCTCCTGGACCTCCTCAACGAGCCAAAAGATCGCCATATTGGAAAACAACAAGGAGATACTCATATCAAGGACAACACATATACATATGGGTACGCAAGGATCAGATGCAGCATCAGGACAAGTCAGCACCCACTCTTAAGAAGGAAGCGGAAATCACCAAGCAAGCGTCACCAAAAGCCATGCCTAAAGGACTATTGCAAGTATGGATCCCCAAGCCTTTAATTGAAGCTCAGACAAGACGACATCAGATATGGATCCCCAAAAGAGTCACACAGGCAGCTAAGCAAGCGAGAAATACTCAAGGGAATGTAATACATCAACAAAGACTAATAAGGAAGACAAAACAGACTCGTCCTCTAAGCAAAGAAGCAAAAGTATATACAATTCGAACGCAGGAGGAAACAAAGACAACACCAACAGACGGACAAATCAATGGAGCAAGACGAGCGATTCAAGCACCAACGACATGGATTTGGAAACCAAAAAGGCGCCAAGAAGCTAACCAGCGAGATGACAAAGACCTCAATTGCACTCATGAAGTGTCCAATGCACCTCAAGTATGCATAATAGGGCCACGATACGAGGCCAAGCATTCGGCACATGATGTACATTATAAAACTAGTGGTGCACATTCTCCAAGAGAGATTAGATCTTAGCTTCACCCTGATAGGAATGGACATACTATGTACATAGATAAATGCTTCGGCTATACTAACGATTGTTTTTTTTAGGAAAAGTTATAAAAAGATGTGGTAAGAGATCTCACTCATGGAATAATGGGGAGACGGAGTGAAGAACGACAATAATCACAACAATGCACTGCATGGTGGCATACCTTCCTTTGAAGCTAACACACTTTTCGTTACAAGTGCAGATGGCTTCTGAAGATTCTGAAGCAACAGTACAAGAGGAAGTGATGGAGTTTCCACCACAAAGTATCACAAAAGCAAAAGGACACTGGTTCCGTGAAGATCAACCAGCTGGGGACTACCTATTCCTCGCAACGATTAAAATTATGGATACGGATCATCAATTTCCAATTATGTCCCAGGATTTCCGAGTACTACATACACTCCCGACCATCGAAGACATTATGAAGAAAGCAGGCATTCATAAGTATTTTGAATTGCCCATCTATAAGCCCGACTTCCAAAGATGCACACAAGTCATGAATACTTTACAGCCAGCGTTGCATGATCCCTTGGTGCCAGAGGCTCGAGTGATGGATAAAGGAGGCGAATGGGTAATCATTCAATTTACACATGACTTGATAAAGGAAGCCTTCGAATGGGAAAAGGATGGAACTACAGTAGTGAAAGAAGAAAGCAGAGGCGCCAAAACCAGGACATTCACGGATATTAATCGCGTAGACATAGAAGAGGGAGTCAGACTGATCCATCAACATTTATGCTTCCCTAATATGCACCGATACACGGCACCACAGAAGATCATTGTCCAACTACTCTCCCATGCCATCAAACAAATCGGAAATCAAATCAATCTGACTCCTTATGTTCAAGAAAGATTGTTCGAAGCAAAGAAACAATGGAAGAATAAAAAGTTTCTCAATGGCAGTGTGGCCTTGACAATCTTGATCTACCATGCTTTGGGCATGCGAGAACACCTACAAGAAATGCCATCGTCAGCGGCTCTTGCGTAGTACGTCAAAGTCGCCACAATCCCTAAAAAGAAAAAAGGAAGTAAGATGGTAGACGTGGCGGAAACTAGCTCTCAACCCAAAATGAGAGGCACAAAGAGACTACGAGAAGCCAAGCAAGCTGAAGAAGAAGCACCAATGACAAAGAGAATTCATGTACTCCCCAGATCAACTATTGAAGGACAGAAACAAATCACAGAAGAAGACTTGACTAAAGCCCTGGAAGAAACCCATCAATATACGGAAGGGCAAATCAATTTACCAGTAAAAGGTCATCACTATCAGCAGTCACAACAAGCAATGGACACAAAAAGCAAACTCACAAAAGTCCATAGGTATCCGGAAATAGGCTTGGATAACTCTAGTTCTTCATCGGAGGCCCAAGAAGAACCAGAAACTTCATTACTAAATGTCGATATTCAAAGCGAATCGAAAGACGACGGACAATGGGCTGAATTGAATGAGATTGAATACAACGAAGATCAAGAAGGCCCCAAGAAGGATGACCAAGCCACACATGTTGAGCAAAGTATCACGAGTAAGAATGCAGAACAGGAAGGTACGCATCATATAAAACTTAATGAAAATTCCAACATCCAAATCAAGGAGGCCACACCACCTCGTACAATATCCATGAAGATACCCAAGAAGGAGACGCAGGAAGAGGAAACAGACGATGAGGAACCCTTCACACCAATAAGGGTTGTGGCAGAACCTTCCCCAATGGATATCACATATCAAGGGAGTGCCACAAAGGTTAATAAGTGTGATGAGCAAACTAATGTCCACAACATACAATTGCAAATTCGGCAACCACACAACGAAACTATTCATGTCCAACAAGGAAAAGATGTACAAACAAGAGAAACCCCGAGCATACCAAAGACATGGTTGAATGTGGATATTGCTCAACTAAAGCCCGTGGTACAGGACATGATTAGAACCGCTCTGGATACGCAGCAACTCATGCTTGAAGCGGATGAGGACTACGACCAAGCAATGAACGACAAACATAAGCTTCAAGAAAATAATAAGAATCTTTTGGACGAGTTGGCATTGGCACAAGAGCACACCCGAAACAAAGAACAAGAAGTCCAAGAAGCTAAAACGCAGTGCAGCAAGTTAATATCCGAAAGCGAAAGTTTACAAATACAACTACAAGAAATCAAGAGCAAATATGAAGCTAGTGAAATTGAAAAGGCAAGAATACAGGCTAGGAGCAAAATCTTGGAATCTCAGCTCAAAGTCTGCATGGAGGAAGCCGAAAACCTAAGGAACCGCAACAAGGAGCTCATGACAGCTCTCCTAAGTGATCAGCCAATACCTGCTACTAACAATTCAGCAGGGAATTTCAAGGAATTACAGGAAAAGATAACTAAAATGGAAGATCAGCTCAGACAGGAGCATGAAGTCATTGCCGATTGGGAAAAAAGATACATGGAGGACACAACTGCCCTAAGAAATAAGTGGAAAAAAGCGGAGAATCGTTATCTACTGCAATGTAAAGAAGACACTGATCATATGGATATCGTGGCACAAGAACTTCTCAAGCATAAAGACACAATTGAAAAGGCCACTACGGAAATTAAACAGAGAGATGAATGCATTAAACAGCTTCAGGAGAAGTTAGAACAAAAAGCAAAGCAGGGGACACCAGTAGTTCCACGATCTGCAGAAGCTACTGTGGAGACTGAGGTACGTCCTCTCTCTCCCCCCTCATATCATTCACCGATAAGGGAGGAAAAGGAGGTTCAGATTGAACCTAACACTCGAGAATTCGCAGAACTGAGCCGACCAGAAAGGGCACTACTGGTGTCCCAACTCACTGCGGATTTTGAAGATTAGATCATCAGGATAATGAAAGAAGCTCACATAGAGAATAAGCAATTAGAGCAAATTTTGAAGCCCTTCAATGTACCATATGGATTACTTAAAGAACATACGCGACATTATATAAAGTCTACGAGAAATAAAGATCCGGACTACAATCTCCAATTCAGGCACAATACTTTCAACTATACACAGGAAGAGTTTGAGAAGGCGGATCCTATATGGAGAAGAAAGCTTTTAGAAAAGAATCCTACATTACGCGTACAATGGGAGGCATCACCTTATGAGCTTCAAGTAAATCCATCTTTTTGTCCACTACCCCGCCAAAGAACCTGGACGCAATTTTGGGAAGGTCAGCGCCAGGGAAATATAAATAATCAGTGGCTAAACTACCCATTGCTCCCTAGTCCGCCACATAATTACCTACCGACGGAGGAATATATGGTAAAAACTATGGAATTTTGGATTGCACGATATGATACACTACCCGATTTAGCGGTCAAAATGACAAATAAGATATTCAGCATGATGCTTACGGTACTCAAAGTGTTCCAACACGCCAAATACACCTTTTTGAATTTCATCAGCATTACACAAGGATCGAAAGCACTTATTTTTTATCTATCCACTATTCCAAGCCGCTTAACAATTATGGCATATTATTCTCGCTTAATGTTTTTGCCGTCGCCCTATATGCAAACTTTTGAAGAAGCATTTTTCACCGGCTTCTTTGAAATTGACTTCGAAATTTTTGTGAAAATGACTTCCACTTTGAACGCACGCCTGGTTGCCTATGAAACGAGTTTCTTTGCGGATCATCGACAGGCGCCAGAGGACGGAGTAAAGTCCCACCAATGGAAGGAATTCATGATTTGCCACGCTAATCTTCTAAATCAACGAGAGCAAAAATCCATACAGACATACACACGTCACCACAAAAAGCTTGTCGGGGACGACAGAGTTCAGGAGGAGGGACGTGTGGAGGGACAATCAAGCAAAAAGAAAAAAAGAAGGAAATCAAAGTCCAAAACTCCTCATTAAAGATCAAAAGCACCACTCTCTGCACAGAGCCCCGCAGGGACACACACACCAATAAAAAGCACGCAGTCGGAAGGAGGATCCACGGCCAACAAGTATCCATGAAGTGCAAGATGATATCAGGCGGTTCCATAGCCATGAGGGTGATTCAACCTCTTGAGTAACAGAGGATTCTGATCAAGGCTTACGAGCTACATCCTCATATGTGCACTGATGGCGTGCGTGGCAACCCGAATTAACAGGCTTTGAGTAAAACAGCAAGGTCCGATGAGTGCAACCAGGACAAATCAGAGGACCACTAAAACGTAATGCAAGATCAAGGATCAAGCAGAACTGACCAAAGGATGCGTGTGCTGATCGAGACAAACAAGAAGTAAAGCCTGTCAAGGGACGACAGAGACAAAGAGGGGGAGAGTGTTGCAGAGCAAAGGAGCATAAGAGTAGAGCCCAAAATTTTCATGAGGCATGAATAAAAAGAGATATTTGACTTCAAGATTGAGGCCACTTTGAAATTGATTAACCATGTAGGCTTCTTGATATGTAGTTCCACGAAACAACATCTTGATATTCAAGGCATAGCTCAAAACTGATTGAACATCTTGTCCTAGCAATCTTTTCATCTCTTGGATATGTTCGATCATGTCCTTTATGGTACATTGGATCTCCTTGCATAGGAAATTCATGGTACTTGGTCTTAAAGAAGGTAGTCTTGCCAAAATGTCAGGGGAGCACTAGATTGTGCCTTCTGACTTCACTAGACAAGATTTTGGAAATACACTTATGATTACAAGAACACCCACGTAGGGAAAATAATACAAGAGGATGGATTTGATACAAGACGTCCCACAACCTGGGACCAATAGGTATGGAAAACTGGACTAGAGATGATACAAGAGATCCCACAACCTGGGATCATAAATATGAGACAAGATGTCTGGATTACAAGAATTCCCTTCAAGGATATGAACTAGATACAAGAAATAACTCCACAGGATCTCGTACTGCAAGATTACAAGAGGACTTACTTGGCAGCCACGACCCCTTGAGCTCCCAAGACTGGCATTGGTAAGATTGAGAATGAATGTGGCCAACCCCTTCTTATATAGTTTTTCAAGGGCGGTTACCAAAGGCGGTTACGAATTGATGATGTCATCATGATGTCATCGACTTGAATCAGGACCTTCGGGTGTCAGAATTCAACAAATAGACAGTCGATCTTGGGGTTTTGGCACATTCCGAACGCAAGGGAGGCATTAGTTTCTCCAAAATCTGAACCAATCATGAGATATGGAAAGTCACATGGAATCTAAGATTTAAGATGGTTTTCTTTCTGTCCATGACAGCAGGCAAGTTATGCAAGATAATGTTTTCTCTGATCTCATGTTAACTATTGCATCATCAATTGAGAATCTGAACTGTGATGATACCTCATCAAGGTATTCTAGGAGCTCCCTTACATTTTGGAGTTTCCATTTTGCAGTGACAATTATTTTCCTGGATTGGAAATCTGGATGAACCAATACTTCTAACTCAAATTTTGGATAGCTCTCCTCTGAGTCCAAGGCTATCTAGAGTCCAAGCTTTCTTTTCCACCTTCTGTAGTCATATCCTAAAACAAGAGATTGTCGAGATATCTGAAATGAGATTGAAAGAAAATTTGGACTAACTTTACATAAAATGATGTCACCTAGCTTTTGAACTTCTTTGCTATCCCATTCCCTACCTAAAACATCATCAATCTCTGAAATAGAGACTCTGCTATTCAACCACATTATTTTTGTTTTCTGTAATAACATGTTTTGAAAGCATGCTACAAAAACATGAATAAGCAAAAACCATTGAATCTTTATCCTTCTCGAAATTCGGCTTGCTGACATCACCTTTTGGATGTCAAATTTCATTTTGCATAGAAAAATTAAAACTATTGAATGATCAAGAGCATCCCAATCTAATGAAGAGATGCAAGGAGCAGGAAGATGTACAAGATTTCCATAAGAGCTCCTCCCTAATGGCACCTAAAAATCTATAAAATGGACAAATAACTCTAAGCTATTGAAAATTTGAACAGATTTGTTTGCATACATAAGTTCTGCATATTCCTTATGAAGAACTCTGAATGTTCTTGTTAAACATTCAACAGGTTGCCACTCCACAATATTGGAAGGAAAAATGTCTGCAATACAAAAACATATATGTTGTTATACAAAAACAATTGAAATGATAGAAGAACATTGTAAAACTTCACTTATAGTATGAAGGGAATTGCAGATGATCTTCTAGAACAAGATCCTTAGCGTTGTACACATGTACTCTTGCGAACCAACCGCATCTCTTCAATTTGAAACTGAGAATATGTCCCCTCCAATGGTTTCTTGTGTCATCTCTTTTAGCACGCTTGACTTTATGGGCACCTCTACAGCTAGGAAGCATAGTTACCCATTCATTTACCTTAACAGAAAGAGGTTTCCACAAAGAATCCTCTCTTCTGTTGTAAACCTCACATGAGGTTAAAAAGGCTTTGTACACGTCGAAACTTTTGATTTGATGTAAACCATATCGCCGAATGACCATGGAATTTTGTGAACCCAAAAAAAATTTGTATCTTCAAAATCAATTCCTTCTTGGAAATTTAAAAATATGCATTGTGTGGTGTGCAAAAATATATTTTTTTGCATCAAACTGAAAAATTGTACACTGAATACAAGAATCTTCATCACTTTCATGCCGCTTTTAGAGCATATTGTCTTAAAAAAAGAATTTCTTCATATGGTTAAAGGAGACAACAATGTTATTCTTGTACACATGGATAGACTCTATTTTGTCAATTTCCTTAATCCTTCATTAGCAAACAGCCCCTTTTCGGCCATTTTTTGCCCTAATGTCATTCTTGACTTAAATGAAATGAGGGTACTGAACATTGGGATGTGACTCAATGCATTAACCACCACATTGAATTTGCCTTTTCTGTACCTCATTTTGAAATCAAATTCTTGAAGGAACTCTGCCAACCTAACTTTTCTGCCTCTTATGAATTTGATTAGCAAACCACTTCATGCTCTCTTGATTGAAGACAATCATTAATTTGGATCCCTATAAGTAATGACACCATTTTTAAGAGCATGAAAATTCGTAAGCATTTCTCTTTCATAGATAAAGCAGTTCTAGTGATCTTGGTTCATCTCTTTACTCCCAAATAAAATTGATGATCATTTTAAACCAATACATATCCTATTACAAAAGCATATGCACCCATTTCAAGTATGAATGGTTGATTTGGATCTACTATATGTATGACTTGATCCGTGGCAATAGCTTGTTTAAGTTATTCCATACTTTGAATTTGTTCCTTACCCCAATTTAGGAGTTTGGACTTTCCCTTTGACTGATTAATTAAAGGTACTACAATCTTTGCATAATTGTGAATAAACTTGTGATACTATATTTCTTATCCCAGAAACTTTGGATCTCCTTCTTTTACTTGGGATGAGGCAAGACTTTAATGAGTTGAACCTTCTCATGATCAATTTTTATCTCGCTTTCAAATAATGTGACCAAGATACTTTATTTGTTTGGTAAAGAAGTTAGCTTTGATTCTTTGTGATACATCTTATTAGCAAATAAAACATTTAATACTTTTTCAAGATGGATTAGGTGGTGTTGTTCACTCTTCATATGTACTAGGATATCATATAAGAAATCAACTCGAATTTTTCCAACTATCTATGCATGAAGGTTGTTGGGGCATTTGTTCAAGTACAAGGCATAATAAAAAACTCAAAGGCTTATACCTGATCTCAGAAGATATCTTCGGGACCTCTTCAACGTTGATTCATATCTGATGATATCCTTGACAAAGATCTCCCCTCGATTGATCAAACAATTCAATAACTTGAGGCATAAAAACTTGTTTTTTACTATAACAATATTTAACTTTCTATAGGATATGCACATGCACACTTATCCATCTTTCATTTTGATGAAGAGGATTAATTCTAGCCATGGAGATAGACTAGTTTTAACCCAACCTTTACTTAGGTATTCTTCTCACTACCTTTCAACCTCTATCTATTGGGCGAGGGGGAGTTTCTATTGGAGTAAACATGTCCGCTTGTCCCCTAGAATTAAGTTGATACCATGGGCAACACTTCCCTTGGGAGACACTAAGCTAGGAGGGAGTTCTCGAGGGAATACATCCCTGAACACATGAATAATTAAAAAGAAAAAAAAACTTATTTAAACCATTCAATGAAGTAGGAGGTGAGACATAGGAAACTTGATTTGTATCGAATTGATTATTTACATTAGGTAGGAGCATAATAAATATTTTACAACTTTTTAAAATTTTAATACGAAATCAAAGGAGTACCCCACATGTCATGTTCTCCTTGGACCAAGTACATGAATCCACTGTTATTAACTAAGAGTGAGTGACATACCTAGTATCCAAAGCCATTCTCTTCCCAAGAGGACATCAATACGTTTCATGTTCATGATTTGAAAATCCAAAGTATCTTTAAAACCTTGAATTTTCCACCTCAACATTGGACTCCATGGTATCCCAAACCTTTTTACAAGAAACTCTAGAAAAGACTATCCCAATTTTACCAGAGACAAGGATTGCACATAGTCTATATGAAGAATGCATCAAATCCAAGGATAAGGAACCTAGAAACGAAGATGACCAAGATGAATGAATAAAAGCACAAAATGAACTTGTGCCGAGGATACCAGACCTCGAGGCAGATTGGCCAGAAGACTTGTGGAATAGAATCCGAGAAGAGCAATGGAAGAAGAATGGAATCAGTCCGCCTCCTTTTGATGAAATAAATGTGGAAGATAATCAACCCCATCCCACCCTGGAGGAAGCATATGAGGAAGTATCAAGACTCGATAGAGGTAGAGAGGAAATCGTAAGCATTTCAACATTGCCTAACTACATGGGAGAATACGAAAGGGAGTCTATAATAATACGAGCATCCACAGTACATGGGAAGGGAAAAGGAAACTCAGAAGAGAGTTCACACAATCTAACAGAACTAAAGAAAACAAAGGTGCAATGCAATTTGACTGTGGAAGAGTTGCTTCAACTTAAACCACAATTATGGAGGCAGTTAGCAAACCAATTAGAAACACAGCCAGAGAAAGGAGAAACGAAAGGAAAGGAAAAGGAAAACCAATCCACAATACAAATTCCAGTTGATAAAGTGGGGGAATTTAGTGAAGGAGATGAAGGTAATACATGTTTACCTGTCACCCACAATGGGTACATGACCAAGGCTATTCTAGATACGGGAGCCGGTGTAGGAATTGCCACCAAGGAGATATGGGAAAAGTGGGGAAAACCTGCCTTACGACCCACACGCATGAAACTCCAATTAGCAGACGGTCATGTGGAAAGACCCTTAGGAATATTGGAAAGGATCAAACTAACCACCTGTGGAGTAGAATTTGAACACACATTAGCTATTTGTAAGTTCAAGAAAGCAAACAACTATGAAATGATATTAGGACGACCCTTCATGAGACAAATGCGGGTAGTACAAGATTGGGGTAGAGATTCGTGATACCTGCAACATCAAGGAAACACCACCAAGATAAATTTGCACACATGTGCCTATCGAGATGTCCCTCCACTACAATGGAATCCAGTGCACAAGGAAGAAGATGACCTATCCATTCACAGTGCTGGATCAAGTGATCAATCCTAGATGCATGAGGATGCCCAATTATGGATCTGTAAAGAAGCCAAGAGAGCGGAGAGTAGAAGACAACTGTGGCCGATAGGACACCCTAACTACCGATCAATAGAAGACCCAGATTACATGCCTCAAATCTTTCCGGATGAGATCTTCGAGCCGCATGGATGGATAGAAATTTTAGCAACCTTAGATGTGTGTGTAAATGAAGAAGTTTTGACAATGAACGAGTGTATAGACGAGGAAGGCTACGATGTGAATCTCTATATGGTTGTTCTTGAGGAAGTAGAAGAAGGGGAAATCCTGGAAAAAGAATGGAAAGAAGAATATGAAAGCATAGAAATGGAACCAAAATTTGACTCCGAAGAAAGCTACTTAAACACTATTCAGAACAAGAAGGAACAGGAACCAACAAAAATCTTAGCAAGTGAAGCTGCTCCGGGAATACACAGGCAGAGGGAAGACTTGAGTAAGGTAGAGCCAGACCTAGATCTTTTTGACGTTCCTAAACATTTTAAAAAATACGAAGTAGAGGAGAGAAAAGTAGCCATTCAAATGCCTAGACGAGAGGCACGAGACGGAGAAGCATACGACAACAAAGAACAAACCAAAAAATTGTGGTAACAGTAGAAGACGGAGAAGAGCGGTGCACATATATTGGAAAAGATGTATCTAAAGAGGAGGAAGAGGAACTCATACACCTTATCCGAGAGTACCAAGACGTATTCGCATTGACCTACAAGGATCTCAAAGGCGTAGAGCCCACTATTTGTTCCCATCGAATACCAATGACGGCAGACGCAAAACCATCCAAACAACGCCCTTATACATATAATGAGGTTTATGCAGCAAAAATTCAGGAAGAAATAGACAAACTACTAGCGGCAGGATTCATATATGAGATAGAACACACCGAGTGGGTATCGCCATTAGTAGTTGTGCCTAAGAAAAATGGAAAATTGAGAGTGTGCATAAATTTGAAGAAGGTGAATGAAGCTACCATACGTGACAGCTACCCATTACCCATCACGGACCATCTGTTGGAGAGGGTACCCGGAAGGGAAGTATATAGCTTCTTGGATGGATTCTCCGGATACAACCAAGTAGCTATCGCGACCGAGGATCAACATAAGACCGCGTTCGCCACCGAATGGGGTGTTTATGCTTTCTGAGTGATGCCTTTTGGACTCACTAATGCACCTGCTACTTTCCAACGATTGATGTGTCATGTTTTCAAGGAATTTTTGAAAAAAAGCATGGAAGTATACGTAGACGACCTTTGCACGTACTCCAATCAAAGATGCGATCACATCCCTGAGTTGAGGAAGATATTCAACAAACGTAGACAGTATAGAGTCTGTTTAAACCCAGAAAAGTGTGTCTTCATGGTGAGGCAAGGAAAGATCTTAGGACATATAGTCTCAAGAAATGGAATATCTACAGATGAGGATAAAATTAAAGTCATCTTAGACTCATGGAACAATCCGAGAACTAAAGAAGTTAGGAGTGTACTGGCCTGACATGCCCAAGAATGTTCACGACCACGTAAGTAATTGTGCAGAATGCCAAGAGAGGATCCCAGAAGATCATATGTCTCTACCTTTTTCGACCATAGCGCCCAATTGGAGCCAGACATTGGTTAAATTCTTAAAAACAAAAGAGCATGAGGCGGGAGCTAGTTTAGCAAGAAAGCGATCCTTAGAAGAAATGAGCAAGGATTACATACTCATGGGAAGACAACTGTTTAGGTGAGGTAAAGACAACCAACTCAGATTATGTGTGCATGAAGGAGAATATTTACCCATATTAGAAATGGCACATGCAAGTGCTGCAGGAGGTCATTTTTCAGCGGAAAGAACTGTCAAAATGATCCTCTTGCAGGCTTGTGGTGGCCAACTCTACATATGGATGCTGAAATGTATGTACGAAGCTGTGAGACCTGTCAGAGAGCTAAATACCCAATTAGGAGAGATGACATGCCATTAAGACCCATGGTCTGTGCAAGGGCATTCTCAAAATGGGGTATTGACTTTATAGGCCCTATCAATCCACCTGCCAAAGGATCACATGCGGAGTACATCATAGTAGCCACTGATTACTTGACCAAATGGGTAGAAGCAAAAGCCACTAGAAAGAATGATGCTCAAACTACTGCCAAGTTTATCTTCGAGCATATTTTCACTCGCTTTGGATTGCCCATCGAGATTGTGAGTGATCGGGGAACGCACTTCCTCAATGCAGTAATCGAGTCACTAATGAATGAGTTTTTAGTGATCCATAAAAAATCAGCCCCATACCATCCCCAAGCCAATGGACAAGCAGAGAGTTCCAACAAGGTACTGTGTACAGTATTGACAAAGATTGTCAATAATGGAAGGTCAGATTGGGACAAACAATTGCATCACGCAATTTGGGCCTTCCGGGTTGCATATAGAACGGCTATTGGAACTACCCCATTCAACTTAGTGTATGGGCAAAATGCAATTTTGCCAATTGACTTTTTAGTACCAACGCTGAAAGTGGCCCAACAATATGAGTGGAACGGACATGAACTATCCCAACAACTAGACCAAATCGAGAAATTACATGAGACTAGGTTACAAGCAGTGGCAGGAATTTATGCAGCTAAAAGGAGACAAAAAGCATATTATGATGCACATGTAAAAGACAAGGGACT
Organism: Ceratopteris richardii; assembly: GCA_020310875.1. Taxonomy (NCBI): domain Eukaryota; kingdom Viridiplantae; phylum Streptophyta; class Polypodiopsida; order Polypodiales; family Pteridaceae; genus Ceratopteris; species Ceratopteris richardii. Next base: position 120,200,032 of record CM035438.1, on the reverse strand, counting down.
TAAAGAAGGTGACTTAGTCTTAGTGTACACCTTAAAACAACACGCTAAGAAGTTACAAAAATGCGGATATGGACCTTTGATCATAAATCGAATTTCAACTGGAGGAGCAATCAATCTAGCCACCCTAGATGGCGACATTCTTCCAAACTACATCAGTGGATGTAGAGTGAAACGATTCATGGAGCCTTTGACTGATCAAATGTTAGCACGATTAGTAGGTGCCCAGAATAGGAGGAGGGAAGAAGAGCGAATTAGAGAGGAAGCTCGACAAGAAGCACTGGAGCGCATTAGGAAACGGAAAGAATGGATTAGGCAAAGAGATGAACGATATCTCCAAGGAGAAGAGCCTATCCCTATGGCTAATTACCAAATCAATAATCCTGATACGACTGGTGTGGGTAAAACACAACCGTACCTAAACCTAGGGATTGGTAGGACAGAGTACAAGCTGATAGATGCCTTGATAGACTCAGGAGCAGGACTTAGTTGCATACGAAATAGGGTCATAAAAGAGATGCAATTGAATGTGAATTCCACACAAGCCCGATTGATAGGAATTGGAGGTCAAACCCTAGACTGCATTGGAATGACAAATGTATCCCTCCACCTAGGAAACTCCTCCATGGAACAGAAAGTCTTAGTGTGCAAAGATGAGGATTTAATAGAAGACTTAATTCTAGGACAAGACTGGATCATTGAGAATGAGGTGTGCATCCATCTAGCTCAAGGCTATATTTCTGCAAAGATAGGGCATAAGGAGATTTTCAGCTTGTTAGAAGAGAAGCCTTTGATCCAACCAAACATAATAGAGTGTTCAGAGAACTGTCAGGAAACGACACGAGAGAGTGATCCCAATACTCACTCTCAGAAAACAATCTTGAAGAACCAGAAACTTCAAATCCAACAATGTCTGTAGTAGAGTCGAAATCATCACATGCTGTTGAGGAAGAGCCAACCACGAAAGAAACCAAACCTCCTGGACCTCCTCAACGAGCCAAAAGATCGCCATATTGGAAAACAACAAGGAGATACTCATATCAAGGACAACACATATACATATGGGTACGCAAGGATCAGATGCAGCATCAGGACAAGTCAGCACCCACTCTTAAGAAGGAAGCGGAAATCACCAAGCAAGCGTCACCAAAATCCATGCCTAAAGGACTATTGCAAGTATGGATCCCCAAGCCTTTAATTGAAGCTCAGACAGGACGACATCAGATATGGATCCCCAAAAGAGTCACACAGGCAGCTAAGCAAGCGAGAAATACTCAAGAGAATGTAATACATCAACAAAGACTAATAAGGAAGACAAAACAGACTCGTCCTCTAAGCAAAGAAGCAAAAGTATATACAATTCGAACGCAGGAGGAAACAAAGACAACACCAACAGACGGACAAATCAATGGAGCAAGACGAGCGATTCAAGCACCAACGACATGGATTTGGAAACCAAAAAGGCACCAAGAAGCTAACCAGCGAGATGACAAAGACCTCAATTGCACTCATGAAGTGTCCAATGCACCTCAAGTATGCATAATAGGGCCACGATACGAGGCCAAGCATTCGGCACATGATGTACATTATAAAACTAGTGGTGCACATTCTCCAAGAGAGATTAGATCTTAGCTTCACCCTGATAGGAATGGACATACTATGTACATAGATAAATGCTTCGGCTATACTAACGATTGTTTTTTTTCAGGAAAAGTTATAAAAAGATGTGGTAAGAGATCTCACTCATGGAATAATGGGGAGACGGAGTGAAGAACGACAATAATCACAACAATGCACTGCATGATGGCATACCTTCCTTTGAAGCTAACACACTTTTCGTTACAAGTGCAGATGGCTTCTGAAGATTCTGAAGCAACAGTACAAGAGGAAGTGATGGAGTTTCCACCACAAAGTATCACAAAAGCAAAAGGACACTAGTTCCGTGAAGATCAACCAGCTGGGGACTACCTATTCCTCGCAACGATTAAAATTATGGATACGGATCATGAATTTCCAATTATGTCCCAGGATTTCTGAGTACTACATACACTCCCAACCATCGAAGACATTATGAAGAAAGCAGGCATTCATAAGTATTTTGAATTGCCCATCTATAAGCCCGACTTCCAAAGATGCACACAAGTCATGAATACTTTACAGCCAGTGTTGCATGATCCCTTGGTGCCAGAGGCTCGAGTGATGGATAAAGGAGGCGAATGGGTAATCATTCAATTTACACATGACTTGATAAAGGAAGCCTTCGAATGGGAAAAGGATGGAACTACAGTAGTGAAAGAAGAAAGCAGAGGCGCCAAAACCAGGACATTCATGGATATTAATCGCGTAGACATAGAAGAGGGAGTCAGCCTGATCGATCAACATTTATGCTTCCCTAATATGCACCGATACACGGCACCACAGAAGATCATTGTCCAACTACTCTCCCATGCCATCAAACAAATCGGAAATCAAATCAATCTGACTCCTTATGTTCAAGAAAGATTGTTCGAAGCAAAGAAACAATGGAAGAATAAAAAGTTTCTCAATGGCAGTGTGGCCTTGACAATCTTGATCTACCATGCTTTGGGCATGTGAGAACACCTACAAGAAATGCCATCGTCAGCGGCTCTTGTGCAGTACGTCAAAGTCGCCACAGTCCCTAAAAAGAAAAAAGGAAGTAAGATGGTAGACGTGGCGGAAACTAGCTCTCAACCCAAAATGAGAGGCACAAAGAGACTACGAGAAGCCAAGCAAGCTGAAGAAGAAGCACCAATGACAAAGAGAATCCATGTACTCCCCAGATCAACTATTGAAGGACAGAAACAAATCACAGAAGAAGACTTGACTAAAGCCCTGGAAGAAACCCATCAATATACGGAAGGGCAAATCAATTTACCAGTAAAAGGTCATCACTATCAGCAGTCACAACAAGCAATGGACACAAAAACCAAACTCACAAAAGTCCATAGGTATCGGGAAATAGGCTTGGATAACTCTAGTTCTTCATCGGAGGCCCAAGAAGAACCAGAAACTTCATTACTAAATGTCGATATTCAAAGCGAATCGAAAGACGATGGACAATGGGCTGAATTGAATGAGATTGAATACAACGAAGATCAAGAAGGCCTCAAGAAGGATGACCAAGCCACACATGTTGAGCAAAGTATCACGAGTAAGAATGCAGAACAGGAAGGTACGCATCATATAAAACTTAATGAAAATTCCAACATCCAAATCAAGGAGGCCACACCACCTCGTACAATATCCATGAAGATACCCAAGAAGGAGACGCAGGAAGAGGAAACAGACGATGAGGAACCCTTCACACCAATAAGGGTTGTGGCAAAACCTTCCCCAATGGATATCACATATCAAGGGAGTGCCACAAAGGTTAATAAGTGTGATCATTAGGGAAAAAAATGAACCCTGCATGGGCCTTTTGGATTAAGGAGTGATTAGTGATGGACCAATGAGAGGAGGGTGGTGGACACAGTCTATAGCCTATAAATCACTAGGCTGAAGGGGGATGAGGGGACAGGATTCCCCTATGTTCAGGTTTTGCCTCTAGAGAGAGAAAGGAATCTCGTAACTTACCTGGGCCCAAAAATTCAAAATTTTCAAAAAGTTATAAAACTCATCATAACACCATTTAATGGTCCCCCAACCACTTTTTAGGATCAAAAGTGCTATTTTTGGGTTCTAAATCAAAATCCGTGCATGAACTGAAGTGAAAAAAGTGACTTTTTCAAAAATAACTCAAAATGCAACTTTCTCCCTCCAAAACCTCCCATTTTCATACCCAGGTCCCAAAAAGTCATCTCTTTCCACTACTTTCTCTCCCTAGCACACCATTGCAGCTCCTACATCTCCATTTCTTTCTCTATGCATCATCTTCTTTGAATTCCTACTGTCATTTCCATAGCCTGATCTCCAATGGAGAAACCTAAATCTCATAGACGTCCAAAAGATGAGGTTATCGCGATAAAATGTCACAATATCAAGGCTCCAGAAGGATTTTGGTTAGGACAGGAGTTCTGCAAAGGTGCATGGGTGTACATGCAACCCTCTGGTGTTGGTCCTCACCGTGTGAGAGATCGTGGAAACTTGGATCTTCATTGGAAAGGGAAGTTACTAGGCTTCAAAAAGCTCAAAAATGGTGAAACTGTTGCCATTGTACAACATGTGTTCACAATGTCAACCATGAAATTGGAAAACTCAAACAAAATGAGATATCCTATCAACTGTAAGTATTACTCATTGACTTTTGTCCAAATTTCAGAATATACCTAGCTAAGTTGTGTATTTTTTTGTTGTAGACATATTTCCTTCTACCTTGGTGGAAGAACAACCACTTCATAGTCTTACAGGTACTTTCCAAGCATTGCATGCAGATGTAGGGTCGATAGTCTTTCCACAAGCCCGTCCTGCTCAGCTATTATGTGAGAGAGTTTTCTTTTACACACATACATATGTTGTACCCTCTTCATCAAATGATTTTGGCAAGTTAGAGATGATTAAGGTAGATTCTCTCTTAAAGCTTGAGTGGCCGCAACCTGATGTATGGACATTAACATCTTTGAAGCATAAGATGGTGATGGACATACACAACTCTTTGAAATTTACAAGAGTTTCAAGATCTATAGGATTACATTGATGTGTTCCTGTTCATTGTTTTGTACATTTATTTCAGATATTCACAATTCTAGAGACGTCAACAATGTTCATGTTAAAAGATATCACGTATGAGCAGGTAGAGTGTTTGCTAGGTGAAAAATGGGGACTTGTAGAAGGATGCACCAAAGGGGATAGATACATTTGTAAAATTGGTGCAAGAGGCATAGGATTTCGATACTTGAAACATCGTACTTCATTGTACATTAGATTCTATTATGATTGTTGGATGTGTAAACTTGGTGAATGGATACCATTACAAAGTTCTGAGGGTGTTTTAATTTCATTTGAAATTAAGATAAATCTACCCAACAATGAAATGGAAGTTATTTCAGTAAATCATCATTGGACTCTTGCCAACGTGAGAGAACATCTAGTAATCATGGGATTTGAGGATCTGGATCAATCAAAGTTCAGAATACAAGGGCATAAGGTAAGTAGCATATGGTATTTCTTCTTTTGTTTATACAAATTCTTACACTCAAATATGTTCATTTAAAGTTTTCTATTTGTCTGCAGATTGGTAAGAGGTTGGAGGATAAAATTAAAGTCCTCCTTGAATGGAGTGTGGATGGAACTCAACTTTCATTGTCATAGCTCAAGGACTATTTGAGTGCTACAGTGTACACACACCTATGTTCCATTTATAATCCTACATCTGCAACAATGTATTTAACATGCAAGACATGTAGCATGTAAAATTTTTTGATCTCAATACGATGTACAATTTGCCAAATCTTTGGTTTTTCCAATGGCAATTTATTATAATTTTAAAGTTCTGAGAATTTTTTTTTTCTATTGTGTTGTCGTGTATCTTATTCTGGTTAATGATTCTGTTCAATCTTTTTATGAGCAAAAGTTTTTTTTCTGAGAGTTCTGTGCATGATTGTTTTATTTGAAGGTATCAGTTTTAGTTTTAAAATGGGTCCCACTCACTTTAAAATTTTGAAACTACTATAAAAGCAACACTTATTCTCTCATTTCTCACTTTTGCAACCAAGAAGAGCTACAATCACTAGCAGAGTACGCACACAAGCTAGCATCACGCGCAATGGCTGCCGCATCCTCCAGTACCCTGCAACTCAAACGTCCACGTGAACTCTTCAATGAGTTCTTGGAATCAACTGAGTTCAAAGGTCAGAACCACTTGTATGACCTACTGTCTAGGGTCCCTGATCTAGACAAAACAATTCAACTGAACTCTGATGTGCTCAAGGAAATCATAGAGTTCCTTGAGTACTACATCTTGCGTTTTTCTATAGAAATACCGCCTTATGAGGGTAAATGGGTTCCATGTGACCTTCTACTCTACATACATAGAGGCGATGAAGCCTTCATGAAGCGCCTTAAGCGCTTCATGGCAATTGCGGAAACTGCTGGGCACTTACTAGATGACTCTGTGCCATTAGTAAAAAAACTTAACAAAAAGAAGAGGATGGGTACAAAGTACCTATCCTACACTGCAACAACATATTTTATTATTAATGAGGAGCCGGAACCTACACCTGTTGAGCTCCCCAACCTTGCCACTGGGGGTTTTGTTAAGGAGAAGAATGAGCCTCAACCAGAGGCCATAAATTTTTCCAAAGAAAGCATTACAATCCACCAAGAATTCCCTGGTGGTGTTGAGGATAAACTACATGTGCAATCAAGCATGGAGGAGGCCCCCCCTTCAAATCTCAACCCCTCTGAGCCCACATTACCAGAGGTGGAACTTGAATATCTCTCCTGCATCGTTGTGGATGGAGAGGAATTTATTCTACTCCATGACATTGAGAAGGCATTCGGTCTACGTCTAGATGAATGCTTGAGTATTTTCTCCACAATGTCAGATGTTCCACTTGACAACACATCTGACATACTTGAAAAGAAGTCCATCCCACTTGGGGATTCTGTGGCAGACACCATATCAATGGTGTGTGCTGATATTTTAAATGATGACAACAATTCTACTACAGAGGAGGAGTTCAGTGCAGCACAGGAGAGGATACTGAAGCAAAAAATTCCTACATCCCATGTAGCAGAGCAGAGTGGCATGGCCCACTCTAGCATTGATCTTGATGCCCCTGGAAGAGGGGAGGAAGAAGACAAGCTTCATGATGTAAGTGGTAATTGAATTAAATAAATCGATAATTTTAAGTTAACATTGTAAGAGCTTGAATTCTCATTTGTTCTTAACAGGAAGCAATTGAGCTCGACAAGTTCGCAGCAAGGTCTGGTGGGGATCGAGCTTCTCGTGGGAGTGGTGCATCCTTGGCAAACTACATCGGAAAGTTGCCAAAGGATGATTTTGTTATCATACACAAAGACTACAGTCCCGATGGGCACTTCATCACTTGGTGCTTGAAGGCCCTTAGCAAGATTTTGTGTTTATGTACAATTACCCAAGGCACTAATTGTGTCATTTTGGTTAGGAAATCCTTAGTTGTAACTACTTTAGGACTTAATTTTAGAGGGAAAGTATTAGGGCAAATAGGTATCGCCATGAGTCTTGGAATGCAAGACCCCCATGTAATATCAAGATCTGTATTGACTTACCAGCTGCCTCAATCTCTCCAAAGGAGAAGGAAAGTTGTGGAGAAATTGAAGGCAGCTGAGAAATGATGTAATGTCTTGATAATACAAGCTTTTTTTTCATCATTTGTCTAGTTCTGTTTATGAATGTGCTAAAAAATTGAACTTATCTTCTCTCCACAAATTGTATCTAATTGGGGGTCTTTGTATATTTTTTTGGTCCTCTGTATGATTATATGCTTAAAAAAGGCCAAAAAAGCCCCAGCCACAGAAACGCGGGAAACAGCCCTGCAAAATTTTTGCAGGGCTGTTTCCCGCGTTTCTGTGGTTGGGGCTTTTTTGGCCTTTTTTAAGCTTTTTAGGTGCTACAATACATAGGAAACAATGTAATTTCAGATTTTCAATTGGTTTTGGTATTATCAGGACCAGAAGTTTTCAGTAGGGTATAAACTCAGCCTTTAGTAGCTAAAGATCTCAATTCCTATAGGGTATAACCTCTTAATACCTAGACCCTTGCATCTCTACCATATGTCTTATGCTTACCAAAGACCAAATATTGCAAAAAAAACCCCAGCCACAGAAACGCGGGATTCAGCCCTGCAAAAATTTTGCAGTGCTGAATCCCGCGTTTCTGTGGCTGGGGGTTTTTTGGTATTAAAAAGACATGATGCACACCAGTATGTAGAAAAGGAACATATCTAGTCATAAAACAATAGGCAAGTGCATGCATGTTTAACTGAATCCATATATAACTGACTGAAAGAGAGAGAGAGAGTGAGAGAGAAAAAAGAGACAAAGAATATAAGTCAAAACAAAATTTTCTATTATCCATTGTATTACATCGCAAAGTAGCCTATCATAGGGTATAATATACACATCATGGGTTATTTCCTCTAATTCTTCTTGCTAGCTGAATGTCCTTCGGTTGTATGGTTACTCTCTTGGCATGGATAGCACAGAGGTTAGAGTCATCAAGCATGGAGATGAGGTAGGCCTCAGCTGCCTCTTGAAGTGCTTCAAGTGCTATCCCTTGTATTCTTAGACCTATTTGGTAGCTTTGTAGTTCCTCTTTCACTACCCTTGCAAAAGCTCTTCGTGGTATGAGTAGTTCAACGGACTTTTGGTAGTGTCATATCTCTGCAAAAGCCCTGCAGTGCTTCCTTCGTCTTTGTGGAGCTCTTGGGTTGGGAGGTATGTTTGGCTGGCGTTGAGGTCGACGTCGAGGTTGATAGTTTTTTTTTCTCTGATGTACACGATGTGAGGGCCCAGCTTCATCTTGCACATTTTGTTGTTGATGTGGTTGTTGACTTTGCTCTCTTTCCTCCTCTGTTGGTATTTGCCCTTGTCCTTGTGGAAGTGTCTTACCTCCATGTGTCACCCTATGGCTCGTTGGTATTTGCATATCATTCCATGGTGGTTGATTGTTGCTTTCCTCATATGGGGATGACTCTTCGTCGCTCTCTGGTACACTCCTTCTGATCAACTTCTGTTTGGGTCTTGATTTGATGGGTGTCCTTGTTGGTGGCTCATCCTCTGATCGTCCTGGAGTATAATAATCTTGTCTATTGGAAACTTCATTTTCTCGCACTGAATTGCTCCCAGGTGGTGTGCCATTGTGTGACACAGGCACAGATGTGCTCTGGGAACCACTTCGAGGCCTTTGGGGGGGTTGCAACCATGGTGGGCGTTGTGTCCCTAGATGAGGGCTAGGAAAGAAGACGCGATCTTTCCTTGCAGTTTGCTTGGTGCGTGCCATTCTCTTGAGTTGCAAAAAGTGTGAAATGAAGTGAGTTCTCTCTATTTATAGAGTTTTTTAAAAAACTGTTTGTTCACACTAGAACGGACAAAACCTGTTTAAAACCATACAGAATATTATATATTAAATAATAACACATTGAAATCAAGATTACAATAATCATATGTATTACCACATAATGGGAAATAGCGAATTCACTTTACTTCCAAGCTGAGCCTTCTCGTTGTCTCCTTGCACGCCACTGACCATGATGAAGAGGACCTAACGATGACTTCCATTTCTCACTGGCAATGTTGTGTTGCATCTTTCTTGCAAGTTTTGCCAATTTTGAATCCCTAAGTCGTTCCACAAAAAACTTTCTCGAGAATGTAGTGCGGTAAAACCAATTAAACATCTCCTCCATGTAGTTTGATTGCATTGGGCCACCACCATGTCGGGTGTTTTTGAAGTAGACACCCCTTGCTTTGTAGTGTGACTTTTCCATTCCTTGGGTACTGAAAATCTCTAATGACCCATATCGATGCATGAAAAAAGCTCCATGTGCAAACAAAATATGCTAAAAATTGTTAAGTACATTGGAAAAAGGTAAGTGCAATGAACACTTGTAGAAGAAGATTACACTTACAATGTAGTGTGTTATATTGCTCTCTCCCCAACATTGAATGAAACACTTGGTGAACTCCACTAATGTTTCTTGAAACATTTGACGTTGAATAGCACTAGACCTAGTCAGACCCATTAAGCCTACAACCTTATCAAAGCTCGACCAAACTTTCTTTCTCTTATTACAAAGATCAACTTGAGAGTCATTGTCTGTTGTGATCATGCATAGGTCTTTCCACAGCTCATAACGTTCATTATTTTGAGTGCTAGTACCTCTTCTAAAAAAATGTCTTGCTTTATTCCCTGTCATTGACACTTGTTGCAAGCTATCTTGAGATTCTCCAACTTTCTTAACAACTAGGGTTACATTTCCACCATGACAACCAATTGAATTAAGAAGTTCCTCCAATTTCTTTATAGCTTGAATAGATTTATCAACTGGCTTCATGGCAAATGCGTATTCTATATGGAGCTTCAGTAGTCTATCAAAAATTCTCATGAAGGCATGCAAGGTGCAAAAGTGGACATTGACTAAAGGGAATGGAATAATGGGATTCCAATCCTTATCTGACATGTCACGATTAGGTGTACCTAACATGGGACACCTCATTAAAGGTGTATCCCATTCAGCAGATGGAGTTGCATCTGTGTCATCAACTAAATCATCTATGTTGTTTTGTTTTCTCTTTGTTCGTTTATAACCTCGTGTACAATATGGACAAGGATAGAGAGTAGATGCACCTTGTTTGCACCCTAACATGCATTTGATAGTCTTTAAGTCTCCACCTAAGTGCCACTCTACTTCAAAATCACCAAGGCTTTCTACATTGATTTTGGAACCATGAATTTGAGAAGTTATCACCTCTGTGATCCATGGGATCCTATTGAAAATCCATGTAAGAACATCATTGGATTCTTTAGGTACTTCAATAGCACCTAACCACCATATATCTTTCTCTGATTGGACACTATATGTAAAGTGATGGGTAGATTCTTCACTATCATCAATAATAGCATGGGCCATAGCTTCGTTCATGAGTGTCACACTAAGTCTCTCCATACGGCGTCCCTTTATGATTTGACATTCGTCTAGCTTCAATACAAACTTGAGTTTGGAACCAAAATCTACATCAAATAACAAACATTATATTATTAAAAATACTATGAATGTCATTATCAAAACAATGGATATACCTTGAAGTGTGGATTTGTAAAATTTAACCATTTCCTTTTGGAGCCTCTCCAAATTGACAAATATGTTGTTGTACTTTGTGTAGATGAATCCCTGTCTAGATGTGTTTTTCAACTCTTTCTTTGATGTAGATGAATGATAAATGGATGCAGGCATAACATCTTCTATATGCAGGTAATTGCCAAGAGTATTGGCTACATCCTCATTGGTTATCTTCTTCCTCACAGATACCTTGTAAGGGCATGGAAAAATGCTCTGGAAAATACCTTTGTTTTGTAGAGCCTGCTTCAAAAGATTGTACAATGCAGTGTACGCTCTAGTACTAACACCTGCTTCATCACATACCATCTGTACCTCACTAGGACTAATAATATCTTCTAAGTTGCCTGCAAAATCTTTAATCACTTGGGTTTTGATGTGATTTCCTATTGGTGACTCCAAGATCATAAGCACATGTTTGTTGCTAAGACAAGAATTCAGAAAGTTCAATTGATCCTCCATTGTTGAGGAAGCACTCGCATCTTCAACAAATGACCTGCACAATAAGAATCTCAATATAAAAGTCTTTTAACATAACTAAACAAAGGAAATACATACCTAAGTGCGTAAACACGTCGCTTCCGTGCTCCACCACCAGTTGAAAGAGCTTGAAAGGATGATAATGGTCGTTTCCTAAATCTCATCCCAAGTGGAGTCTCTTTTAGTTGTGTAAGATTGGCTTTCAACTTTGTAATTGTGCTCTCCTTTTCTTCCACATCTTGTTTGAGACTATTATTGTGCTCATCCAAAGATTTGATAGCACTTTCTAAAGTGTGTATAGCACTCTCTAAACTGTGTATCCTGAAATGGTTGTGATGACATTGTTGCATCCAATAATTTGCTATAGATGTAGAATGGTTAGACAATCGCTTGCAATAGCCTAGGAGTCCATCTTCACCGGAACCAAGGAATTGTAGAAATGTGGAGATAGTATGGAATCTAGGGTGAACATTAGCCATTGGATCCAAGGGATACAAAGCACCATGGACCCAAAGATCAATATTCTTCTCTCCAGCTGCACGTCGTGCATTTTGAGAATCTATGTCATTGCTACCTCTAGTTGTTGGTGCAAATTCTGTAGGAACACGAACATGTACACTCTTTGAGTGAGGAGCAAGCGCTGGTGCTGGTGTCATGTTCGTAATACATGTGAGCACCATGATGTTCCAAAACTCCAGCACCGAATGGGAAGAAGCACAGAGATGGCTGGAATGGCTAGTACAGTAGCTATGTGCAAGAAAAAAAGTGTGTTTTGGTATGTGGATAGGTCAAAATGACTTTTTTCAGTATGTTAGAGGGAAAATGAGTTTTTTTTCAAAAATTCATGTTTTGGGGCAACCAAAGTTACGAGTTTGATGATGTGGCACTTAACTTTTGGAGGGATTTTGAAAAAAGTATGTTTTTTAAGTATTTTTTATAAAAATAAGTCTAAAAAAATTAAGTTCTGACATATACATAAAAGTATGGGCCATTTTGAATAAAGAATAGCTGAAAAAGAGACTTTTTCAGAAAACTCATTTTTTTATTCATAAAGATGGACGGATTTGATGAGGTGGAAAGTGGTTTTTCTCTCTCTCTATGTGTAGAAGAGAGAGAAGGTCCTAGCTCAGCCTAAAAAAAAGCCTACTTCAGCCTACCAAAAAGTGCTCTATTAAATGCACTTTGTCCCCTTAACAAAGTACAAGATTAAGCTTAATCCCTAAAAATTAGGAATCCTTACAAGGCCCATGCAGGGTTCACTTTTTTTCCTAATGTGAGCAAACTAATGTCCACAACATACAATTACAAATTCGGCAACCACACAACGAAACTATTCATGTCCAACAAGGAAAAGATGTACAAACGAGAGAAACCCCGAGCATACCAAAGACATGGTTGAATGTGGATATTGCTCAACTAAAGCCCGTGGTACAGGACATGATTAGAACCGCTCTGGATACGCAGCAACTCATGCTTGAAGCGGATGAGGACTACGACCAAGCAATGAACGACAAACATAAGCTTCAAGAAAATAATAAGAATCTTTTGGACGAGTTGGCATTGGCACAAGAGCACACCCGAAACAAAGAACAAGAAGTCCAAGAAGCTAAAACGCAGTGCAGCAAGTTAATATCCGAAAGCGAAAGTTTACAAATACAACTACAAGAAATCAAGAGCAAATATGAAGCTAGTGAAATTGAAAAGGCAAGAATACAGGCTAGGAGCAAAATCTTGGAATCTCAGCTCAAAGTCTGCATGGAGGAAGCCGAAAACCTAAGGAACCGCAACAAGGAGCTCATGACAGCTCTCCTAAGTGATCAGCCAATACCTGCTACTGACAATTCAGCAGGGAATTTCAAGGAATTACAGGAAAAGATAACTAAAATGGAAGATCAGCTCAGACAGGAGCATGAAGTCATTGCCGATTGGGAAAAAAGATACATGGAGGACACAACTGCCCTAAGAAATAAGTGGAAAAAAGCGGAGAATCGTTATCTACTGCAATGTAAAGAAGACACTGATCATATGGATATCGTGGCACAAGAACTTCTCAAGCATAAAGACACAATTGAAAAGGCCACTACGGAAATTAAACAGAGAGATGAATGCATTAAACAGCTTCAGGAGAAGTTAGAACAAAAAGCAAAGCAGGGGACACCAGTAGTTCCACGATCTGCAGAAGCTACTGTGGAGACTGAGGTACGTCCTCTCTCTCCCCCCTCATATCATTCACCGATAAGGGAGGAAAAGGAGGTTCAGATTGAACCTAACACTCGAGAATTCGCAGAACTGAGCCGACCAGAAAGGGCACTACTGGTGTCCCAACTCACTGCGGATTTTGAAGATTAGATCATCAGGATAATGAAAGAAGCTCACATAGAGAATAAGCAATTAGAGCAAATTTTGAAGCCCTTCAATGTACCATATGGATTACTTAAAGAACATACGCGACATTATATAAAGTCTACGAGAAATAAAGATCCGGACTACAATCTCCAATTCAGGCACAATACTTTCAACTATACACAGGAAGAGTTTGAGAAGGCGGATCCTATATGGAGAAGAAAGCTTTTAGAAAAGAATCCTACATTACGCGTACAGTGGGAGGCATCACCTTATGAGCTTCAAGTAAATCCATCTTTTTGTCCACTACCACGCCAAAGAACCTGGACGCAATTTTGGGAAGGTCAGCGCCAGGGAAATATAAATAATCAGTGGCTAAACTACCCATTGCTCCCTAGTCCGCCACATAATTACCTACTGACGGAGGAATATATGGTAAAAACTATGGAATTTTGGATTGCACGATATGATACACTACCCGATTTAGCGGTCAAAATGACAAATAAGATATTCAGCATGATGCTTACGGTACTCAAAGTGTTCCAACACGCCAAATACACCTTTTTGAATTTCATCAGCATTACACAAGGATCGAAAGCACTTATTTTTTATCTATCCACTATTCCAAGCCGCTTAACAATTATGGCATATTATTCTCGCTTAATGTTTTTGCCGTCGCCCTATATGCAAACTTTTGAAGAAGCATTTTTCACCGGCTTCTTTGAAATTGACTCCGAAATTTTTGTGAAAATGACTTCCAATTTGAACGCACGCCTGGTTGCCTATGAAATGAGTTTCTTTGCGGATCATCGACAGGCGCCAGAGGACGGAGTAAAGTCCCACCAATGGAAGGAATTCATGATTTTCCACGCTAATCTGCTAAATCAACGAGAGCAAAAATCCATATTGATATACACACGTCACCACAAAAAGCTTGTTGGGGACGACAGAGTTCAGGAGGAGGGACTTGTGGAGGGACAATCAAGCAAAAAGAAAAAAAGAAGGAAATCAAAGTCCAAAACTGCTCATTAAAGATCAAAAGAACCACTCTCTGCACAGAGCCCCGTAGGGGCACACACACCAATGAAAAGCACGCAGTCGGAAGGAGGAACCAGGGCCAACAAGTATCCATGAAGTGCAAGATGATATCAGGCGGTTCCATAGCCATGAGGGTGCTTCAACCTCTTGAGTAATAGAGGATTCTGATCAAGGCTTACGAGCTACATCCTCATATGTGCACTGATGGCGTGCGTGGCAACCCGAATTAATAGGCTTTGAGTAAAACAGCAAGGTCCGATGAGTGCAACCGGGACAAATCAGAGGACCACTAAAACGTAATGCAAGATCAAGGATCAAGCAGAACTGACCAAAGGATGCGTGTGCTGATCGAGACAAACAAGAAGTAAAGCGTGTCAAGGGACGACAGAGACAAAGAGGGGGAGAGTGTTGTAGAGCAAAGGAGCATAAGAGTAGAGCCCAAAATTTTCATGAGGCATGGATAAAAAGAGATATTTGACTTCAAGATTGAGGCCACTTCAAAATTGATTAACCATGTAGTCTTCTTGATATGTAGTTCCACGAAACAACATCTTGATATTCAAGGCATAGCTCAAAACTGATTGATCATCTTGTCGTAGCAATCTTTTCATCTCTTGGATATGTTCGATCATGTCCTTTATGGTACATTGGATCTCCTTGCATAGGCAATTCATGGTACTTGGTCTTAAAGAAGGTAGTCTTGCCAAAATGTCAGGGGAGCACTAGATTGTGCTCTCTGACTTCACTAGACAAGATTTTGGAAATACACTTATGATTACAAGAACACCCACGTAGGGAAAATAATACAAGAAGATGGATTTGATACAAGACGTCCCACAACCTGGGACCAATAGGTATGGAAAACTGGACTAGAGATGATACAAGAGATCCCACAACCTGGGATCATAAATATGAGACAAGATGTCTGGATTACAAGAATTCCCTTCAAGGATATGAACTAGATACAAGAAATAACTCCATAGGATCTCGTACTGCAAGATTACAAGAGGACAAGGTTAGAAGTACTTACTTGGCAGCCACGACCCCTTGAGCTCCCAAGACTGGCATTGGTAAGATTGAGAATGAATGTGGCCAACCCCTTCTTATATAGTTTTTCAAGGGCGGTTACCAAAGGCGGCTACGAATTGATGATGTCATCATGATGTCATCGACTTGAATGAGGACCTTCGGGTGTCAGAATTCAACAAATAGACAGTCGATCTTGGGGTTTTGGCACATTCCGAACGCAATGGAGGCATTAGTTTCTCCAAAATCTGAACCAATCATGAGATATGGAAAGTCACATGGAATCTAAGATTTAAGATGGTTTTCTTTGTGTCCATGAGAGCAGGCAAGTTATGCAAGATAATGTTTTCTCTTATCTAATGTTAACTATTGCATCATCAATTGAGAATTTGAACTGTGATGATACCTCATCAAGGTATTCTAGGAGCTCCCTTACATTTTGGAGTTTCCATTTTGCAGTGACAATTATTTTCCTGGATTGGAAATCTAGATGAACCAATACTTCTAACTCAAATTTTGGATAGCTCTCCTCTGAGTCCAAGGCTATTAGAGTCCAAGCTTTCTTTTCCACCTTCTGTAGTCATATCCTAAAACAAGAGATTGTCGAGATATCTGAAATGAGATTGAAAGAAAATTTGGACTAACTTTACATAAAATGATGTCACCTAGCTTTTGAACTTCTTTGCTATCCCATTCCCTACCTAAAACATCATCAATCTCTGAAATAGAGACTCTGCTATTCAACCACATTATTTTTGTTTTCTGTAATAACATGTTTTGAAAGCATGCTACAAAAACATGAATAAGCAAAAACCATTGAATCTTTATCCTTCTCGAAATTCGGCTTGCTGACATCACCTTTTGGATGTCAAATTTCATTTTGCATAGAAAAATTAAAACTATTGAATGATCAAGAGCATCCCAATCTAATGAAGAGATGCAAGGAGCAGGAAGATGTACAAGATTTCCATAAGAGCTCCTCCCTAATGGCACCTAAAAATCTATAAAATGGACAAATAACTCTAAGCTATTGAAAATTTGAACAGATTTGTTTGCATACATAAGTTCTGCATATTCCTTATGAAGAACTCTGAATGTTCTTGTTAAACATTCAACAGGTTGCCACTCCACAATATTGGAAGGAAAAATGTCTGCAATACAAAAACATATATGTTGTTATACAAAAACAATTGAAATGATAGAAGAACATTGTAAAACTTCACTTATAGTATGAAGGGAATTGCAGATGATCTTCTAGAACAAGATCCTTAGCGTTGTACACATGTTGTACTCTTGCGAACCAACCGCATCTCTTCAATTTGAAACTGAGAATATGTCCCCTCCAATGGTTTCTTGTGTCATCTCTTTTAGCACGCTTGACTTTATGGGCACCTCTACAGCTAGGAAGCATAGTTACCCATTCATTTACCTTAACAGAAAGAGGTTTCCACAAAGAATCCTCTCTTCTGTTGTAAACCTCACATGAGGTTAAAAAGGCTTTGTACACGTCGAAACTTTTGATTTGATGTAAACCATATCGCCGAATGACCATGGGATTTTGTGAACCCAAAAAAATTTTGTATCTTCAAAATCAATTCCTTCTTGGAAATTTAAAAATATGCATTGTGTGGTGTGCAAAAATATATTTTTTTGCATCAAACTGAAAAATTGTACACTGAATACAAGAATCTTCATCAATTTCATGCCGCTTTTAGGGCATATTGTCTTAAAAAAAGAATTTCTTCATATGGTTAAAGAAGACAACAATGTTATTCTTGTACACATGGATAGACTCTATTTTGTCAATTTCCTTAATCCTTCATTAGCAAACAGCCCCTTTTCGGCCATTTTTTGCCCTAATGTCATTCTTGACTTAAATGAAATGAGGGTACTAAACATTGGGATGTGACTCAATGCATTAACCACCACATTGAATTTGCCTTTTCTGTACCTCATTTTGAAATCAAATTCTTGAAGGAACTCTGCCAACCTAACTTTTCTGCCTCTTATGAATTTGATTAGCAAACCACTTCATGCTCTCTTGATTGAAGACAATCATTAATTTGGATCCCTATAAGTAATGACACCATTTTTAAGAGCATGAAAATTCGTAAGCATTTCTCTTTCATAGATAAAGCAGTTCTAGTGATCTTGGTTCATCTCTTTACTCCCAAATAAAATTGATGATCATTTTAAACCAATACATATCCTATTACAAAAGCATATGCACCCATTTCAAGTATGAATGGTTGATTTGGATCTACTATATGTATGACTTGATCCGTGGCAATAGCTTGTTTAAGTTATTCCATACTTTGAATTTGTTCCTTACCCCAATTTAGGAGTTTGGACTTTCCCTTTGACTGATTAATTAAAGGTACTACAATCTTTGCATAATTGTGAATAAACTTGTGATACTATATTTCTTATCCCAAAAACTTTGGAGCTCCTTCTTTTACTTGGGATGAGGCAAGACTTTAATGAGTTGAACCTTCTCATGATCAATTTTTATCTCGCTTTCAAATAATGTGACCAAGATACTTTATTTGTTTGGTAAAGAAGTTAGCTTTGATTCTTTGTGATACATCTTATTAGCAAATAAAACATTTAATACTTTTTCAAGATGGATTAGGTGGTGTTGTTCACTCTTCATATGTACTAGGATATCATATAAGAAATCAACTCGAATTTTTCCAACTATCTATGCATGAAGGTTGTTGGGGCATTTGTTCAAGTACAAGGCATAACAAAAAACTCAAAAGCTTATACCTGATCTCAGAAGATATCTTCGGGACCTCTTCAACGTTGATTCATATCTGATGATATCCTTGACAAAGATCTCCCCTCGATTGATCAAACAATTCAATAACTTGAGGCATAAAAACTTGTTTTTTACTATGACAATATTTAACTTTCTATAGGATATGCACATGCACACTTATCCATCTTTCATTTTGATGAAGAGGATTAATTCTAGCCATGGAGATAGACTAGTTTTAACCCAACCTTTACTTAGGTATTCTTCTCACTACCTTTCAACCTCTATCTATTGGACGAGGGGGAGTTTCTATTGGAGTAAACATGTCCGCTTGTGCCCTAGAATTAAGTCGATACCATGGGCAACACTTCCCTTGGGAGACACTAAGCTAGGAGGGAGTTCTCGAGGGAATACATCCCTGAACACATGAATAATTAAAAAGAAAAAAAAACTTATTTAAACCATTCAATGAAGTAGGAGGTGAGACATAGGAAACTTGATTCGTATCGAATTGATAATTTACATTAGGTAGGAGCATAATAAATATTTTACAACTTTTTAAAATTTTAATACGAAATCAAAGGAGTACCCCACATGTCATGTTCTCCTTGGACCAAGTACATGAATCCACTGTTATTAACTAAGAGTGAGTGACATACCTAGTATCCAAAGCCATTCTCTTCCCAAGAGGACATCAATACGTTTCATGTTCATGATTTGAAAATCCAAAGTATCTTTAAAACCTTGAATTTTCCACCTCAACATTGGACTCCATGGTATCCCAAACCTTTTTACAAGCAACTCTAGAAAAGACTATCCCAATTTTACCAGAGACAAGGATTGCACATAGTCTGTATGAAGAATGCACCAAATCCAAGGATAAGGAACCTAGAAACGAAGATGAACAAGATGAACGAATAAAAGCACAAAATGAACTTGTGCCGAGGATACCAGACCTCGAGGCAGATTGGCCAGAAGACTTGTGGAATAGAATCCGAGAAGAGCAATGGAAGAAGAATGGAATCAGTCCGCCTCCTTTTGATGAAATAAATGTGGAAGATAATCAACCCCATCCCACCCTGGAGGAAGCATATGAGGAAGTATCAAGACTCGATAGAGGTAGAGAGGAAATCGTAAGCATTTCAACATTGCCTAACTACATGGGAGAATACGAAAGGGAGTCTATAATAATACGAGCACCCACAGTACATGGGAAGGGAAAAGGAAACTCAGAAGAGAGTTCACACAATCTAACAGAACTAAAGAAAACAAAGGTGCAATGCAAATTGACTGTGGAAGAGTTGCTTCAACTTAAACCACAATTATGGAGGCAGTTAGCAAACCAACTAGAAACACATCCAGAGAAAGGAGAAACGAAAGGAAAGGAAAAGGAAAACCAATCCACAATACAAATTCCAGTTGATAAAGTGGGGGAATTTAGTGAAGGAGATGAAGGTAATACATGTTTACCTGTCACCCACAATGGGTACATGACCAAGGCTATTCTAGATACGGGAGCCGGTGTAGGAATTGCCACCAAGGAGATATGGGAAAAGTGGGGAAAACCTGCCTTACGACCCACACGCATGAAACTCCAATTAGCAGACGGTCATGTGGAAAGACCCTTAGGAATATTGGAAAGGATCAAACTAACCACCTGTGGAGTAGAATTTGAACACACATTAGCTATTTGTAAGTTCAAGAAAGCAAACAACTATGAAATGATATTAGGACGACCCTTCATGAGACAAATGCGGGTAGTACAAGATTGGGGTAGAGATTCATGATACCTGCAACATCAAGGAAACACCACCAAGATAAATTTGCACACATTTGCCTATCGAGATGTCCCTCCACTACAATGGAATCCAGTGCACAAGGAAGAAGATGACCTATCCATTCACAGTGCTGGATCAAGTGATCAATCCTGGATGCATGAGGATGCCCAATTATGGATGTGTAAAGAAGCCAAGAGAGCGGAGAGTAGAAGACAACTGTGGCCGATAGGACACCCTAACTACCGATCAATAGAAGACCCAGATTACATGCCTCAAATCTCTCCGGATGAGATCTTCGAGCCGCATGGATGGATAGAAATTTTAGCAACCTTAGATGTGTGTGTAAATGAAGAAGTTTTGACAATGAACGAGTGTATAGACGAGGAAGGCTACGATGTGAATCTCTATATGGTTGTTCTTCAAGAAGTAGAAGAAGGGGAAATCTTGGAAAAAGAATGGAAAGAAGAATATGAAAGCATAGAAATGGAACCAGAATTTGACTCCGAAGAAAGCTACTTAAACACTATTCAGAACAAGAAGGAACAGGAACCAACAAAAATCTTAGCAAGTGAAGCTGCTCCGGCAATACACACGCAGAGGGAAGACTTGAGTAAGGTAGAGCCAGACCCAGATCTTTTTGACGTTCCTAAACATTTTAAAAAATACGAAGTAGAGGAGAGAAAAGTAGCCATTCAAATGCCTAGACGAGAGGCACGAGACGGAGAAGCTGTTAGCCCACAAAATGGTTGATTTTATGCACTAATGTGGTTCTACTTGGCAGGAAATTTGTTTGATTTCAGGCATTAAAGAATGAATTTTGTAATTGATGAGAAGCACGTGGAGATAGTGATTGCAGGGATGTGGAGAAAAGGGATTGAAGCCTCCTAAGAGCATAGGAGATACTGACGTGCAGAAGAAAGTAGAAGCGGCTTTGTTTCAGGGGGGAATTTCTCTGAGAAGCCACCAAAGTCCTGTGCCGTGCCTCTAAAGACGATATTGGGACTTAAAGGCTCACTCTGGCCCAAGATTGGCATCAAATGCATGACCTAGACCAAAGACCTTTATATTTTTATTCCATTAGAATGTATAATGCTGTTTTAAATGGATGGAAAATTTGGCACTCCCCTTCGTGGGGGTGTGCCTGGATATCTCCAGTCTTGTTTTATTCCAGGACGTGAAAGGAGCAAGGATCTGCAAACATGCACTAGATTGCATAGTCACATATTGAGGCGTGGCTTGATCTTTAGGTTCTCGGATAATTTGATTTCTGCCTATGTAAGATGTGGAGGCCTAGAAAAGGCACAGGAATTATTTCATGTGCATAACAGCAAGGATGTATCCACTTGGACATCACTCATCACCGGTTGTGTTCAAGTTGGTAAGAGTCCAGAAGCGCTCAGCTATCTTGGCAGGATGCAGCAGGCAGGTCCGTTTTTTTGCAGGTCTGACGAGCGAAATGGAAAAGGGGAGGGGCAGTTTCTCTTTTTGTTTGGATCTGTACAGGCATGACAGGGGGCGCAGGAAAATTGATTGCGCTATTCAAAGCCGGTGGATAAGTGTTGGCAGCCGCAAGACTTTTGAAGAGGACATTCATTGAGGAAAGGAAGGCGGCAGAACTTCGGGGAGGAGAGAAGGCACTGCGCACCGAGAAAGACTGGGAGGAGAAAGGCGGGTCTTGAGTTTCTTTGGGCCATGATGGAGTTGGGATTCATGGTGTGAGGAGATTAGCGGAAGTGAAAGGCTGCTCTGGAAACAAAGAGGAAGGAGCTGCACTGTCGACGCCGGTGTGATGGGAATATCGTAGAAGTATAGATAGAGGAAAATCTCTTGGGAATTGGATGAGAAAGGAATGATAGGACTTGGTTGCTTATTAGAGAGACGATATTGGCCGCTTCAGGCATCTTTAGAAAGTTTTTCCAATTTGGGGAGTCGACAAAAGGGTGGAAGTTGCGTTTAGAGCGGAAGAAAAAAGCCTCACAAAAGCAAGGAGAGAGGGCCTTTGATGGTCGTTCAAGGTGGTCAAGATTGTATGTTGTTTGTTGGTGGAGCAAGCGAATGGAAAATTCATGTGCTCTCATACCAGTTTATGCTGTTGCGCAAAAGAAAAAAGAGTTTATATGGAAGAGTTTCTCTACGCTACTTCCTGAAGAAGATGTCGATCATTGGAATTATGCTGCTATCGACATCGGGACTAGGAGAATTAATGTCGCCGATGAATCGCTAAATTGTTTGTGAGTCTTTTGTTGATTTCAAATCTTGATTAATTGAAAGATAAACAACTTTGTGGGTTGATGCTTCTGAAAAGGATTTGATTCGTGGAGGCTAATGATAATGGAATACTGAAACCCCTTTAAAATTTTGCACGCTTGATGTACTCAAGGATTGTCTGACAAACTTTTGTAAATCAGGGATGTGCCTAGACCCCTTAATGCAAGTCGTTGAAAACTATGGTAGAATAACATCTTTCTGATCGTACTTGCTGTCATTATTTATGGTTTGATTTCTGAAATTTGCACTTGATGCATTGACATGTTTTCTAATCAGTTTCAGCAAGCACTGAGGTTGAATGTTCAAAAGTCTAGTTTAACGTCTTGACTGGAACTGTTCAGGAAGCTTTATGCAATGGCATTCTGCAAGTCTCATAATTAGGAAAGTTTACGTGTTCCAAAGTTAAAAACTTTTTGCATATCTTATTTTCAAAATTTAAGTTTGCTATGTGCATTGAGAATCTACATACGGTTAATATATGAGGTGCAAGCGTAATTGTTTAGCACACGCTACTCAAGTTTGAACAAACATGGAGTATGGATGGTTCTTGTAAATCCATAGGTTAAAGTACATGTTTACGTGCTTCATAGTTCTACTTCTAAGTCAGCATCTGATATAAATTATTTTACCTACTTTTGCCATGAGATTAAATTTATGTCATTTTGCGATGAACTGTAATACCCGTCATATTGCAAATACTTTTGCATGATATCTATGCTATGTGGTTTGCATTTGACATTAATTAAGGTCGTTGACAAGATGTGCGTTTCACACTTTAGTGAATAAAATTATAAATGTAAGATTGATATGCGAAAAATGGGTTGTGATACAAACAGATGAGCTAACTGCCTTTACTGTTATCCGAGTTTCATGATCTGAGGCTAACTATGCTCCAATACATTGCCTAAATAAGGGACTTGGCGTTTGCTTCAATAATGTTTACATGATGTCATCTATGCAAAAGAGTTGATTTACTGCCACGTTAATTATGTGTCAACATCTCTTGTAATTCTCTTAGATTTTGTAGAGATGGATGACCGATGAAAGCCATACTCTGCATCTCATCAAATAACTATTCCTTTGATCCTTGATGGAACCGCAAGAGTTGGATTAATTTAGCTTCGACTTTTGACATCCAACAGATTTTTAGGAACTATGGTTTGTTTTTGGTGCATGCTTCTGCATTAATGTTTGCTTTTGATATTAAGAATCTATTTTGGATGACTATAGTCGAGAAATTCCAGATTGTTGTCTCAGTGAACTCATACTTTAGCTCCCGTCTTGAAAACATTTCTTCAAAGAGTTACCACATCATTCTCTCTCCTTGTTTTCAAACTTCATGACCACCTGATGAACCCGACGTGAAAGGAGGGGGTTGAGTGAAGAAAGGGAGGTTACAAGAAGTGACCACTGGAGGTGGATATCCAATCGCGCATGTGTTTTCTCTCCTCCTCCATCAAAACTTTGGAGTGAACTTGTGGACTTAGGGGAAACCAAAATTGACCTAGTTTCAGGAGAGTTGGGTAAAACATCATTGAGCATAGGCACTTTCCCTTAGACCAAGGAGACTAACATTTTGGTGCGTTTGCCGGGAAGCATATGAGCTAGTGCATAGCCATAAGAAGAATCCATTGTGAGATAATTGTGGGCTCTAGGTAATCCAATTAGATTGTTTGCGAGGGGTTAAGCAAAATAAAGGCTTCCACGATCATCTTTTCCGTGGGCTTTAGAGCCTGTTCAGAAGCATACGACAACAAAGAACAAACCAAAAAATTGTGGTAACAGTAGAAGACGGAGAAGAGCGGTGCACATATATTTGAAAAGATGTATCTAAAGAGGAGGAAGAGGAACTCATACACCTTATCCGAGAGTACCGAGACGTATTCGCATTGACCTACAAGGATCTCAAAGGCGTAGAGCCCACTATTTGTTCCCATTGAATACCAATGACCGCAGACGCAAAACCATCCAAACAACGCCCTTATACATATAATGAGGTTTATGCAGCAAAAATTAAGGAAGAAATAGACAAACTACTAGTGGCAGGATTCATATATGAGATAGAACACACCGAGTGGGTATCGCCATTAGTAGTTGTGCCTAAGAAAAATGGAAAATTGAGAGTGTGCATAAATTTGAAGAAGGTGAATGCAGCTACCATACGTAACAGCTACCCATTACCCATCACGGACCATCTGTTGGAGAGGGTACCCGGAAGGGAAGTATATAGCTTCTTGGATGGATTCTCCGGATACAACCAAGTAGCTATCGCGACCGAGGATCAACATAAGACCGTGTTTGCCACCGAATGGGGTGTTTATGCTTTCTGAGTGATGCCTTTTGGACTCACTAATGCACCTGCTACTTTCCAACGATTGATGTGTCATGTTTTCAAGGAATTTTTGAAAAAAAACATGGAAGTATACATAGACGACCTTTGCACGTACTCCAATCAAAGATGCGATCACATCCCTGAGTTGAGGAAGATATTCAACAAACGTAGACAGTATAGAGTCTGTTTAAACCCAGAAAAGTGTGTCTTCATGGTGAGGCAAGGAAAGATCTTAGGACATATAGTCTCAAGAAATGGAATATCTACAGATGAGGATAAAATTAAAGTCATCTTAGACCTACCAAGACCTAAGAATGCGAAGGAGGTGCAAGCCTTTATGGGACATTGTGGATATTACCGTAGGTTTATTCACATATTTGCCATAATAGCCAAACCCTTGTATGGTCTCTTGACTCAATTTACTTGGACAGAAGAGTGCAAGAAGGCATTCACCGAGTTGAAAAAGAGGCTTAGCACAGCCCCAATTCTGAAATCACCAAACCGGAGCAAGCCATTTCATATTCATGTTGATGCTTCTAACTATGCCATTGGATGTATCCTAGCCCAACCAGCTGATGAAGGTAAGCTTGATCATCCAATTGCCTATGTGAGTAGACAACTGAATCAAGCGGAAAGGAATTATACCACTACTGAACGAGAAGGTTTAGGAATGGTCTATGCAGTGAAGAAATTCAGACACTACCTCTTAGCCAACAAGTTCAAGTTCTTCATAGACCATCAAGCTTTGTTGTACTTAGTCAATAAGCCTTGTAACACGGGAAGGTTGGTATGATGGTTCTTACTACTAATGGAGTTCGATTTTGAAGTAATAGTGAAAAAAGGAAACACACATGTGAGGGCAGACCACCTTTCTAGGCTAACACACGGAGAACCACCAAGTGGAGTACCCGACGACCTGCCAGATACATATTTGTTTAATCTAGAAGTTTGTCCAAAATGGGCAGAAAAATTGACCCCTATACTCACCCATGGCCCTCAACACTCAATCAATAAAAATAGCAAAAAAGAAATTCTTCAATCAAGGAATTTACACACCATTGCAGGAAGCGTATACTACAAGGAACCCAATGGGTTGTTACTCAGATGTGTCGAGGAGGATGAACAAAAGCAACTAATCGAGCAAGCACACGTGAACAAATGGAGAACACACCAAAGGACTCATGGAACAATCCGAGAACTAAAGAAGTTAGGAGTGTACTGGCCTGACATGCCCAAGAATGTTCACGACCACGTAAGTAATTGTGCAGAATGCCAAGAGACGATCCCAGAAGATCATATGTCTCTACCTTTTTCGACCATAGCGCCCAATTGGAGCCAGACATTGGTTAAATTCTTAAAAACAAAAGAGCATGAGGCGGGAGCTAGTTTAGCAAGAAAGCGATCCTTAGAAGAAATGAGCAAGGATTACATACTCATGGGAAGACAACTGTTTAGGTGAGGTAAAGACAACCAACTCAGATTATGTGTGCATGAAGGAGAATATTTACCCATATTAGAAATGGCACATGCAAGTGCTGCAGGAGGTCATTTTTCAGCGGAAAGAACTGTCAAAATGATCCTCTTGCAGGCTTGTGGTGGCCAACTCTACATATGGATGTTGAAACGTATGTACGAAGCTGTGAGACCTGTCAGAGAGCTAAATACCCAATTAGGAGAGATGACATACCATTAAGACCCATGGTCTGTGCAAGGGCATTCTCAAAATGGGGTATTGACTTTATAGGCCCTATCAATCCACCTGCCAAAGGATCACATGCGGAGTACATCATAGTAGCCACTGATTACTTGACCAAATGGGTAGAAGCAAAAGCCACTAGAAAGAATGATGCTCAAACTACTGCCAAGTTTATCTTCGAGCATATTTTCACTCGCTTTGGATTGCCCATCGAGATTGTGAGTGATCGGGGAACGCACTTCCTCAATGCAGTAATCGAGTCACTAATGAATGAGTTTTTAGTGATCCATAAAAAATCAGCCCCATACCATCCCCAAGCCAATGGACAAGCAAAGATTTCCAACAAGGTAATGTGTACAGTATTGACAAAGATTGTCAATAATGGAAGGTCAGATTGGGACAAACAATTGCATCACGCAATTTGGGCCTTCCAGGTTGCATATAAAACGGCTATTGGAACTACCCCATTCAACTTAGTGTATGGGCAAAATGCAATTTTGCCAATTGACTTTTTAGTACCAACGTTGAAAGTGGCCCAACAATATGAGTGGAACGGACATGAACTATCCCAACAACTAGACCAAATCGAGAAATTACATGAGACTAGGTTACAAGCAGTGGCAGGAATTTATGCAGCTAAAAGGAGACAAAAAGCATATTATGATGCACATATAAAAGACAAGGGACTTAAAGAAGGTGACTTAGTCTTAGTGTACACCTTAAAACAACACGCTAAGAAGTTACAAAAATGCGGATATGGACCTTTGATCATAAATCGAATTTCAACTAGAGAAGCAGTCAATCTAGCCACCCTAGATGGCGACATTCTTCCAAACTACATCAGCGGATGTAGAGTGAAACGATTCATGGAGCCTTTGACTGATCAAATGTTAGCACGATTAGTAGGTGCCCAGAATAGGAGGAGGGAAGAAGAGCGAATTAGAGAGGAAGCTCGACAAGAAGCACTGGAGCGCATTAGGAAACGGAAAGAATGGATTAGGCAAAGAGATGAACGATATCTCCAAGGAGAAGAGCCTATCCCTATGGCTAATTACCAAATCAATAATCCTGATACGACTGGTGTGGGTAAAACACAACCGTACCTAAACCTAGGGATTGGCAGGACAGAGTACAAGCTGATAGATGCCTTGATAGACTTAGGAGCAGGACTTAGTTGCATACGAAACAGGGTCATAAAAGAGATGCAATTGAATGTGAATTCCACACAAGCCCGATTGATAGGAATCGGAGGTCAAACCCTAGACTGCATTGGAACGACAAATGTATCCCTCCACCTAGGAAACTCCTCCATGGAACAGAAAGTCTTAGTGTGCAAAGATGAGGATTTAATAGAAGACTTAATTCTAGGATAGGACTGGATCATTGAGAATGAGGTGTGCATCCATCTAGCTCAAGGCTATATTTCTGCAAAGATAGGGCATAAGGAGATTTTCAGCTTGTTAGAAGAGAAGCCTTTGATCCAACCAAACATAGTAGAGCGTTCAGAGAACTGTCAGGAAACGACACGAGAGAGTGATCCCAATACTCACGCTGAGAAAACAATCTTGAAGAACCAGAAACTTCAAATCCAACAATGTCCACAGTAGAGTCGAAATCATCACATGCTGTTGAGGAAGAGCCAACCACGAAAGAAACCAAACCTCCTGGACCTCCTCAACGAGCCAAAAGATCGCCATATTGGAAAACAACAAGGAGATACTCATATCAAGGACAACACACATACATATGGGTACGCAAGGATCAGATGCAGCATCAGGACAAGTCATCACCCACTCTTAAGAAGGAAGCGGAAATCACCAAGCAAGCGTCACCAAAAGCCATGCCTAAAGGACTATTGCAAGTATGGATCCCCAAGCCTTTAATTGAAGCTCAGACAAGACGACATCAGATATGGATCCCCAAAAGAGTCACACAGGTAGCTAAGCAAGCGAGAAATACTCAAGAGAATGTAATACATCAACAAAGACTAATAAGGAAGACAAAACAGACTCGTCCTCTAAGCAAAGAAGCAAAAGTATATACAATTCGAACGCAGGAGGAAACAAAGACAACACCAACAGACGGACAAATCAATGGAGCAAGACGAGCGATTCAAGCACCAACGACATGGATTTGGAAACTAAAAAGGCGCCAAGAGGCTAACCAGCGAGATGACAAAGACCTCAATTGCACTCATGAAGTGTCCAATGCACCTCAAGTATGCATAATAGGGCCACGATACGAGGCCAAGCATTCGGCACATGATGTACATTATAAAACTAGTGGTGCACATTCTCCAAGAGAGATTAGATCTTAGCTTCACCGTGATAGGAATGGACATACTATGTACATAGATAAATGCTTCGGCTATACTAACGATTGTTTTTTTTCAGGAAAAGTTATAAAAAGATGTGGTAAGAGATCTCACTCATGGAATAATGGGGAGACGGAGTGAAGAACGACAATAATCACAACAATGCACTGCATGGTGGCATACCTTCCTTTGAAGCTAACACACTTTTCGTTACAAGTGCAGATGGCTTTTGAAGATTCTGAAGCAACAGTACAAGAGGAAGTGATGGAGTTTCCACCACAAAGTATCACAAAGAAAAGAAGAAGGAAATCAAAGTCCAAAACTGCTCATTAAAGATCAAAAGAACCACTCTCTGCACAGAGCCCCGCAGGGGCACACACACCAATGAAAAGCACGCAGTCGGAAGGAGGAACCAGGGCCAACAAGTATCCATGAAGTGCAAGATGATATCAGGCGGTTCCATAGCCATGAGGGTGCTTCAACCTCTTGAGTAACAGAGGATTCTGATCAAGGCTTACGAGCTACATCCTCATATGTGCACTGATGGCGTGCGTGGCAACCCGAATTAACAGGCTTTGAGTAAAACAGCAAGGTCCGATGAGTGCAACCAGGACAAATCAGAGGACCACTAAAACATAATGCAAGATCAAGGATCAAGCAGAACTGACCAAAGGATGCGTGTGCTGATCGAGACAAACAAGAAGTAAAGCCTGTCAAGGGACGACAGAGACAAAGAGGGGGAGAGTGTTGCAGAGCAAAGGAGCATAAGAGTAGAGCCCAAAATTTTCATGAGGCATGGATAAAAAGAGATATTTGACTTCAAGATTGAGGCCACTTCGAAATTGATTAACCATGTAGTGTTCTTGATATGTAGTTCCACGAAACAACATCTTGATATTCAAGGCATAGCTCAAAACTGATTGATCATCTTGTCGTAGCAATCTTTTCATCTCTTGGATATGTTCGATCATGTCCTTTATGGTACATTGGATCTCCTTGCATAGGCAATTCATGGTACTTGGTCTTAAAGAAGGTAGTCTTGCCAAAATTTCAGGGGAGCACTAGATTGTGCTCTCTGACTTCACTAGACAAGATTTTGGAAATACACTTATGATTACAAGAACACCCACGTAGGGAAAATAATACAAGAAGATGGATTTGATACAAGACGTCCCACAACCCGAGACGAATAGGTATGGAAAACTGAACTAGAGATGATACAAGAGAACCCACAACCTGGGATCATAAATATGAGACAAGATGTCTGGATTACAAGAATTCCCTTCAAGGATATGAACTAGATACAAGAAATAACTCCACAGGATCTCGTACTGCAAGATTACAAGAGGACAAGGTTAGAAGTACTTACTTGGCAGCCACGACCCCTTGAGCTCCCAAGACTGACATTGGTAAGATTGAGAATGAATGTGGCCAACCCCTTCTTATATAGTTTTTCAAGGGCGGTTACCAAAGGCGGTTACGAATTGATGATGTCATCATGATGTCATCGACTTGAATCAGGACCTTCGGGTGTCAGAATTCAACAAATAGACAGTCGATCTTGGGGTTTTGGCACATTCCGAACGCAATGGAGGCATTAGTTTCTCCAAAATCTGAACCAATCATGAGATATGGAAAGTCACATGGAATCTAAGATTTAAGATGGTTTTCTTTCTGTCCATGACAGCAGGCAAGTTATGCAAGATAATGTTTTCTCTGATCTAATGTTAACTATTGCATCATCAATTGAGAATCTCAACTGTGATGATACCTCATCAAGGTATTCTAGGAGCTCCCTTACATTTTGGAGTTTCCATTTTGCAGTGACAATTATTTTCCTGGATTGGAAATCTGGATGAACCAATACTTCTAACTCAAATTTTGGATAGCTCTCCTCTGAGTCCAAGGCTATCTAGAGTCCAAGCTTTCTTTTCCACCTTCTGTAGTCATATCCTAAAACAAGAGATTGTCGAGATATCTGAAATGAGATTGAAAGAAAATTTAGACTAACTTTACATAAAATGATGTCACCTAGCTTTTGAACTTCTTTGCTATCCCATTCCCTACCTAAAACATCATCAATCTCTGAAATAGAGACTCTGCTATTCAACCACATTATTTTTGTTTTCTGTAATAACATGTTTTGAAAGCATGCTACAAAAACATGAATAAGCAAAAACCATTGAATCTTTATCCTTCTCGAAATTCGGCTTGCTTACATCACCTTTTGGATGTCAAATTTCATTTTGCATAGAAAAATTAAAAATATTGAATGATCAAGAGCATCCCTAATGAAGAGATGTAAGGAGCAGGAAGATGTACAAGATTTCCATAAGAGATCCTCCCTAATGGCACCTAAAAATCTATAAAATGGACAACTAACTCTAAGCTATTGAAAATTTGAACAGATTTGTTTGCATACATAAGTTCTGCATATTCCTTATGAAGAACTCTGAATGTTCTTGTTAAACATTCAACAGGTTGCCACTCCACAATATTGGAAGGAAAAATGTCTGCAATACAAAAACATATATGTTGTTATACAAAAACAATTGAAATGATAGAAGACCATTGTAAAACTTCACTTATAGTATGAAGGGAATTGCAGATGATCTTCTAGAACAAGATCCTTAGCATTGTACACATGTTGTACTCTTGCGAACCAACCGCATCTCTTCAATTTGAAACTGAGAATATGTCCCCTCCAATGGTTTCTTGTGTCATCTCTTTTAGCACGCTTGACTTTATGGGCACCTCTACAGCTAGGAAGCATAGTTACCCATTCATTTACCTTAACAGAAAGAGGTTTCCACAAAGAATCCTCTCTTCTGTTGTAAACCTCACATGAGGTTAAAAAGGCTTTGTACACGTGGAAACTTTTGATTTTATGTAAACCATATCGCCGAATGACCATGGAATTTTGTGAACCCAAAAAAATTTTGTATCTTCAAAATCAATTCCTTCTTGGAAATTTAAAAATATGCATTGTGTGGTGTGCAAAAATATATTTTTTTGCATCAAACTGAAAAATTGTACACTGAATACAAGAATCTTCATCACTTTCATGCCGCTTTTAGAGCATATTGTCTTAAAAAAAGAATTTCTTCATATGGTTAAAGGAGACAATAATGGTATTCTTGTACACATGGATAGACTCTATTTTGTCAATTTCCTTAATCCTTCATAAGCAAACAACCCCTTTTCGGCCATTTTTTGCCCTAATGTCATTCTTGACTTAAATGAAATGAGGGTACTAAACATTGGGATGTGACTCAATGCATTAACCACCACATTGAATTTGCCTTTTCTGTACCTCATTTTGAAATCAAATTCTTGAAGGAACTCTGCCAACCTAACTTTTCTGCCTCTTATGAATTTGATTAGCAAACCACTTCATGCTCTCTTGATTGAAGACAATCATTAATTTGGATCCCTATAAGTAATGACACCATTTTTAAGAGCATGAAAATTCGTAAGCATTTCTCTTTCATAGATAAAGCAGTTCTAGTGATCTTGGTTCATCTCTTTACTCCCAAATAAAATTGATGATCATTTTAAACCAATACATGTCCTATTACAAAAGCATATGCACCCATTTCAAGTATGAATGGTTGATTTGGATCTACTATATGTATGACTTGA
Organism: Ceratopteris richardii; assembly: GCA_020310875.1. Taxonomy (NCBI): domain Eukaryota; kingdom Viridiplantae; phylum Streptophyta; class Polypodiopsida; order Polypodiales; family Pteridaceae; genus Ceratopteris; species Ceratopteris richardii. The sequence goes on along the minus strand of CM035438.1, from coordinate 120,167,585 downwards.
TCCGTGGCAATAGCTTGTTTAAGTTATTCCATACTTTGAATTTGTTCCTTACCCCAATTTAGGAGTTTGGACTTTCCCTTTGACTGATTAATTAAAGGTACTACAATCTTTGCATAATTGTGAATAAACTTGTGATACTATATTTCTTATCCCAGAAACTTTGGAGCTCCTTCTTTTACTTGGGATGAGGCAAGACTTTAATGAGTTGAACCTTCTCATGATCAATTTTTATCTCGCTTTCAAATAATGTGACCAAGATACTTTATTTGTTTGGTAAAGAAGTTAGCTTTGATTCTTTGTGATACATCTTATTAGCAAATAAAACTTTTAATACTTTTTCAAGATGGATTAGGTGGTGTTGTTCACTCTTCATATGTACTAGGATATCATATAAGAAATCAACTCGAATTTTTCCAACTATCTATGCATGAAGGTTGTTGGGGTATTTGTTCAAGTACAAGGCATAACAAAAAACTCAAAAGCTTATACCTGATCTCAGAAGATATCTTCGGGACCTCTTCAACGTTGATTCATATCTGATGATATCCTTGACAAAGATCTCCCCTCGATTGATCAAACAATTCAATAACTTGAGGCATAAAAACTTGTTTTTTACTATGACAGTATTTAACTTTCTATAGGATATGCACATGCACACTTATCCATCTTTCATTTTGATGAAGAGGATTAATTCTAGCCATGGAGATAGACTAGTTTTAACCCAACCTTTACTTAGGTATTCTTCTCACTACCTTTCAACCTCTATCTATTGGGCGAGGGGGAGTTTCTATTGGAGTAAACATGTCCACTTGTCCCCTAGAATTAAGTCGATACCATGGGCAACACTTCCCTTGGGAGACACTAAGCTAGGAGGGAGTTCTCGAGGGAATACATCCCTGAACACATGAATAATTAAAAAGAAAAAAAAACTTATTTAAACCATTCAATGAAGTAGGAGGTGAGACATAGGAAACTTGATTTGTATCGAATTGATAATTTACATTAGGTAGGAGCATAATAAATATTTTACAACTTTTTAAAATTTTAATACGAAATCAAAGGAGTACCCCACATGTCATGTTCTCCTTGGACCAAGTACATGAATCCACTGTTATTAACTAAGAGTGAGTGACATACCTAGTATCCAAAGCCATTCTCTTCCCAAGAGGACATCAATACGTTTCATGTTCATGATTTGAAAATCCAAAGTATCTTTAAAACCTTGAATTTTCCACCTCAACATTGGACTCCATGGTATCCCAAACCTTTTTATCTTGACTCTGAATCAGGGACATGATGTATTACTGAGGTGATGTTTTTTGAGGTAATCACCACCTCTTCACTAGGGCATAATTGAGAAAACTGTGGGTGGTGGAGTCATCAATCATGACTCTCGCTCTCTGCCCAATAATAATCCCATGTAATTTGACAATACCATGAAGTCAAAACTAAGAAGGATCCCACATCTTATTCATCATATTAATTATACTGATGGGAAATATCTTGATATAACACATCCACTTAATTGTACACTTGACTTTTACTTAAGTGAAATCTTTCCCTTTACACTTGTCCCTAATGGGCATTGATTATATCCCAGACTTGTAGAATTGTCCAAGGTTTCCAAGTTTCATGCATTTGAAATATAAATTATCCTTGAATAGAGGACCACTTCCTTTAGATGGAGAGGTTTTCAACTTTTGGGGTAATCGCTATATGATTGCTCCATCCACTATTACTAATGCTAGTCATGGTCTCTTTATTATAGAGGATTTGTATGTGCCTCCGAACTCTGAAGTCACTCTTATGTCATTTTGTGGTCCTATATATGGATGGGGAGATTGGCATCGACTTTCACGTTATTTTCAAAGCGTGAGTACTTATGGAATATGCTTGAACGTAGCATCCCTTACTAGTAGAAGGATTTTACATGCAGAAAATGAAAGATTATATATTGATGGAAGACCTTACACACATGGAAATATAGCAGGTTTAATAAATAGTAGTCGAGGGTTACATAATAGTTCAAGGACTAATTGCACATTTGAGGAGCGTGAAAATAGTCATGAATCACCATACATGAGTAGAGATGTATCAAGATACATAGTTGTCAATGCTATTACTACATTACATGCTGGTGATGAACTATTAGTGAATTATGGATGGCGTAGACCTCCAAGAACACCTTTTAGCTAGAGAGAATAAAAATTTTCTAACCATATTTAATAAGTTATATACTTAATTTTATATTTGAAGTTTAATTTTTATTCATTTATGGAATACTAATGAGTTTTATTTATATGTGTAGATTCCAACGTATGATGTTGATGATATTCGTCCACAGCATTCACAATTACCAGTAAGACCTCATTTATCAGAAGCTTCCATGAGGAGGCTATGCAAAACTAATCCTGTGCAATATGCAAAGTTGAAAGATCTATATTCAAAAGATGATAAAGTACAAGATTTGTGTGACAATGATGAAGATGATGACATGGCAGATTTTATTGAGGATTGGTATCAAAATGACAGTGAGAGCATGGATATTTCTAAAAATGAGAAATATCTTTGAGAGGAATGTCTAAAGCATGTATATGAAGGAAGTCGTTTGACACGACTAAATGAGAGCTTACTTATTCTCAACCTTCAAAATCGTTTTGGATGGAGTAATGTATCTGTTTCGACACTATTAAGGTATAAATTTCAATTTTCTATCTATATATATATATATATATATATATATATATATATATATATATATATATATATATATATATATATATATATATATATATATATATATATATATATATATATATATATATATATATATATATATATATATATATATATATATATATATACATGCAGGTTTTTATTCTTACTTTAGATAAGGTAAGAACAAGAACTTGAATTGAATGGAAACTTTTTGTCCGCGCATCTTTTAAAACTATTAATGCATCTTTCCAAATATTCGCAATGGTGACTTGGATGAGTCGCATGCACAGAGGTTACTCAAGAGACAGCAATCTGATTATAATGGAGTAGTCCACTTTGTATCCTAAAGTTCAGATGCTCATTGTGGTATCTTTTAGTCCAAGAAGATGCTGCCATAGTGAATAACCAATATTTTTGAATATATGCATAGGATCAAGAAGATGACATACTTTTAACTCTTTCCAATACTCCAAAGAATACCATATTGATATGTTCTCTGCGAGTGCCAATTTCCCTTTACCTCTGTTCACATACTCATTATCTGAATCATCACTGAAGATTTCTGCTTCTGGATCTATCAAAGGTCCATCTGTCCATTGTTTATACCAATCCATAGGCGTCATAGGTTTTGGATACTGGCTTGTTTCAAGCTTTCCATTAAAATGTATCGCTTCTCTTTTAGATCTTAATGGATGATCATCAGGCAAGAATCGTCGATGTCGAAGATAAATATTTTTGTTGAGATTCTTACTATAGATTGATCTCAACCAATCACCACAATATGGACAAGCTTTATAACCCTTAGTAGATATTCTTGCATCATGGAAAATGATAAAAATATAATTAGATTAAATCATATTTATTTACATGCATATTGAATAAAAAAATTACATCAATACCTGAACAAACACCATATCCAGGAAAATCGTGAATAGTCCAAGCCACAATACCACGAATCGTAATATGTCTTTCATTGATGCTTTTCGATACATCAATGACATTAATACCTCTCCATAACTCTTGAAGATTGTCAATGAGAGGAGCAAGATATACATTCATATCTTTAACTTGTCTTTTGCTTGGGATTAAAAGTGAAAGCATTAAATGTTCCTTTTTAATGCTAAGATATGGCAGAAGATTGTAGTTTATGACTACCACTGGCCATGTTGACCATTTACTGGATTTCATGGAGAATGGATTAACCCCATCTAATGCAACTCCTAACTTTAGATTCTGTGGATTTTGTGCAAATTCAGGCCATGTAGAATCAATATGCTGAAAAGCAACACTATCATGAGGAATTCTGATTATTCCATCAGTACTTTTGTGATCATGTCCCCAAGTCAAAAGCTTTGATAATTCGGGGCTTTGAAACATATGTCTAATCCGTGGAGCCAGTGGAAAATGTCTCAATACCTTTTTCGGGATTTTACCTTCTTCACCCTTATATCAAGGAGATTGACATTTGGGACATGTCAAAGAGTCTGCATATTCACCTCTATATAAAATACAATCGTTAGGACATGCATGTATACATTGATAATCTATACCAAGATTGTTGATTATCTTCTTCATTTCATCATGTGAGGTAGGAAGAATATTCTGACTTGGTAAAAACTTTTCAGATAATAACCTGTAAGTTTATCAAAAAAAGATATATTAAAAAAGGTAAATAAATATATATACATATATACATGCAGGTTTTTATTCTTACTTTAGATAAGGTAAGAACAAGAACTTGAATTGAATAGATACTTTTTGTCCGCGCATCTTTTAAAACTATTAATGTATCTTTCAAAATATTTACGCAAAATTTGGATGGCAGGATACGATTGTTTGTTTTGGATGATATGAAGTATGTACCTTCATTGAATGATTTGTCGATTCACACTTTCAAACTGAACATATGTGTGAATCGACAAATCATTCATATCCTCCAAAACAAACAATCGTATCCCGCCATCCAAACAATCGTATCCTGCCATCCAAACAATCTTATCCTGTCAATTCACACATATGTTCATATAATGGTGACCTGCATGAATCGCATGCACAGAGGTTACTCAAGATAGAGCAGGATTTCTCGGGTATGTAGTAAACCTCTTGCATGTCATCAAGGAATGATTTGAAAGATCAAAAATCCAAACCAAAGTTATGGCCAGTTTTTGATAGACATCGACAAGAAACGACTTATGCATCTGCTCCTTGGGTACTTACAACAAAAGAGATACAGACTATCAACAATAGAACTCAATTGATCAAGACTCCTACACGATATGGAGCATCGTTTCAAAACATGTTTACTATGGATGATAAGAGCTTATCTAGGTTAAAGACCCATGACTGGCATAACTTTTTGAAACATATTTTACCTTTGGTTATCGATGGATGTACAACGAAAGGAGTACGAGATGTGATCTATCGTCTTGGATCACTTATAAGGTAATCATTAGGGGAAAAAATGAACCCTGCATGGGCCTTTTAGATTAAGGGGTGATTAGTGATGGACCAATGAGAAGAGGGTGGTGGACACAGTCTAGTCCCTTGATCACATAGGCTAGCTAGTAGGGTTCCCTTGTTTTTCCTTGGTCAAAGGGCTCAAACCCACCATAAGATACTAGTTTTCTGGAAAATCCGGTTTGGGAGAGCGAAGGAGATTTGCGCCTTTCAATTTGAGCCATCGATCGCATTTTGAATCCAATGGATGAGTTTGAATTTAAAGTTTCAAGGCGCATATAATCTTGGACCTTTGGATCTAGCCAAGATCCAATGGCTAGAAAGGGCCCTTTCATTGCAATGGCGCTTTTCAATCTAGTCCGTCAGATTAAAACGGAGATCCAATGCTTCATATGAGCCACGCTTTCGAAAATGGCGCCTATTGATCTCTACCATTGGATTAACTCCTCATCTAAAGGTGCACAAGATTCCCATTGACCAAGACACTCTCTCTCTTCCTTTTCCAATCTCCCACGGCTGCAGTCCGTTTGTCGTTTTCTGCCAGTGACTGTCTCTCATCCTAGCCATCCAATTCGAATGAGGATCCAACATCGTCTATCATCTAGAAATCCGGAAAAATGCGCCTTTTGTCCTATACCATTAGATCTAGCCATCATCTAACGGTGTAGATTCTTTCCAATGTCCATGACCTTCTCTCTCTTAAATTTCGAAGCTCCCACGACTGAGCCGACTGAGCCTATTTTGTCTTTTTCTGCCAGTGCGTTTTTTATCGTAGCCATTCATTAAATAAGATCTAATGGTCCAAAATGACCACCTATAAAATACCACTAGTGGTTTCTCTTATCCCCCTGTTAATCCAAAAAATTAATTTTAATCCCTAAAAATTAGGGATCCTTACAAGGCCCATGCAGGGTTCACTTTTTCCCCTAATGTTATGATACTTTTATATTTAATATGTATGAATATTGGATATCTTTTATTTTTTAATTAACTTCTTTACAATTGTTTTTATGATTTGTATAGGTGGATTACATCCAAAGAGATCGATAAAAATTCGATCCCACAAAAAAAACGTGAATGCAAAGAGCTACTATGTTTGATGGAAAAAGAACTTCCTACTTCATTTTTTGATATTCAAGTTCATTTACTAGTCCATCTTGTAGATGAGATAGAGATTGCTGGTGTTGTCAACACTCGATGGATGTTTTGGGTCGAGCGATTTATGGGAATACTAAAAGGTTACGTGCGACAAAGAGCAAAACCAGAAGGATCCATGGCAAAGGGTTGGATGCTTGAAGAGTGCATGTATTACGTTAGTGAGTACCTTGAAAGAGTTCATGAAGAAGCTCCACGTGCATGGACCAACGAGTCTTCTTCAAAAATAACAGATGAGGTATTATCAGGTAAGGGGGTTCCATTCTTATTTACATTTCAAGAAAAAAATGATGTTTCTACTTTTGTAGCATATAATAGCGAATGCATGCAAGCATTCCTTAGCGAGTACGAGGAACTTCAAAGTCTCCAAAGTAAAAGGCGAACAAACAAAAGATCTAGACATAATCTCGATAATAATGAGATTACAGATATACCTTCTTTCACGGATTGGCTATATAGTCGTTTGCAACACGCCAACGCAAATAATGAAGAAATCTCAGATGAGCAAAGAGAGTTAATGATAGGTTGTGAACAAAAGGTAATTTTATTAAAATATATATATTAATTTTTTCATATATGTATGTTAGTTTCTATTTACTAATTGAATTTATTTTGCAGGCTCGAATGTTCACTAATATGTGGGCTTTTGGATAGCATATTAGAATCAAAGCCATTGATTCTTTACGTAAAACAGAGGATTCTAGTATTGTTGCTTGTTTCAAGCAACTATCACGTGCTAGCTCAAAAGACACGAACCTTATAGATAGCGAACTTGGTTACGTAGGAACTATTGTTGGTATCTACAAAATTTCATTTCGTACATTCAAACAGGTAGAAAAAAGTAAATATATTTTTTTTAGAGTTAGTTATTTTTTTAAGCACCTAATAATGGGACGTTTTTGTTGTTATATATTTTGATAGGTCATTTTGAAGGTTGACTGGTATCGAGCGGAGTATAAAGGTAGTAATTCTACAATAAGAAAGGAATTATCTGGGTTTTGGGCAATTGATTCTTCCAAGGTAATGCGATCTACTAAAGAACCATATATTCTTCCTAGGCATATTGAACAAGCATTTTTTTATAAAAACCCAGATGCTCATCCTTGGTGGCAAGTCATTCATGTGCAACCTAGAGGTAGGTCATTGTTTGAACAGTTTATTGTTAGAGAGATTGAAGAAAGTCCTCTTGATGATTCAGCATCAGATACTGATACATCAACATCTGGAATAGAAATTAGACTCATTATACGTGATAATGATACTAATCTTTTTTATGAAGAGGATAATTCTCTACATGCTGATTCTACTGATGAGGAAGAGGAATTACCAGAAATAGATATTAATCCACCAATAGATGATGTGATTCATGAGAACATAGATTTAACAATAGAAGAAATAAATGAAATCAATAAGGATAATGAAGATGAGACTATATTGATGTCTTACCAAAATGATGGCAATAATGAAAACATATGAGCAGATTAGATAGTAACTTGAAGCTTCTGAATGGATATCAGATAATAGGTTTTTTTTATTAACTTGAATAACGATCAATCCTACTAGAGAGATGAAATCATGTTCTTCTAAGTTAGAACATGAAGCTCGGGAGTATGCCTAATTATTTCATATATAGCTTTATCTTCGAGGAGTAAATTTTTATCATGTATGTATGCATATGTGTGTGTATTCATGTGTATTATATGTATACATATATTACACTACAAGGAATACGGGCGTGTAGCGACGGTTAACGCGACAGAATTTCGTCGCTGTAAAATTGCAACTTGCGTCGGAAATACCGTCGAGCGCGGACCGTCGATTATACGACGCAAAAAACGACGGTATTTGCGATGGTATATGTCTAACGTCGCATAAACGACGCTTGTTCATGGCGTCGCTTAAGCGACGCTGTTTAGCGTCGCTTATGCGACGCTAAAAAGCGTCGCTTATGCGACGGTTTATAAGCGACGGTCTATTGCATCGCTTATACGACGACGCGTTGCATCGCTTATGCGACGATCTGTTGACGGACAAAAATTAAAACGTTGGAGGCTCTGCAATCGGCATTTTCACGCATCCGATCGAAGAGCTCTCCAACGTTCGCAATTGCGCTGCGCTTACGAACTGAAGCAAGTATATGCAGAATTGTTGTTTTGCTTAAGCTCTCTGTTATTGTCTCCCTCTGTCTTTGTTTCTCTCTTTCTACATCTTTGTCTCTTTGAATTTTCTCTCTCTCTCTAGATCTCTCTCTAGATCTCACTCTCTCTCTCTAGATATCTCTCTCTCTCTAGATCTCTCTCTCTCTCTAGATCTCCCTCTCTCTCTCTCTCTCTCTCTCTCTCTCTCTCTCTCTCTCTCTCTCTCTCTCTCTCTCTCTCTCTCTCTCTCTCTCTCTTCTCTCTTTCTCTTCTCTCTTTTTATTGCAGGTTATTCAAGAAGCTAACCAAGCAAAAACTATGGATCACAATTGTAAGTACAATTTCTATTATTTGTAGATCATTTGAATTGTGTTATTTTCATTACATACCATACTCACACTTATTGATATGCACTCATACACTTATACATGACGAAGAAGCACACACACATGCATATACCTACATATACACATATATATGCACATACACACACATACACATAGAGTTATACATATACACACACATACACAAGAACATGCACATATTGATACATACATATACACTTATACATGCACATGCATATACATACATATATGCACACATACACATGCACATATACACATATACATGCACATACACACACATACACATAGAGTTATACATATACATGCATATACATATACACACATACACATGCACATGCACATGCACATACTCATACACACATATGCACTTATACATGCACATGCACATACATACATATACACACACATACACATGCACATACATACATATACACACACATACACATGCACATACATACATATACACACACATATATACACTTAGGTACACACATATGAATGAATTATATAATTAAAGTATTAAAACACATGCTTAATATAAACAATAATAAAAATCAATAGAACAAAACTCTTCATTACTTAATACCATACACACAATTCAAAACATGACTGAAATGAAAAATATATAGATAAATATATGTATATATCAATGTAAATACATAATCCAATGTCATAATCAACGTCTAAAATCCTAATCATCGTCATCATGATCATCATCATCATCAACAATATCATGATCAGATGGATCTTCCTCATCCTCATCCTCATGATCACCCTGTGACGATCGAGATCGTCCCTCCTGTGTCTGTCTCTCCACCTCATCCATATTTGTCTCCCCATAATACTCCTGTATTACATATAACAAACATAAATCAATAAAATAATTAAAACATTCATAACAACAAAATAATTATATAAAATTTAAAAATACTCACAAAGGCATCAGGATGATCTTGTATATACTCGCTCAAACGCCGATATCCAAAATGTGTAGCATACTCGATCTCGTGTTTCGTAGGATATCGGCCATAATCCTTTCGCTGCAATGAAACAAATAAAAAACATTAGTTGCTTGCATTTTAACTAAAATAAAAAATATACTCACAATAACACATATACTTACAAACGTAGCTACAAAACCATTATGGCCCATTTGGCCTAAGTGCGATGTGTGGCCCGACTCCACTCTCTTCCTTGCAGCAGCCTGTTTATTCAAGGAAAAAAATACATAAATTAAATTAAAAAATTACTAAAATATCTAAAAATTATAAATATAAACTATTAATTTGTGTACCTTCTGCTGAGGAAATGACTCCTGAAGACGTAGCTGTCTACGAAAAAACTGCCACGACTCAGGTGGTATGTTAGCTCGCCTCTTATTTTTTTCGACCATACAATATCTCCTGTTAATTTAATCTCAAACAGAAAAAAAAGTCAGAATACATACACATTTATACACACATATACACATACACATACACATACACATACCCACATACACATATACATGCAAACATATACGCATGCATATATGTATATATATACACATATACATACATATAACATAAACACACATATACATATCCACATATATACGTACACACACATGCATGCATATACACATTCATACAAAATACATGCATTTATCCCACAATAATATGTGTTGTGTATATGTGAATATGTGTGTATGTATAAATGTGTATATGTGAATATGTGTGTATGTGTAAATATGTATATGTGAATTTTTTATTTATGTAGATAATCAAATTATTAATATCAAATACCATTATTTGTAGATTCTGATCAATCAGATGGAACTCCACCACCGTCTCCTCATCGTGCAACAACTTTATACTGTAAGTATATGAAATATTTAATTTTAACTATATTTGATGGATACATAACTTATATATTTTTTTTATGTTTCTTATGATGTGCAGATTCTGATCAATCAGAGGGTACTCCACCACCTCCTACCCATGCAACGACTTCACATGTGTCCTCCGATAGGAATTATGATGAATTTTACTATCAAGAGCATATTATATGTTGGTGTAATTCTTGTTATGGCACGTATCGAAGACCACGATTGGAATGTATTGAACATGAGGCAGAGTATGGTACTTTTGAGCATGCACCATCACCTAGTCAACGTGATAATGCTTGGGTATGTATTTTCTATATATATTAATGTCATTTTTTTATTTAAAAACCATGTATAAAATCAAATTATTATTGATATACAGGAATACTTGCTCGATGATGATGATGATAATGATTTTTCTCATAATGTTAATATACCTCGTACACGTCATGGACTTGCTGTTCATCAATTACAAGCAGAGGTTTCTAGAAATCCTCTACCTCCTGGTTTAGAGAATGAAACGGCTGGAGATTATCCATTGCCAGCTCGTGATCGTTCTTTAGTACAAACATATGATAGAAGAAGATATGGAGGATGGAATAGAGGACCACTTCCTTTAGATGGAGAGGTTTTCAACTTTTGGGGTAATCGCTATATGATTGCTCCATCCACTATTACTAATGCTGGTCGTGGTCTCTTTATTGTAGAGGATTTGTATGTGCCTCCGAACTCTGAAGTCACTCTTATGTCATTTTGTGGTCCTATATATGGATGGGGAGATTGGCATCGACTTTCACGTTATGTTCAAAGCATGAGTACTTATGGAATATGCTTGAACGCAGCATCTCTTACTAGTAGAAGGATTTTACATGCAGAAAATGAAAGATTATATATTGATGGAAGACCTTACACACATGGAAATATAGCAGGTTTAATAAATAGTAGTCGAGGGTTACATAATAGTTCAAGGACTAATTGCACATTTGAGGAGCGTGAAAATAGTCATGAATCACCATACATGAGTAGAGATGTATCAAGATACATAGTTGTCAATGCTATTACTACATTACATGCTGGTGATGAACTATTAGTGAATTATGGATGGCGTAGACCTCCAAGAGCACCTTTTAGCTAGAGAGAATAAAAATTTTCTATCCATATTTAATAAGTTATATACTTAATTTTATATTTGAAGTTTAATTTTTATTCATTTATGGAATACTAATGAGTTTTGTTTATATGTGTAGATTCCAACGTATGATGTTGATGATATTCATCCACAACATTCACAATTACCAATAAGACCTCATTTATCAGAAGCTTCCATGAGGAGGCTACGCAAAACTAATCCTGTGCAATATGCAAAGTTGAAAGATCTATATTCAAAAGATGATAAAGTACAAGATTTGTGTGACAATGATGAAGATGATGGCATGGTAGATTTTATTGAGGATTGGTATCAAAATGACAGTGAGAGCATGGATATTTCTAAAAATGAGAAATATCTTCGAGAGGAATGTCTAAAGCATGTATATGAAGGAAGTCGTTTGACACGACTAAGTGCAAGCTTACTTATTCTCAACCTTCAAAATCGTTTTGGATGGAGTAATGTATCTGTTTCGACACTATTAAGGTATAATTTTCAATTTTCTATCTACTTATATATATGCGCATCTTTTAAAACTATTAATGCATCTTTCAAAATATTCGTAAAAAATTTGATTGTTTGGATGGCAGGATACGATTGTTTGTTTTGGAGGATATGAAGTATGTATCTTCATTGAATGATTTGTCGATTCACGCATATGTTCAATTTGAAAGTGTGAGAAGCGGATTTATAATTTGTATTCAAAGAATTTGGCACTGTTTATAGGCCATACAATGGTGACCTGGATGCATCGCATGCACAGAGGTTACTCAAGATAGAGCAATCTGATTATAATGGACTAGTGCCAGCAAGATTCCTAGGGTATGCAGTAAACCTCTTGCATGTCAATGATGAGGCGCATTTGAAGTTTAGGATACAAAGTGGAAATCATGGTGGCTTGAGAGGATCACACATATACATGCAAGAGGTTTACTGCATACCCCAGGAATCCTGCTAGTACTAGTCCCTTATAATCAGGTTGCTCTATCTTGAGTAACCTCTGTGCATGCAATTCATCCAGGTCACCATCGTATGGCCTATAAACAGTGCCAAATTCTTTGAATACAAATTATAAATCCGCTTCTCACACTTTCAAACTGAACATATGCGTGAATCGACAAATCATTCAATGAAGATACATACTTCATATCCTCCAAAACAAACAATCGTATCCTGCCATCCAAACAATCAAATTTTTTACGAATATTTTGAAAGATGCACATAAGCATACACATATATAAAATTATATGCATATATATATATGTATATTTATTTATTTACTTTCTTTAATATATCATTTTTTTGATAAACTTACAGGTTATTATCTGAAAAGTTTTTACCAAGTCAAAATATTCTTCCTAGCTCACATGATGAAATGAAGAAGATAATCAACAATCTTGGTATGGATTATCAATGTATACATGCATGTCCTAACGATTGTATTTTATATAGAGGTGAATATGCAGACTCTTTGACATGTCCCAAATGTCAATCTCCTCGATATAAGGGTGAAGAAGGTAAAATCCCGAATAAGGTATTGAGACATTTTCCATTGGCTCCACGGATTAGACATATGTTTCAAAGCCCCGAATTATCAAAGCTTTTGACTTGGGGACATGATCACAAAAGTACTGATGGAATAATCAGAATTCCTCATGATAGTGTTGCTTTTCAGCATATTGATTCTACATGGCCTGAATTTGCACAAAATCCACAAAATCTAAAGTTAGGAGTTGCATTAGATGGGGTTAATCCATTCTCCATGAAATCCAGTAAATGGTCAACATGGCCAGTGGTAGTCATAAACTATAATCTTCCGCCATATCTTAGCATTAAAAAGGAACATTTAATGCTTTCACTTTTAATCCCAGGCAAAAGACAAGTTAAAGATATGAATGTATATCTTGCTCCTCTCATTGACGATCTTCAAGAGTTATGGAGAGGTATTAATGTCATTGATATATCAAAAAGCATCAATGAAAGACATATTACGATTCGTGGTATTGTGGCTTGGACTATTCACGATTTTCCTGGATATGGCGTTTGTTCAGGTATTGATGTAATTTTTTTATTCAATATGCATGTAAATAAATATGATTTAATCTAATTATATTTTTATCATTTTCCATGATGCAGGAATATCTACTAAGGGTTATAAAGCTTGTCCATATTGTGGTGATTGGTTGAGATCAATCTATAGTAAGAATCTCAACAAAAATATTTATCTTCGACATCGACGATTCTTGCCTGATGATCATCCATTAAGATCTAAAAGAGAAGCGATACATTTTAATGGAAAGCTTGAAACAGGTCAGTGTCCAAAACCTATGACGCCTATGGATTGGTATAAAAAATGGACAGATGGACCTCTGATAGATCCAGAAGCAGAAATCTTCAGTGATGATTCAGATAATGAGTATGTGAACAAAGGTAAAGGGAAATTGGCACTCGCAGAGAACATATCAATATGGTATTCTTTGGAGTATTGGAAAGAGTTAAAAGTATGTCATCTTCTTGATCCTATGCATATATTCAAAAATATTGGTTATTCACTATGGCAGCATCTTCTTGGACTAAAAGATACCACAACATCAAGAAATGATTTGAAAGATCAAAAATCCAAACCAAAGTTATGGCCAGTTTTTGATAGACATCGACAAGAAACGACTTATGCATCTGCTCCTTGGGTACTTACGACAAAAGAGATACAAACTATCAACAATAGAATTCAATTGATCAAGACTCCTACAGGATATGGAGCATCGTTTCAAAACATGTTTACTATGGATGATAAGAGCTTATCTGGATTAAAGACCCATGACTGGCATAACTTTTTGAAACATATTTTACCTTTGGTTATCGATGGATGTACAACGAAAGGAGTACGAGATGTCATCTATCGTCTTGGATCACTTATAAGGTAATTATGATACTTTTATATTTAATATGTTTGAATATTGGATATCTTTTATTTTTTAATTAACTTCTTTACAATTGTTTTTATGATTTGTATAGGTGGATTACATCCAAAGAGATCGATAAAAATTCGATCCCACAAAAAAAACGTGAATGCAAAGAGCTACTATGTTTGATGGAAAAAGAACTTCCTACTTCATTTTTTGATATTCAAGTTCATTTACTAGTCCATCTTGTAGATGAGATAGAGATTGCCGGTGTTGTCAACACTCGATGGATGTTTTGGGTCGAGCGATTTATGGGAATACTAAAAGGTTATGTGCGACAAAGAGCAAAACCAGAAGGATCCATGGCAAAGGGTTGGATGCTTGAAGAGTGCATGTATTACGTTAGTGAGTACCTTGAAAGAGTTCATGAAGAAGCTCCACGTGCATGGACCAACGAGTCTTCTTCAAAAATAACCGATGAGGTATTATCAGGTAAGGGGGTTCCATTCTTATTTACATTTCAAGAAAAAAATGATGTTTCCACTTTTGTAGCATATAATAGCGAATGCATGCAAGCATTCGTTAGCGAGTACGAGGAACTTCAAAGTCTCCAAAGTAAAAGGCGAAAAAACAAAAGATCTAGACGTAATCTCGATAATAATGAGATTACAGATATACCTTCTTTCACGGATTGGCTATATAGTCGTTTGCAACGCGCCAACGCAAATAATGAAGAAATCTCAGATGAGCAAAGAGAGTTAATGATGGGTTGTGAACAAAAGGTAATTTTATTAAAATATATATTTTATTTTTTTCATATATGTATGTTAGTTTCTATTTACTAATTCAATTTATTTTGCAGGCTCGAATGTTCACTAATATGTGGGCTTTTGGACAGCATATTAGAATCAAATCCATTGATTCTTTACGTAAAACAGAGGATTCTAGTATTGTTGCTTGTTTCAAGCAACTATCACGTGCTAGCTCAAAAGACACGAACCTTATAGATGGCGAACTTGGTTACGTAGGAACTATTGTTGGTATCTACGAAATTTCATTTCGTACATTCAAACAGGTAGAAAAAAGTTTATATATTTTTTTTAGAGTTAGTTTTTTTTTAAGCACCTAATAATGGGACGTTTTTGTTGTTATATATTGTGATAGGTCATTTTGAAGGTTGACTGGTATCGAGCGGAGTATAAAGGTAGTAATTCTACAATAAGAAAGGAATGATCTGGGTTTTGGGCAATTGATTCTTCCAAGGTAATGCGATCTACTAAAGAACCATATATTCTTCCTAGGCATATTGAACAAGCATTTTTTTATAAAAACCCAGATGCTCATCCTTGGTGGCAAGTCATTCATGTGCAACCTAGAGGTAGGTCATTGTTTGAACAGTTTATTGTTAGAGAGATTGAAGAAAGTCCTCTTGATGATTCAGCATCAGATACTGATACATCAACATCTGGAATAGAAATTAGACTCATTATACGTGATAATGATACTAATCTTTTTTATGAAGAGGATAATTCTCTACATGCTGATTCTACTGATGAGGAAGAGGAATTACCAGAAATAGATATTAATCCACCAATAGATGATGTGATTCATGAGAACATAGATTTAACAATAGAAGAAATAAATGAAATCAATAAGGATAATGAAGATGAGACTATATTGATGTCTTACCAAAATGATGGCAATAATGAAAACATATGAGCAGATTAGATAGTAACTTGAAGCTTCTGAATGGATATATATAATAGGTTTTTTTTTATTAACTTGAATAACGATGAATCCTACTAGAGAGATGAAATCATGTTCTTCTAAGTTAGAACATGAAGCTCGGGGGTATGCCTAATTATTTTATATATAGCTTTATCTTCGAGGAGTAAATTTTTATCATGTATGTATGCATATGTGTGTGTATTCATGTGTATTATATGTATACATATATTAGTATGCATATATATGTATTTCATGTATATGTATGTGTTTGCATGTGTGTGATATATGTATACATGTATTCATGTACGTAATATATGCAAGTGTTTATAATTGTGTACATGTATATATGTATATGTGTCTATGTGTAAATATGTACATGTAAATATGTATGCATGTATATATATGTTTATGTGTTCATGTAGGCATGTACATGTATGTGTAAATATGTACATGTAAATATGTTAGTATGTATATATATATTTATGTGTGCATTTAGGCATGTATGTGTGAAGCATAATATATCTACTCCATTTTATATTTATGTATCCTATCTACATGATGTGTATATATCTTTACATATATTAAGAATCATGATCCTCGTTGATTCGAGTAGCTATATATAGAGGCATAAGGTTGGGAGGAGAGACATCTCTCTAGTAGGACGTCGGAGGTGTATATATACTTCAAACATATGGCTAAAAGGTTTTATATGTATATGTATATACATTTTTATTTTAGATTTTTTTATATGTATATATATATATATATATATATATATATATATATATATATATATATATATATATATATATATATATATATATATATATATAGATACATACATACATACATATATACACACACACATACATACATACATGGATTATATTATATTACATACATAGCAGTAAATATATACTACATACATACGTGTAATGTAATACACACATTTTTATGTATATATACACATAGTATATACATATTACATTTATACACAACACATAGATGTATACATACATGATACACATGCATACATACATACTACAAAAATAGAAACATGTATATTAGATACATATATAAGTTAATATACATGCCTTTCAGTAAACATAGAGTAATAGATTTTAGGAATGACATCATACATACATAGATGCATATATAGATACATACATACGTACATACATACATAGCTCTCTCTCTCTCTCTCTCTCTCTCTCTCTCTCTCTCATATACATACATACCGTGCATTGTCGCGACGATGAGCCATAAGTGTCCGCATCTCTTTTAAACACCACTTAAGGGACCATCCTGTCCCAAACTCTGTCTCAAGTGAACTAAGCACGTACTTTTTATCCCTCTCATCATGCTCACTACAAAAATAAAAAACATAATGTAAATAAAACATAAGATATACATTTCAATTTATATGTAAAACTTTTACTTACTTCCATGGTAAGTGGATAAAGCGCAGGTAAGAGTCGCATAGTGCCCGCATTCTTCTCTTGAACTCCAATCCATTCCCTATGTACACAATGTTCCCCTCCGGCTCTATGTCGCACTCTAGTCCTAAGGTGCCTATGCATGTCCTCATAGGCAACTCTGCTCTGCTATCACGTGCTGGAGGTGGTATAGGTGTCCTAAAAATAGATAGATAGAAATAAATAAAAATATGTGCTATAATATCATTAAAAAAAATTATGAAAAAAAACATACCTATGAGCAGATAGCTCTCTTCCTGCATGTGGATCCGCAGAAGAGCCCTCGTCTGATCGCGTAAGCATCTGGATCGTATAATCCAGCTCCTCATCGGACATGTCTGCGTAGTCCCGCATTATGGCCCCTAGAGTATCTGACGGAACTCTTGCTCTCATAAGACTTTTTATGAGAGTGAGTTTCGCCTTTCTCTCTTTACTGGGATCCATAATACCTAACATATAAAACAAAATGGTTAGAAATCAATATATATATACGTGTATGTGTGTGTATGCATGTGTATGTGTGTGCATGCATGTGTATGTGTGTGTATGCATCTGTGTGTATGTGTGTAGGTATATGTGTGTGTTGTCTATGTGTATGTGTGTGTGTCTATGAGTGTGTATGTGTTTATGTATATGTATGTATCTACGTGTGTGTATGTATCTATGTGTGTATGTGTATGCATGTATGTATGCATGTGTGTGTATGCATATGTATGTGTGTGTATGCATCATTATGTGTGTCTATGTATGCATTTGTACGTGTGTATGCATCATTGCATGTGCATGTGTCTATGTGTGTATGTGTGTGTATGTGTGTGTGTGTCTATGTGTATGTGTGTGTGTTTATGAGTGTGTATGTGTTTATATGTATGTATGTATCTATGTGTGTCTATGTGTCTAAGTGTGTATGTGTATGCATGTATGTATGCATATGTATGTGTATGCATATGTATGTGTGTGTATGCATTATTATGTGTGTCTATGTATGCATGTGTATGTGTGTATGCATCATTACGTGTGTATGTATCTATGTGTGTATGTGTGTGTGTATATGTGTTTGTATGTGTGTATGCATGTGTGTGTGTATGCATGTGTATGTGTATATGTGTATATGTGTATATGTGTGTGTATATGTGTGTATGCATGTGTGTGTGTATATGTGTGTATATGTTTGTATGCATGTGTGTGTATGCATATGTATGTGTGTGTATGCATTATTATGTGTGTCTATGTATGCATGTGTATGTGTGTATGCATCATTACGTGTGCATGTGTCTATGTGTGTATGTGTGTGTATATGTGTGTGTGTCTATGTGTATGTGTGTGTGTCTATGAGTGTGTATGTATGTATCTATGTGTGTGTATGTGTATGCATGTATGTATGCATATGTGTGTGTATGCATATGTATGTGTGTGTATGCATAATTATGTGTGTATGTGTCTATGTGTGTATGTGTGTGTGTATACATTATGACAGTGTATGTAAGCATGTGCATTATGTATGCATATAAGTATGTATGTATGCATATGCATATGCATTATGTATGCATATGCATATGTATGCATATGCATATGCATTATGTATGCATATGCATATGCATTATGTATGCATATGCATATGCATTATGTATGCATATGCATTATGTATGCATATGCATATGCATTATGTATGCATATGCATATGCATTATGTATGCATATGCATATGCATTATGTATGCATATGCATATGCATGTGTATGCATATGCATGTGTATGCATATGCATGTAAGTATGTATGTATGCATATGTGTGTGTATGCATATGCATGTAAGTATGTATGTATGCATATGCATATGCAATATGTATGCATGTATGTATATGTGTGTGAATGTGTGTGAATGTGTGTGTGAATGTGTGTGTACATGTGTCTGTATGTGTGTATGCATGTGTATGTGTGTGTATGCATCATTATGTGTGTATGTGTGTGTACATGTCTGTATGTGTGTATGCATGTGTATGTGTTTGTATGCATCATTATGTGTGTATGTGTGTGTATGTGTGTGTGTCTATGTGTATGTGTGTATGTGTGTGTGTCTATGTGTATGTGTGTATGCATGTGTATGTGTGTATGTGTCTATGTGTGCATGTGTGTGTATATACTATATGTGTGTGTGTCTATGTGTATGTGTGTGTACCTATGAGTGTGTATGTGTTTATGTGTGTATGTGTCTATGTGTGTGTATGTGTTTATGTGTGTATGTGTATGTGTGTGTATGTCTCTCTATGTGTGTGTGTATATGTGTGTCTATGTGTGTATGCATGTGTATGTGTGTGGATGCATCATTATGTGTGTATGTGTCTGTGAGTGTATATGTGTGTGTATGTGTGTGAGCGTCTATGTGTGTGTATGTGTGTGCGCGTCTATGTGTATGTGTGTCTGTGTGTGTATGTGTGTGTATCTATGAGTATGTATGTGTTCATGTGTGTGTATGTGTCTATGTGTGTATGTATCTGTGTGTGTATGTATCTATGCATGTGCATTATGTATGCATGTAAGTATGTATGTACATTATATGCATATGCATATGCATTATGTATGCAAATGTATGCATGTATGTGTTTATGTGTGTATGTCTCTCTATGTGTGTCACGTGTGTATGCATATATGTGTGTGTATGTGTGTGTATATGTGTCTGTATGTGTGTATGCATGTGTATGTGTGTGTATGCATGTGTGTGTATGCATGTGTATGTGTGTATGTGTCTATGTGTGCATGTGTGTGTATATACTATATGTGTGTGTGTCTATGTGTATGTGTGTGTACCTATGAGTGTGTATGTGTTTATGTGTGTATGTGTCTATGTGTGTGTATGTGTTTATGTGTGTATGTGTATGCATGTATGTGTATGTGTGTGTATGTCTCTCTATGTGTGTGTGTATGCATATGTGTGTGTGTGTGTATATGTGTCTGTATGTGTGTATGCATGTGTATGTGTGTGTATGCATGTGTATGTGTGTATGTGTCTATGTGTGCATGTGTGTGTATATACTATATGTGTGTGTATCTATGTGTATGTGTGTGTACCTATGAGTGTGTATGTGTTTATGTGTGTATGTGTCTATGTGTGTGTATGTGTTTATGTGTGTATGTGTATGCATGTATGTGTATGTGTGTGTATGTCTCTCTATGTGTGTGTGTATGCATATGTGTGTGTGTGTGTATATGTGTGTCTATGTGTGTATGCATGTGTATGTGTGTGGATGCATCATTATGTGTGTATGTGTCTGTGAGTGTATATGTGTGTGTATGTGTGTGAGCGTCTATGTGTGTGTATGTGTGTGCGCGTCTTGTGTATGTGTGTCTATGTGTGTATTTGTGTGTATGTGTGTGTGTCTGCGTATGTGTGTGTGTGTCTATGCGTGTATATGTGTGTGTGTGAGTGTGTGTGTGCGCATACCTTGTGTATGTCTCGCTTCTCTCTCTCCCTCTCGCGCGCTGTATGTCTCTCTCTCTCTCTCGGTCTGTATTCTTCCTCGCGTTCAAGGCCCGGCACAAATGTGCCGGGAGAATTGAATTTTTTTTTTTACATTCCAGAGAGTCGCATATGCGACGCTCTGCAGTTTGCCATCGTCGTTAAGTGCGTCGCTAACCTGCGACGCTACTAGCGACGCTTCTGGTTTAGCGTCGCTTATGCGACGCTATCGTCGCTTATGCGACGCTATCGTCGCTTATGCGATGCTATCGTCGCTTATGCGACGATGCTCGGCCAAAAAAAAAAATCCGAAATTTTTACCGTCGCTTATGCGACGGTTTCGTCGCATAAGCGACGGTTTTCGTTTTTTTCCCGATTCGGGGGCGTCGCTACGCCCCCCTTTTTCTTGTAGTGTTAGTATGCATATATATGTATTTCATGTATATGTATGTGTTTGCATGTGTGTGATATATGTATACATGTGTTAAATATGCATGTGTATATATGCATATGCATTTATGTAAAATATTCATGTATTCATGTACGTAATATATGCAAGTGTTTATAATTGTGTACATGTATATATGTATATGTGTCTATGTGTAAATATGTACATGTAAATATGTATGCATGTATATATATGTTTATGTGTGCATGTAGGCATGTACATGTATGTGTAAATATGTACATGTAAATATGTTAGTATGTATATATATATTTATGTGTGCATTTAGGCATGTATGTGTGATGCATAATATATCTACTCCATTTTATATTTATGTATCTTATCTACATGATGTGTATATATCTTTACATATGTTATGATCCTCGTTGATTCGAGTAGCTATATATAGAGGCATAAGGTTGGGAGGAGAGACATCTCTCTAGTAGGACGTCGGAGGTGTACATATACTTCAAACATATGGCTAAAAGCTTGAATTAGAGTTTTTAAATTAGGGATTTCAAAACCCTAATATCGAGATTAGTGTTCTCTCTCTCTCTCTCTCTCTCTCTCTCTCTCTCTCTCTCTCTCTCTCTCTCTCTCTCTCTCTCTCTCTCTCTCTCTCTCTCTCTCTCTCTCTCTCTCTCTCTCTCTCTCTCTCTCTCTCTCTCTCTCTCTCTCTCTCTCTCTCATATACATACATACCGTGCATTGTCGCGACGATGAGCCATAAGTGTCTGCATCTCTTTTAAACACCATTTAAGAGACCACCATGTCCCAAACTCCGTCTCAAGTGAACTGAGCACGTACTTTTTATCCCTCTCATCATGCTCACTACGAAAATAAAAAACATAATACAAATAAAACATAAGATATATATTTCAATTTATATGTAAAACTTTTACTTACTTCCACGGTAAGTGGATAAAGCGCAGGTAAGAGTCGCATAGTGCGCACATTCTCCTCTTGAACTCCAATCCATTTCCTATGTATACAATATTCCCCTCTGGCTCTATGTCGCACTCTAGTCCTAACGTGCCTATGCATGTCCTCATAGGCAACGTCTCTGCTCTGCTATCACGTGCTGGAGGTGGTATAGGTGTCCTGAAAATAGATAGATAGAAATAAATAAAAATATGTGCTATAATATCATTTAAAAAGTTTATGAAAAAAAACATACCTATGAGCAGATAGCTCTCTTCCTACGTGTGGAGCCGTAGAAGAGCCCTCGTCTGATCACGTAAGCATCTGGATCGTATAATCCAGCTCCTCATCAGACATCTCTGCGTAGTCCCGCATTATGGCCCCTAGAGTATCTGACGGAACTCTTGCTCTCATAAGACTTTTTATGAGAGTGAGTTTCGCCTTTCTCTCTCTACTGGGATCCATAATACCTAACATATAAAACAAAATGGTTAGAAATCAATATATATACGTGTATGTGTGTGTATGCATGTGTATGTGTGTGTATGCATCATTATGTGTGTAATTGTATGTGTGTTTGTGTGTGTGTATATGTGTGTGTGTGTGTGTGTGTCTATGTGTATGTGTGTGTGTCTATGAGTGTGTATGTGTTTATGTGTATGTATGTATCTATGTGTGTGTATGTGTCTATGTGTGTATGTGTATGCATGTATGTATGCATATATGTGTGTATGCATGTGTATGTGTGTGTATGCATCATTATGTGTGTATGTGTCTATGTGCGTATGTGTGTATGTATATGTGTGTGTTGTCTATGTGTATGTGTGTGTGTCTATGAATGTGTATGTGTTTATGTATATGTATGTATCTATGTGTGTGTATGTGTCTATGTGTGTATGTGTATGCATGTATGTATGCATATGTGTGTGTATGCATATGTATGTGTGTGTATGCATCATTATGTGTGTCTATGTATGCATGTGTATGTGTGTATGCATCATTACGTGTGTATGTGTGTATGCATCATTACGTGTGCATGTGTCTATGTGTGTATGTGTGTGTATATGTGTGTGTGTCTATGTGTATGTGTGTGTGTTTATGAGTGTGTATGTGTTTATGTGTATGTATGTATCTATGTGTGTGTATGTGTCTATGTGTGTATGTGTATGCATGTATGTATGCATATGTGTGTGTATGCATATGTATGTGTGTGTATGCATCATTATGTGTGTCTATGTATGCATGTGTATGTGTGTATGCATCATTACGTGTGTATGTGTCTATGTGTGTATGTGTGTGTGTATATGTGTTTGTATGTGTGTATGCATGTGTATGTGTGTGTATGTATCTATGTGTGTGTATGTATCTATGTGTGTGTATGTGTCTATGTGTGTATGTGTATGCATGTATGTATGCATATGTGTGTGTATGCATGTGTATGAGTGTGTATGCATATGTGTGTGTATGCATGTGTATGAGTGTGTATGCATCATTATGTGTGTACGTGTCTATGTGTGTATGTGTGTAGGTATATGTGTGTGTTGTCTATGTGTATGTGTGTGTGTCTATGAGTGTATATGTGTTTATGTATATGTATGTATCTATGTGTGTGTATGTATCTATGTGTGTATGTGTATGCATGTATGTATGCATATGTGTGTGTATGCATCATTTTGTGTGTCTATGTATGCATGTGTATGTGTGTATGCATCATTACGTGTGCATGTTTCTATGTGTGTATGTGTGTGTGTGTGTCTATGTGTATGTGTGTGTGTTTATGAGTGTGTATGTGTTTATGTGTATGTATGTATCTATGTGTGTGTATGTGTCTATGTGTGTATGTGTATGCATGTATGTATGCATATGTGTGTGTATGCATATGTATGTGTGTGTATGCATCATTATGTGTGTCTATGTATGCATGTGTATGTGTGTATGCATCATTACGTGTATGTGTCTATGTGTGTATGTGTGTGTGTATGTGTGTGTGTCTATGTGTATGTGTGTGTGTCTATGAGTGTGTATATATTTATGTGTATGTATGTATCTATGTGTGTGTATGTGTATGCATGTATGTATGCATATGTGTGTGTATGCATATGTATGTGTGTGTATGCATAATTATGTGTGTATGTGTCTATGTGTGTATGCGTGTGTGTATACATTATGACAGTGTATGTAAGCATGTGCATTATGTATGCATATAAGTATGTATGTATGCATATGCATATGCATTATGTATGCATATGCATATGCATTATGTATGCATATGCATATGCATTATGTATGCATATGCATATGCATTATGTATGCATATGCATATGCATTATGTATGCATATGTGTGTGTGTGTATGCATATGTAAGTATGTATGTATGCATATGTGTGTGTGTATGCATATGCATGTAAGTATGTATGTATGCATATGCATATGCAATATGTATGCATGTATGTGTATGTGTGTATGCATATATGTGTGTGAATGTGTGTGTACATGTGTCTGTATGTGTGTATGCATGTGTATGTGTGTGTATGCATCATTATGTGTGTATGTGTGTGTATCTATGAGTATGTATGTGTTCATGTGTGTGTATGTGTCTATGTGTGTATGTATCTGTGTGTGTGTATGTATCTATGCATGTGCATTATGTATTCATGTAAGTATGTATGTACATTATATGCATATGCATATGCATTATGTATGCAAATGTATGCATGTATGTGTTTATGTGTGTATGTCTCTCTATGTGTGTGTATGCATATATGTGTGTGTATGTGTGTATGTGTGTGTATATGTGTCTGTATGTGTGTATGCATGTGTATGTGTGTGTATGCATGTGTATGTGTGTGTATGCATGTGTATGTGTGTATGTGTCTATGTGTGCATGTGTGTGTATATACTATATGTGTGTGTGTCTATGTGTATGTGTGTGTACCTATGAGTGTGTATGTGTTTATGTGTGTATGTGTCTATGTGTGTGTATGTGTTTATGTGTGTATGTGTATGCATGTATGTGTATGTGTGTGTATGTCTCTCTATGTGTGTGTGTATATGTGTGTCTATGTGTGTATGCATGTGTATGTGTGTGGATGCATCATTATGTGTGTATGTGTCTGTGTGTGTATATGTGTGTGTATGTGTGTGCGCGTCTATGTGTGTGTATGTGTGTGCACGTCTATGTGTATGTGTGTGTGTCTACGAGTGTGTATGTTTGGATGTGTGTGTGTATGAATGTGTGTCTATGCGTGTGTATGTTTGGATGTGTAAGTGTATATGTGTGTCTATGTGTGTATGCATGTGTATGTGTGTGAATGCATCATTATGTGTGTGCATGTATATGTGTGTGCATGTGTATATGTGTGTGCATGTTTATGCATTATGTGTGCATGTGTGTATGTGTATGCATTATGCATTGTGAATGTGTGTATATGTGTGTGTATTTGTGTGTATGTGTGTGTGTCTATGTGTATGCGTGTGTGTCTATGCGTGTATATGTGTGTGTACATATGTATGTGTGTGTAAGTGTGTGTGTGTGCGCATACCTGCCAATGGTCTCGCTCTCTCTCTCTCCCTCTTGCGCGTGCTCTCTCTCTCTCTCTCTCTCTCTCTCTCTCTCTCTCTCTCTCTCTCTCTCTCTCTCTCTCTCTCTCTCTCTCTCTCTCTCTCTCTCTCTCTCTCTCTCTCTCTCTCTCGGTCTCTCTGTTCTTGCTCGCGTCCAAGTCCCGACACAAATGTGCCGAGAGAAATGAAATTTTTTTTTTTTACATTCCAGAGCATCGCATATGCGACGCTCTGCAGTTTGCCAACGTCGTTAAATGCGTCGCTAATCAGCGACGGTAATAGCGACGCTTTTTAAGTAGCGTCGCTTATGCGACAAGGGTCAGACAAAAAAAAAATCCGAAATTCCTACCGTCGCTTATGCGACGACTTCGTCGCATAAGCGACGGTTCTCGTTTTTTTCCCGATTCGGGGGTGTCGGTACGCCCCCCTTTTTCTTGTAGTGTCAATCTGGTTGAGAAGCACTTTGGTCTTTTAAGTGCTTCGCATAAATGTGCGCTACTTCAATAGTCATCCGAAGTCTTAGGAGCAATTGTTTTTACTTCTTTTTTAATATTCTTATCTAGAACTCTAATAAATCCATATACCTTATGGAAATTGTATAAAGTTTGCAACTTATGAACAATTTGATGATATTTGGAGATGTTGTTACTACAGGCTTTCCATGTTGGAACACATTCTCACATTCTATCTTTCTCTATGTTTTTCTCTCTGAGTCAACTCTATCTACTAGTTTATTCCGTTGAGCCATTATTTTCTTGCATCCTCCACTGTAAGTCTCTCTTTTTGATAGGTTTTTCTATGAATAGTTCAGGAACCAAGCTGGGAAAAGTTGAACCTATGATCGAGCTTTTACTATCTAGGTTGTCTTCCTTGTTGGTGGTGTAGTCATCATCTTTGCTTAGGACGTACTCTTCCATGTTGTCTTCCCTTCTTGTCGTATAAATCTTGGTCATTTTCTCATCCTTGAAAGCCTCATTTTGGTTTAGTTCCTCTAAGCGGTTGACTTCTTTCTCTAAATTATTGAATATATAAGTTTATGGAAAGTAACAAGAGAGGGAGGTACTCGTCCTCAAAGAGACCTTCTAGCTTCTCCTCCTCATATGCCTTACTTCCGTGAACGAGCTATGATCAAAGAACTAAGTTTCTTTGACCAACTCTGTTTCTTGAGAGTGCTTACTCGGTTGATCAAAACCAATTTTTAAGATGAAATTTCTTTGTTAACCATAAGTGGCACATTCTCGTTAATTGGGTTCTTCTTTAGGGTTTTCTACCTCAAGGGGAGTGGTTCAACATCCCCAATGTCAATATTGATCTTAGAGGTCAACTCCTTACTTATATCTGCTTCGACACAAATCTAAGGATGCAATCTCGCATTGAATGAACACACGACTTGCTAGCTTTAGATTTGCAAGGCCTGGAAAGCCATCTCGTTGTTCTCAAAAACCAAAAGGACATGGTTTGCAAGTAGAAATCGGCAATTGCTTACAACTAGGCCGTGTAGGAATGACTCCTTACAAAACCATTGGCAAAGGGACTCAACATGCAGCTTCGGGCCGAAAAGTTGGCCGATGAGGCAAACTCTCTTGAGCTCTTCTTGCTTCTTCGAAATCTCAGCCCTTGGGAGGAGACAATCGGGGGTTGAACCCCATATAATTACAAGAGGGAAGATCCAATGCTCTTGTTCCCCACAATCGGACCTACATTATCGAACATGAAGGATGGGGCAACGCCAACCATCACCAGCCAAGAGGGGAGAGAGAGAGAGAGAGAGAGAGAGATAGATAGTTTCCATCTCTTAGGATCAAATTAGGTGTTAGCTTGATCCTAGGCTTTCTTCAAGTTTTCTCTTGCCATCTTAAGTATGAAACTCATTTCATTCGAAAAGACTTGTGAAGCTTGGATTCTTTCATGTTGTAATACAATTATGTAAGTGGCTTTTGGCTCAAACCCATACATAAGCATAAATAAAATAAAACTTGTGACTTAATCCTTTGAAGTGTTACAAGAAAATTCAACAAGAGGTAAATAATCTTCCCATTCTGTTTGTTTGTGGGAGACAAGCATGTAATGTCTTAAAAAACTTGATTAAATCTTCTGTTTGACCATCCATATGAGGATGTCTTGATGAATTCATGGACAGTTTTGTTCCTAACTACCTAAAGACAACCCTCCAAAAGTGGCTTGTGAACTTTGTGTCTTCACTGGATGCTATGTCATGAGGGAGGCCATAAAGTCGATGGTGTTCAACAAACAACTTAGCTGACTCTAGAATCTTTATTAGTGCGAGTTGGAATGACCTTGACCATTTTAATCAAACAAACAACTATAATAGACTGAGTCATATCCTTTTTTGTTTTTTAAGCAATCCCATTATGAAATCCATGGAAATGCTTTCCCATTTCCTAGATGGAATGTATAAAGGATTCAGTGGTCCATTAATCCTAAGTATTTTCAATTTATTAATTTGGAACTTATGATATTTTAGAACATAACTTTGAACATCTTTATGGAGACTATCCAATAAAAATGTTTCTTTACTAACTCATAAGTTTTGTTATTGCTAGAATGCCCTACATTATGACATTCAGACAAGGCTTTTTACAAACTTCTTGATTACTTGGAATACAAAGCTTATCTTTGTATAACAGAGAATCATCTTTTATGAAGTAATGCTTGAATGAAGTACTCAAACATTCTCCATCACCAGCCAAAAGGGGAGAGAGAGAGAGGCAAACAAACCTCCAACACCTCAATCTAAAAACCAAAACAGAGCTGCTTGGTTGTGGCGATGCCTCCATTTGAGTCTGCCAGCCGCATCTGCTCGTAGCGAGTGGATTCAATCCAGTCTCCCAACAAGCAATCCACTCGGGGCGAGTGGATGATGGGCTGGTAGATAACAAGTCTTTTCTCTCCCACACTAGACTATACTCGAAGACATGCTCATTGGAAAACGAGGATTATGCTCTCGGAGAGATATGGCAAAGTTCTGCTCCTCCAGCTCGCCTGTCGCAGTGATGGTGGCGTCATTTGCTTCTCTTGCAGAAGGCCGAGGTCCTGAAGCTCCAAGACCACCTATTCTCTCACCATCTCCGAATCCACTACTGGAGTTTGCCTTCTACCGCATCTCTGCTTCTGTTTTCGTGGAGCTCATACCTCTGCGGAAATCGCTACGTGAGATTTACGCTCATCATCTCGCCTCTCGACAGTGCAATGCTGCTTGGAAAGGCATCAGGAATGAGGAGCTGTAGTCGCACTCTTCGTTGCTTAGTGAAGAGCATCGATGACCAATTTCAGATAATCCAAGTCGCTGATGTGATAGTTGATGGTAATCGGAGGCACATATACAAAGGAACAATCCACTTGATTCGACAAAAAATAAATAAATAAATAAATAATAATAATAATAATAATTTTGGGGACATAAAAAAGGGGAGCATCTCTTGAAAGAAAGAAGCCCGTTATGACTCTTATTTGTGATTTGATTCATTATGTATTGCTTAAAACACAAACAAGATGTGTTCTATCTCTTTAAAATGTTCAAGGAAATGGTGAAAACTAGAAATGTACGTTTGTCAAACTCCTAAGATTCGATGGAGGGCAATAGTATTTTTTTTCAGGAGTTTTATTTGAGTTCTTACATACATATGGCATAAAAAAGGCAATTCCCATGTGATGGTGAAAAAGAAAACGATTGCAAAAAGTTTTATAACTATGATAAATGAAATGGAGGATGTTGACTTGTTATTGGACTAATGTTGTGTCTACTAGAATTTATATCACGATTAGGGCACACGCATTGTATGTACATAGTACTACCCATTATGAAGAATTACACGAAAAATAGGTGCATCTCATATGAAAGTGAATGGATCTGTAAGTCATTTTCATTTGCCTAGTGAGCTAGCACACATGCTAGATTGTAGATCACAAAGGTATACTTTTATGGGTTTTGGATGAAAAGAAAAGGTCTAATCTGTAACTCATTTTCATTTGCCTAGTGAGCTAGCACACATGCTAGATTGTAGATCACAAAGGTATAATTTTATGGGTTTTGGATGAGAAGAAAAGGTCTATGGGATCTGTAACTCATTTTCATTTGCCTAGTGAGCTAGCACACATGCTAGATTGTAGATCACAAAGGTATATTTATATGGTTTTTGGATGAGAATAAAAGTCTTATGGGTTTCATGACCCTGAGAACAAATGACATAAAGCGTCTTGTCATGTGATATTTCATCAAATTCTTTCTTGGTATGGATATGAAGGCCACATGTCGGTAAATGCTGTACAAATCGAATGAAAAAAGGCATAAATAACTTAATCTCAATCAAACATAGAGCTTATGTGAGAAACCTCTAGATTACCACCACCACCAACATGAAAGATGAATGGCCACCTAATCAAATACCTCTATATATAGCACTCTCCAAGGGAGACAAGTCCATGCTAAGAATCAATGTGTCAAGCATGTAACTACATAAGCTCCAAGTGTTGCAGTTAAATCGACTTGAACCTTCTAGGCCACAACCTCTTACTAGAGGCTCAACCCTTGTAGCCACTAGGCCACTCTACAACCCTTGATTTTTAGTGCACAACACTTATTCTTAAATCCGACTTACTAGATTCAAGCCCTCACAATAATGGCCAAACACTTTACTTTATAACATGCTTCCCCCCTTGGAACGATTTTCATTCTCAACAATAGATTTATACATAAATATACATACACCCATGAGCCCATGATCCAAACATTATGGAGCATGTTTTCATCTTTTTATGAGATTTTTCGCTTATTCAACTTGAAGAGAGGGGAACCTACTTTGAATGGAACTAACACGTTCCCATGTTGTGTTTTTTTATGTTCTCCTTTCTACTTTGCTAGATAGTCTTTTCACAATTGAATTCCTGTACATTTATCACTAGTGCATAGTATACTTTGTGGTTCATGCAGAACATATTAAATTGACATGGGTAGGACTATAACTTTTGGGGACACTAAGCTATTAGTGTCGGTTAACTTCTTCTTTTTATGACTGACATGAAAATTGCATGTATCTTAGAATATAAAGGTAGATCCAAATCATAAACTAGGATCCCAACCTTTCTTAAGACTTTGAAAGGACCAAAAACCTATGGTGAAAGATTAGGACATGGACCACTCTTAGGAGTTTCAAACTTTTTAGGAACTATGAGATATAACTAATCTCCAACTTGAAAAGAAACTTCCCATCTCTTAGGATCTAATAGGTGTTAGCTTGATCCTAGGCTTTCTTCAAGTTTTCTCTTGCCATCTTAAGTTTGAAACTCATTTCATTCAAAAAAAGCTTGGACTCTTTCATGTTTTAGTACAATTATGTAAGTGGCTTTCGGCTCAAGCCAATACATAAGCATAAATAAAGTAAAACTTGTGAATTAATCCTTTGAAGTGTTACAAGAAAAGTCAATAAGAGGTAAATAATCTTCCCATTTTGTTTGTTTGTGGGAGACAAGCATGTAATATCTTCTAAAACTTGATTAAATCTTCTTGTTTGACCATCCATATGAGGATGTTTTGATGTATTCATGGATATTTTTGTTCCTAACTGGCTAAAGACAACCCTCCAAAAGTGGCTTGTGAACTTTATGTCTTCACTGAAAACTATGTCGTGAGGGAGGGCATAAAGTCTATAAAGGTGTTCAACAAACAACTTGGTCGACTATAGGATCATTACTAGTGCGTATTGGAATGAGCTTGACCATTTTAATCAAACAATCAACTATAACCTAGATTGAGCCATATCCTTTTTTGGTTTTTAAGCAATCCCATTATGAAATCCATGGAAATGCTTTCCCATTTCCCAGATGGAGTGTATAAAGCATTAAGTAGTCCAATAATCCTGTGTTTTCAGTTTATTAACTTGGACCTTAGGATATTTTAGAACATAAATTTCAACATATTTATGGAAACTATCCAATAAAAATGTTTCCTTGCTAATTGATAAGTTTTGCTTCAGCTTTGATTCATAATTGATGATGTCCTTGACAAAGATCTGACTTTAAAAAGATAAAAATTCTCCAAGAGAAAAGAGAGAGAGAGGGAGAGAGAGAGAGAGGGAGAGAGAGAGAGGGAGGGAGAGAGAGAGAGGGAGAGAGAGAGAGAGAGCAAAGAAGAGAAGGAGCAAATAGACCTCCAACATCTCAATCTGAAAACCAAAACAGCCCACCGTCCCCGAAACCAAAGCTCTAGGCTACCAGCCGGACCACCCTCCACGCCAATCTCCAACCTTTCTTAAGACTTTGAAAGGACCACAAACTTGTGGTGAAAGATTAGGACATGGACCACACTTATGAGTTTCAAACTTTTCAAGAACTATGAAGGCATAACTAATCTCCAACTTGAAAAGAAATTTCCCATCTCTTAGCATCTAATTAGGTGTTAGCTTGATCCTAGGCTTTCTTCAAGTTTTCTCTTGCCATCTTAAGTTTGAAACTCATTTCATTCGAAAAAGACTTGTGAAGCTTCGATTCTTTCATGTTGTAATACAATTATGTAAGTGGCTTCTAGTTCAAACCCATACATAAGCATAAATAAAATAAAACTTGTGATTTAATCCTTTGAAGTGTTATAAGAAAACAAGAAAAATTCAACAAGCGATAAATAATCTTCCCATTCTGTTTGTTTGTGGGAGACAAGCATGTAATGTCTTAAAATACTTGATTAAATCTTCTTGTTTGACCATCCTGTTGGAGTTAGACGTCTGTGGAAGCACGCGAACATCACAAGGAAGAAGAAGAAGCTTGGAGCACAACACACAAGACTGAATGTATTACTAGAGAATGTACAAAGATAAGTAGCCCATTAGGGCAATAGGCGTATATACAAGCCGGGGGGAAAAAACCTCCTAAAGAGGGAAAAAAGTGCCCCGGCGGTCCTAGAGTGTTCACACACATCACTACCTAAATATATCAACAAATCCCCCCTGGGAGTGATGCGGTGAACAAGGAGCTGGCACTCATGTATAAGGAAGTGCCGAGCTATGTGGAAATCACTCCACAAAAGGAAGTAAGCCCAAAGCTTTGCGGAAAGCTTCAAACTTCTCCCTAGGCAAAGCCTTCGTGAAAAGGTCTGCAATGTTCTCCTGCGTGGGCACATATGCCAAGCTGATCTCCCCAGCAGAGAACCTCTCCCTGACATAGTGATAATGCACCTCAATGTGCTTAGTGTGAGCATGGAACACAGGGTTCCTTGCAACTGCCAATGCGCTCTGACTGTCAGTGAAGATGGTGGTGGCAGAAGACTGGCCAACACCCAAATCAGCCATAAGGCGTCTGAGCCACACACACTCAACAGTCGCTGTGAAAGCTGCCCTATACTCAGCCTCACAACTGGAAGTGGCCACAGTAGGCTGCTTCTTGCTCAACCAAGATATACATGAGCTACCAAGCATGAAGCAAAAACCACTGGTGGACACACGAGTGTCATAGCAACCAGCCCAATTTGAGTCAGAAAAAGCATGCAAATCTGGCGGTAGTGATCCCCCCTTGGGATAAAACAACCCAAGTAGCCGAGTACCACTCAAGTAGCGAAAGATGCGCTTAACCGCTTTCCAATGCGTGACTCCTAGGCAATGCATAAACCTGCTCATCTGTGAGACAGCAAACTGAATATCTGGCCGAGTAATGCATAAGTAAATCAAGCATCCAACAGCCTGCTGATAGAGAACAACATCAAATGCATCTCCAGCATCATGAAGACTCAATCGTAAACCTGTCTCCATAGGAGTGGCAATAGGCTTACAGTCTTCAAGGCCAAAACGCTGCAATAATGTGTCAATATATTTCGTTTGACACAAAGCCATTCCACCATCAACTTGCATAAACTGAATGCCCAAATAGTGATGCAAATGCCCCAAATCAGACATCTCAAATGAGGCATGCAAATTAGCCTTGAAATCAGCAATATGCTTCTCAAGAGGACCAGTGAGCAGCATGTCGTCTACATAGACAACAATGATCAAAAGCACATCATTAGCACGCTTAACATATAAGGTGCTTTCAGTTGGACTGTTCTCAAAACCATGTGAGATAGGCATGTATTTTCTCATACCAAGCACGTGGTGCTTGCTTTAAACCATATAACGCCTTCTTTAACCTGCACACCTGGTTTTCATGCCCTTTCTGCACAAAGCCACGGGGCTGAAAAACATACACTTCTTCATGCAAGTCACCATTCAGAAATGCTGTTTTAATGTCCAACTGATGTACATTCCAACCATGATGGGCTGTAAGTGCACAAATGCTCCGAACAGTAGTCATACGGCATGTAGGTGCAAAGGTCTCATCAAAATCAATGCCTCTTTCCTGCGCATAACCCTTTGCAACAAGCGTAGCCTTATACCTGTCAACTGTACCATCAAGTTTACGCTTCAGCTTGTATACCCACTTAGTGCCAATGGCCTTCTTGCCAGGAGGCAAGTCACATAAAGACCATGTACCATTCTTCATTATAGCATCATATTCAGATTGCATAGCAGCCATCCAATTTTTTGAATTTTGTGCTTCATCAAAAGAAACAGGCTCATTCTCATCACAGAGACTAGATGCAGCCATAGCATAGCAATCTGATGCAAAGGAGGTACTATGAGAGCCTGAACGAGTACGATATGACAAAGGTGCATCTAATTTGCTGTCACGCAAAGTCTGCACCAGCCATTTTGGCATAGTTTTTGCCTGTTCAATATCAGCTCTCTCATCAACAAGTGCATCATGTAAATCTGCATCAGAAATGGAATGATCTGCATCATCATATGAAACCTGCAAAGGCTGAGAAGTTGCCTCATTAGGACCAGCGCTAGCCTGTCCACCTGTAAAAAGAGGCATCAAAGTATCATACATGTCTTTGGAGCTAACAGATGTCTCCTTAGTACATGAAAGCAATGGCTGAATAGCATCTTCCACAAAGACAACATCACGGCTAACCAGAATGCGTTTAGTCTGTGGATGATACAGACGATAGCCTTTACTTTCAGAACTGTACCCAACAAAAATACATTTTACTGCCTTATCATCCAATTTTCTGCGATGTTGTTCAGGCACTAATGCATATGCCAAACAACCAAAAACATGCAGATGAGCAACAGATGGCTTGCGGTCATGCCAAGCCTCATATGGAGTGATAGACTGCAACGCTTTGGTGGGACACCTGTTCAGTACATATGCTGCACACATGATAGCCTCAAGCCAGAAACTATGTGGTAAAGCCTGACTTTTGACCATGCACCTCGCCATCTCCATGAGTGACCTGTTCTTTCGTTCAGCAACTCCATTCTGTTGAGGTGTATACGGCACTATACACTGGTGTTTTATCCCACGTTCAGCCAGAAATGCATTAAAATCTGAAGACATATATTCCCCCCCTCGATCAGAACGGAGGGTGCCCATTTTACATGCTGACAGATTTTCAGCCAAAACCAAAAACTGTTTGAAGCACATGAACACTTCAGACTTTGCTTTGAGTGGATATACCCATGCATGCCTGGAAAAATCATCAATGAAAGTCACGAAGTAAAGGTAATTTCCAAAAGAGGGTGTCTGCATAGGACCACAGACATCACTATGTACAAGCTGCAATTTCTGCATAGCCCGAACTGAACGATCTTTTGGAAAGGAAGAACGCTGCATTTTGCCCAAAATACAGCCTTCACAAACATGTTTTCCAGGTGCCTCAAGTTTGGGCAAAGAGGACACCATTTCAGATTTCTGCAGGCGTAACAAACTAGCAAAATTCAGATGACCAAAGCGTGCATGCCAAAGCTTTGCATCTGACATAGCCTGAGAATCATGAACTGCACATGCCGAATCATTCACAGATCTTTCATAGTCTATGAGCTTATACAGCCCACGACATAAAATGCCAGAAGCAATAATCACATCGCCATTTGAGAGATCATGGACTGTACACCTGTCATCAACGAATTTCACAACCAAGCCAATCTTGGCTAATGCAGAAACTGATAACAGGTTCTTTTTGATCCCTGGCACAAATAAAGCATCTGACAAAGTGAAAGAACTACCATCAGTAGTAGTCAGAATGATCTCACCAACTCCCATAACAGGATAAGAGGAGTTATTGGCGCATGTGACAGTATTCCCTATAGGGGCAGGCTCGAGTGAAGAGAAGAAACTGCGCTGCGAGGTAATATGTTTGGTCGCCCCACTATCAAAGTACCAAACATCTGAGTCTACTGCAGACATGCACTGATCATGAGAAGATGGGTCAAAACTGCAGACAGTAGTAAACGCCCATTCTTCTTCCTGCACAAGATTTGCAGACTCTGTTTTTGGTGTAGAGGCCTCTACAACAACCATTCCAGCCTCTTTCTTCTTTGCCTCTTTAGCAGTACTTTACTATAATATAATCATTTCCTTTACAGTACTTGCAGAACAATTTCTGCTTTTCTGATTTCTTCTCATCTTTATCCTGGTTCTTCGATTGTGCAACATTTGCAGATTTCTGCTTACTAGTAGAAGAGCTCCATTTTCCTTTGCCCTTCTGACTAGCCAGGAAAGCTTGATCTGCAACACGCATAATGGACCTGTTCTGCCTGGACTGATCTTCCTGCAACAGAACAGAGACTAATTCCTCAAATGACAAGGCATTCGGATTGCCTTTCATCATCAATCGAAGAGTAGAGGCAAAACTCTGATATGAATCAGGAAGGCCATTCAGAACGGTCTGCACAAGTGAGCTATCTGGTATAACCTCATCAGCAGAAATCAATTGTTCCTTCAGGTCTTTGATCTTTGTAAGAAAACTGTCCATCGAATCACCTTCATTCATATGCTCACTCTCCAACTGTTTTTGGAGGTAAGCAACACGAGCCTCATTCCTAGCCTGGTACAAAGTGGTAAGTGTATCCCAAGCATCCTTTGCTGTTCTGCAAGAGCGAATGTGAGGAATAATGGCACGTCTGATAGACAAAGCTATCAATGCATGTGCCTGGGCATCTCTGCCATCCCAACGAATCTGCTCTGCAGTAGGTGCAACAGAAACAGCAGCACGAACAGGAATCTGCGGAATATCATCTTCGACACCATCTTCATCAGCTCCAACACCTGTATTTGCAGTACCTGTCATTACAGGTGTAACAGGACGTCTTTCAACACCCTGCACAATGTTCCACGATCCTTTTGCAACCAGTACATGTCGCATCATATAAGCCCATAATGGGTAGTTGGTACCATCCAACTTATCCTCAACAGCCAACATACGGAATACATCACTGCTTTCAGCCATGGCCGATGACTAAAATACCTTGATGCAAAAAATTGACTCTATCTCAAAAAGTTGAACAGAACTGCCCAGACGAGTTCTGCTAGACCTGTAGCAAGACTTCGAGACGCTTAAACTGGCGAACAGAAACTGGTATATACCTTTGGCACAAAAGGACGAAATAGCTTGCACAAGCACTGCGATAGTGCGTTCGGAGGCCGAAACGAGCTCAGATCGTGATTTCGGCACCACACAGCAAAGCTGTATTGATCTCGGAAACACCCTGAGTATGCTCACCAAATTTCGTGCGAATCTGAGACTGCAAACGAAGGAGTGTCAACGGCGCCCTAAAAGAAGCAACGACCTGCTCTGATACCAATTGTTGGAGTTAGACGTCTGCGGAAGCACGCGAACAGCACAAGGAAGAAGAAGAAGCTTGGAGCACAACACACAAGACTGAATGTATTACTAGAGAATGTACAAAGATAAGTAGCCCATTAGGGCAATAGGCGTATATACAAGCCGGGGGAAAAAAACCTCCTAAAGAGGGAAAAAAGTGCCCCGGCGGTCCTAGAGTGTTCACACACATCACTACCTAAATATATCAACACATCCATATGAGGATGTCTTGATGAATTCATGGACAGTTTTGTTCCTAACTAGCTAAAGATAACCCTCCAAAAGTGGCTTGTGAACTTTGTGTCTTCACCGGACACTGTCATGAGGGAGGCCATAAAGTCGATAAAGGTGTTCAACAAACAACTTAGCTGACTTTAGAATCTTTATTAGTGCGAGTTGGAATGAACTTGACCATTTTAATCAAACAATCAACTATAACCTAGACTGAGTTATATCCTTTTTTGTTTTTTAAGCAATCCCATTATGAAATCCATGGAATTACTTTCCCATTTCCTAGATGGAATGTATAAAGGATCCAATAGTCCATTAATCCTGAGTATTTTCAATTTATTAATTTGGAATTATGTCATTTTAGAACATAACTTTGAACATCTTTATGGAGACTATCCAATAAAAATGTTTCTTTACAAATTCATAAGTTTTGTTATTGCTAGAATGCCCTACACTCATAGCATTGTGACATTTAGACAAGACTTTTTACAAAATTCTTGATTACTTGGAATACAAATCTTATCTTTGTATAACAGAGAATCATCTTTTATGAAGTAATGCTTGAATGAAGTACTCAAACATTCTCCATCACTTTTGGTTTGAGCGTCAACCACTTTCCAAGCTTTTTGATAGCTTGGATCTAACTTAGACTATCCTTTAAGTATTTCAATTAATTCCTTCTTGACTTAAATGAAACTTAGGGTATTTAACATTTGGATGTGACTCAATGCATAAGTAACCACATTGAACTTACCTTTTTTGTACCTAAGTTTGAAATCAAATTCTTGAGGGAACTCTACCAACCTAACTTTTCTGCCTCTTATGATTTTGATTAGCAAACCACTTCATTTCTCTTGATTGAAGACAATCATTATTTTGGACCCCTATAAGTAATGGCACAATTTTTCAAGCGCATGAATAGTCGTAAGCATTTCCCTTTCATAGGTAGAGCAGTTCTATTGATCTTGATTCATCTTTTTACTCTCAAATAAATTGGTGATCATTTTAAATCAATACATCTCTTATTACAGAATCATATGCATCCATTTCATGTA
Source organism: Ceratopteris richardii (assembly GCA_020310875.1). Classification (NCBI taxonomy): domain Eukaryota; kingdom Viridiplantae; phylum Streptophyta; class Polypodiopsida; order Polypodiales; family Pteridaceae; genus Ceratopteris; species Ceratopteris richardii. The sequence continues at coordinate 120,128,319 of CM035438.1, read as the reverse complement.
TGAATGGTTGATTTGGATTTAATATCTATAGGACTCGGTCCATGGCAATAGCTTGTTTAAGTTCTTCCATACTTTGAATTTGTTCCTCACGCCAATTTAGGAGTCCCTTCGATTGATCAATTAAAGGTATTGCAATCTTTGCATAATTGTGTATAAACTTATGATACTATATTTCTTATCCCATAAACTTTGGAGCTCCTTCTTTTACTTGGGATAAGGCAAGACTTTAATGAGTTGAATCTTCTCAAGATCAATTTTAATCTGGCTTTCAATATTATGACGAAGATACTTTATTTGTTTGGTAAAGAATTCTGCTTTGATTCTTTGTGATACACCTTATTAGCACATAACACTTCAAATACCTTTTCAAGATGGACTAGGTGTTGTTCTTCATTCTTTTGGGGCATTTGTTCAGCTAAAAGGCATAACAAAAAACTCAAAAGCTTGTACCTTGTCCGAAAAGATATCTTTGGGACCTCTTCAAGTTTGGTTCGTATTTGATGATGTCCTTGACAAAGATCTAACTTTAAAAAGATAAATTCTCCACTCAGTTGATCAAACAATTCAACAATTTGAGGCATATGAAACTTGTTTTTTATTGTGATATTATTTAACTTTCTATAGTATATGCACATGCACATTTATCTATCTTTCTTTTTGATGAAGAGAATTAATTCTAGCCATGGAGATAGACTAGTTTTAACCCAACCTTTACTTAGGTATTCTTCTCGCTACCTTTCAACCTCTACCTATTGGATCAAGGGGAGTTTATATTGGGGTAAACATGTCCGCTTGCCCCTAGAATTAAGCCCATACCATGGTCAACACTTCCCTTGAGAGACGGTAAGCCATGAGGGAGTTTTCAAGGGAATGCATCCGTGAACACATTAATAAAAAAAAAATGATTTAAAATATTCAATGAAGTAGGACGGGAGAGTTAGCAAACTTGATTTGTATCAACTTGAGGATTTACATCAGGTAGGAGCATAATAAATATTTTACAACTTTCTTAGCTTTCAAATATGAAATCAAAGGAGTACGCGACACATCATGTTCTCCTTGGACCAAGTACATGAATCCATTGTTATTAAATTCCAAATTATTATTATGATAACCACGAATGAGTGATATACCTTGTCTCCGAAGCCATTCTCTTCCCAAGAGGACATCAATACGTTTCATGTGATGATTTGAAAATCCAAAGTATCTTTAAATCTTGAGTTTTCCACTTCAAGATTGGACACATGGTGTCCCAAACTTATTTATCTTGGCCCTGAATCATGCACATGATGCAATACTAAGGGGATGTCTTTTGAGATAATAGCCACCTCTTTAGTAGGGCATAATTGAGAAAATTTTGGATGGTGGAGTCATCAATCATGACTCTTGATCTCTGCCCAATAATAATCCCATGTAATTTGATAATATCATGATGTCAAAACTGAGAAGGAGCCCACATCTTATTCATCAAATTATACTGATGGGAAATATCTTGATATAATACATCCACTTACTTGTACACTTGACTTTTACTTAAGTCAAATCTTCGAACAAGGTGTACCTACTTCCCTTTACACTTGTCCCTAATGGGCATTAATTCTATCCCAGACTTGTAGAATTGGCCAAGGTTTCCAAGTTTCATGCATTTGAAATATAACTTAACCTTTGTAGCTTTATTATAAGTTTCAAGTGCCAATCGAGGTTAAGGAACCTTAGACTCCTTTGAAGGATAAGTACTTTCACTTTATTTATGTTTAAATTGAAATCAATCTGGTTGAGAAGCACTCTGCCCTTTTAAGTGGTCCGCATAAATTTGCTCTACTTCAATAGAGCCATCCAAAGTGTTAGGAGCAATTGTTTTTACTTCTTTTTTAATATTCTTATCTAAAACTCTAATAGATCCACATACCTTATGGAAATTGTATATTTTTTTGCAACTTAAGAACAATTTCTTAATATTTGGAAATGTATAGCTAGAGGCTTTTGGAACACATTCTCCCATTCTTCCCAATTTCGTTCCTCTTCATTTTAAGGAAAAAACTCCTTTTGGAATAGGGTTTTTCTCTTTTGCCCCCTCCTTTTTTTTTCTTTTTAAAGAAAAAAAGGAAAAGAAAAGAAAATTTGAGTGTACAAGATCTGACAAAATAAGTTCGTGTTCATTAGATAAAGGAGATTTCTCAATACAAAATAAGTAGATTAAGAAGTACTAACCTAGGCAAGTCTCATTACCAAACTTTGGTGAGATGGTGATGGTGTAGACATAAAAAAAGCTTCTGCCTTTTAAGGATGTCCTTGTAGAAGACACTGTCATTCTTCAATTCATCATTCTCCTTCCTCAACTCCTTGTTGACCTTTTCTAGTTTTTTGATTTTGAAGATGTATAATTTCTTGATTGACCAATGCAATGAATGAAGATAGATCCTTATGAGATTCATTGATCTCTTTCAAATGGGAAACTTGATGCCCTAAGGTATTTCCTACATTGATATTTTGTCATCTTGGAAGTGGATAAGATTGTACAAGAGTGTCCTAACATGGAAGAGGATAGTGCAATGGATGGTGTGTTGGAGTGCATTGGTTGGTTTGAGATGGAGTAGATATGTGAATGAGATGGTGTAATCAAAGTGGCAGGAGTAGATGAATCTCAAGTAATTGTGTAGACAATGCAGAATAGTGGTAGGGAATATGGATATGGAGGAGTTGTGATTAGTATAGGTGTCAAAGGTGGTACATGTGGCGAAGGGATTGATAATTATATGAGGGCTGCATGTGGAGAGGATGCTATATAAGGGAGTGAGATGATCGAGCTAGTATAGATAATGTAGTTGAAGCATGTGGCGGAGGTGATGTCACTAATGCATTTCAAGATATTTGGACATTAATACATAGGGAAATTCCTTTTCGTGTATATGTCCAGATGAAGAGGGAATAGTACCTTGCAATATTGCACATCCTTGATCCGCAATGGAAGGAGCTTGGATATCTTCTAATGGGTCACTCCTCACATGAGCTTTCTTGATTTTGAGCTTCTATCATGCTCAAGTCAATTGATGGCATTTTGTTAAAGATTCTTGCTTCACTATGTTGCTTGGAATTTAGGTGATCTTGCATTGTAAGCTCTTCAACCCTAAAATGATTGATGATGAGTATACATGAAATTTCTTTGCATCTTTTAGCATTTGAAGTACATATATTTTTCTTATTTTTGTTAGAGAGGCCCACAAAATGTAGTGAAATGGGTAGGGTCAAATCCAAGGCAGCATAAAAGTGAATCACATGCTTCCATGTTATTGAATGAAAATTTGGAGTCCATGTGCAAAATGTAGAAATTGCATGCACTTAAAATATATTAGTTTGTCTCCAAGATAATGATATCTATTAAAATCTTGATACATTCTTTACATACCTCGCTTGCTTAGAATCCATAATGTGCTACAACTAGTCTCAATCTCTCGTAGTTGTCCGATCCCAAAAGCTTTGGCAACTAACTTGTTAGTTAGTTTTTCCACCTGGGAAGTTGGGAAAGGATTCCAAATAATTGATTACCTCTTTGTTTGAGATATCCTTGGAAAGAGGGATTTCTACTACTACTTCCACGTGCATTGCTTGTAGTTGTTCTTTTGTGTAAAGCTCTTTTGATGATGTTGGAGGAAGAGAATCATGAGCAAGTAAAGTAAGAGTGCCGTCTCCATCTCTAGTAGATTGACCTGAATCTCAGCCCTCTTCATAGGGCTCATAAGAGGAATTTGAACCATTGCTTGAGGCATTCACAGAGCCCTTTAGTGAGTTTGACATATCTTGCTTCAGCTTGAGTTAATGTGGATCATAAGAGTGTCTCTTTGTCCTTCTGTTCAAAGAAAAGTATAGCAAGGAAAAGATAGGCTACTACTGAGGAAGAAGAAAGTCGACAAAAAATAAATCTAGTAACGGACTTGCTGCTATCTGTTATGTAAAAGGGAAATGATAGCCAGACACTGGCTTCAAAGAAGTGGCAGATTGCACCGATGAGAACGTGGTGGGCTGAGCATGACAAGTAGTGAACCACTCTATGGCCGTTTTAATGATTGGCAAAAATAGCATAGCACTCGATAAAGCTCAGCCAATATGATCGATGGGCAATGAGCTGCGGATCATTGGGCATCGAATTCAATTCTAATGTCTCTCAATTTGTTCGACGTAACACGTTAGTAGTGACTTCCTCAATGAGCCAATGTCGCATGATGCATGAAGAATGGCTCTATAAACTTGGTCGATTCTTGCACTTGGTCGACTTGGTTTTAATGCTTCAATGTGGTCAATTTCCTTTGGAAGTGGTAAGTATGACCAGTTTTTACCTTTCACTTTGTCGACCCAAATTTGGTGGATTTCCCCTTCTTTTTGGTCAGCTTCTTTTGGTTACGTCAACTTGCCCACCTTTTCTAATCGAATCTTGTCACAAAAATTCATTTGTGGTCGAGTATGATTCAGGCTTGATAATTTAGGCAACCATGTAAGTTTGGTGATCTTCTGCTAGTTGCTTGCATATGCTTGATAAAAAGTGACTACATCCGAACGGGTCGATTTAGTGGATATTTGATTGATTTTACATGACTTTCCTATGCATTAAATGAATTTGAACACCAAAATTTGGTTGGTTGAATGAACTTTGGCACTCAAGCTTTGGTCCACTTTCTTTCGTTTGGCGACCTATTAATTTGGTCAACTAATTTTAGTGGCCACCTGTTACGTCCCCACAATCCAAAGGACATCAATGATGGGCACCTATAGTTAAATTGTCTAGTCAAGTGTGATGTGTTTGCCCGTGTGAACTTGGTTACCTCCTTAAAAGAGACTATAAAAATGATACATGGGCTCATTCGTTATTCATTCCGGCCCGTGGTGGAGTCTTCACACTTTCATGGTGTGGGCATAGTTCTTTTTGACATGCTTTAGACTTCTTTTTTTGACTTCTGACATTTAGCTGAAATATGACAAGGCAAAACATTTGTTATGGTATCTCACACTGTCGAAAATTTATACAAAAAAAATGGACGACAACACTAGCACCTTTCCCATAATCCTAAAAAGCTATATACCTACCTTTCCCATAATCCTTAAAAGCTATATATCCTAATACAATGCACACTAGGTAATATCATCATTTCTTGTGCTCTTAAGCCTTTTCTTCCTCACGTTGTTTTATGTGCATCCCTAATCTTCCAACTTCAAGATATCTTTGGGATCCATGAGATCTGATGCTCTCCAAAACACTAACATCTTTCTTCTTGTTGCCATAACATATGATTTTCCGCGTGTGTTTTGTGGGGGGGGGGGAGGAGGGAGAGAGAGAGAGAGAGAGAGAGAGAGAGAGAGAGAGAGAGAGAGAGAGAGAGAGAGAGAGAGAAAGATATTTTAACATCTATTAGAGACCAAAATCGGCCTATGAGACAAAACATATACATCAGTATGATCCAATCCACTGTGATCCCAAAAGAAAAATAAAGTGTGGGTACAAAACAGAATATAAAAGGAGTGGATAATAGCTGGCATCAAGGGTATGGGGTGCTATGGGTATGCACTCTGTATGCTCAATACATGATGTACAAATATGATATGCATAGGGAGGGAGGGGAGGCTCGGTGGTGTCATAACGCTCTAAGTGCCTGGAGTGGGTTTAGGATATAGTGCATAGATGGGTAAGGCATCGTGGCGATCCTCAAAATGCTCTGCACATCTAGATCGACAGGGGTGCGCTGCTGACGTCTCCGTATCTCCATGTCATGGCATGCGTGAATCGCCTGAATCTCTCTCTGGTGGGGACGGGCTCTCTGGAGTGGGGGTCTCGGTCATCGACGCTGTCGTCTAAGCTCCTCTGCTCTCTGTAATGTGATACCCTGCGTCGAGCTGGGTCCTCGAGTCTGTAATAGAAGTCCCCCAGTGTATGTCCATCCGCTGATGGAGAAGTGATGCACGGCGGCACTGGAGCTCTACTAGGAAGCGACCTAGAGGGCGCTGGTCCTCCGTCTCCAATAAAGCCCTAATCTCTCTGGGCCCCCTGAAGAGATGTGGGTAGCGGTCTCTGATGTCCTCGTATGCCTGGCATCTACATGTGAAGTGCTCCTCGTCCTCCACCTCCTCTCGGCATATCCTGCATAATCTCTCGTCCCTAGGGGTATGTGTTGCTCACCCAACCTCAATCTCGAGCTGGTGTGATGATACTATGAGCTTCCCAATGGCCACTCTCTTTGCTGGAGCCATGTATGTATCCATGTATTGTGGTTTTTGGATGAAACCATCCGCTGTCAGTCAGGAAGTACTCTCTGTAGTGCTGCCTCTTTGTGGGAAGAGGCTCCCATGGTGCTATCCATGTCTCCCTGACGTGTATCTAATGTAGGGGGAAGAGAGGTCATACTGAAAAGGGGGGAGATCGGTAATGCTCATGCCATGGTCTGCTAACCATCGGTAGGTCTGTGCATACCATACTCTCTCATGCCCTATCTCTGCCAAATGTCTAGAGCTCTCAAATGCAAGCCTGGTGAGTGAGCTGGTGGGGAGCTCTCTGACTCTCAGAATAAAGGTCACCAGCTGAAAGAGGGCCTCCACTAGCATCGGTGGCGTGCCAAGCTCAGCTCGTATAATGTCGTGTGGAACGGAGGGCTTGCTATGGAGCAAGCGTGAGATCATGGTGACCTGGGGCCTCTCAATCCGCATCCACATGGCCTCCGTGATCCCGGGTGCCCAGACTGCCGCTGCGTACATCAATGTGGGTGTCAGAGTATCAAAGAGCCACCCCTTAGTCCAGGGCTCCTGAAAATGTGCCTGAAAGCAACGTCTCTCCAATCCTGCAAGTGTCGCATAGCCTCACGTCAATCTATCTCTCGCTGCCTGTGCCATGGAGTACCCTTGTGCTGCCCAAGAAGGTGACACCTAAGTAGACATAGGAGTCCACTACCTCTATCTGTCCTCCAGCTGCGGTGAAAGAGGCGCGATTGCGTACTGTCCTCGAGGTATGGAAGATCATGACCTTGGTCTTGCCAAGGTTCACTGTGAGTCTTCTCTCCATGCAGAAAGTATCGAGTGCCTGTAAATGTGACTGTAGCCCCTCCTGTGACTCTGAAAGCAGGACAATGTCATCAGCATATAATAATATGTGTGCTGACGTACCTCCGAGGTCTCCTCCTAGCCCTCCTGCTCGCTGTATGTAGTCCGTGATCTCGTCGATGTAGAGACCAAAGAGAGTGGGTGAGAGAGGGTAACCTTGTTTCACACGAATGGTGCTAACAAGGCTGTCTGATAGGCCGCCGGGGCAGCGCACCCTGCCTGTGACTCGTGCATACAAAGCATGGATGGCAAATAGCATGTCCAATGGTATATGTAACTCCTGGAGTCTCCGTAGTAGTCTCTCTCGAGGGACCATGTCGAAGGCTTTGCGGAAATCCACAAAGCAACAGTATTATCTCTGCTTCCTCGCCTTCACGCTCTTAATTAAGCAATGAAGTACGAAGATATGGTCGATAGTGGAAAAAGTGCGACGGAAGCCTGCCTAGCCGGGTGCTCTGATCCCAGTTGCCTCAGCGTGCATATTGAGCTCTACCTCTAGTAGAGCCCCATAGATCTTGGCCAGGATGTGACCTATCATAATAGTCCTGTAGTTCCCTGGATCCATCATATCGCCGGACTTATGGATAGGCGCAATAGTCAGGTAATCCCTCCACCAAAGCACGCGGACTTATGGATAGGCGCAATGGTATGCATAGTCCACGAGTCAGGTAATCCCTCCACCAAAGCACGCGGACTTATGGATAGGCGCAATGGTATGCATAGTCCACGAGTCAGGTAATCCCTCCACCAAAGCACGGTTGAAGAGATGGGCGATCAGGTGGGAAACTATATCAACGGTTGAAGAGATGGGCGATCAGGTGGGAAACTATATCAACTGCGTATATAAAGTGCTCGCCCTGTAGTCCCGTGTGGTCTGCTGAGCGGCCATGCTATAGCCTATAGATGATCTGTCGTACCATGCCTGAGGATCTGCTATGAGCGTAGGTGGACGTGGCTCGCGTAGGGCCCTCCACGCAATGGTGTAATCCCTACTCATGAGAAGGTCAAACAGCTCTGCCTCTTGTCTCTCCTCGAAAGCTCGCTGCTTCCGGCATGAGAGGGCTCGCATCTGTCGTCGTGTCTCCCTCTGTGATGGATCCCAAAATACTATGTGCTCTGAGATGTCGATATAGTTGTCTACACTCCTCATCGTACCATCTATTCTGGGGTGTATGCCCCACCCGTGTCGGATGTGCGGTGCTGTGGGTGGTGTATAGGAAGCTGAGAGTAGCGGATGTGTGGAGGATCGAGGAGAAGTCGGTGGTGCGGGTATCCAATGGAGCGGAGGGATCAAGGGAGTAGATGCACTCTAGAACATGGGAACTATAGATATGTGCTAGCTCATGTCTAAAGTGAATGGTGGTATGGGCATGTGGCGGTATGGTGGCGGGGTCGGATATGCATGGTGTGCTGCGTATGGATAGGGCAAGATATGCGTGATCAGCTCCAATCGGTGTGGGTGGGATGGTGAATGAGGTGATGAGATGTGTCGCCTCCGGGGGTCCGATAACATAGTCTACCACACTGCCTCCATGCGGTGTCGTGGGTGGAATGCAGGTGAGACCACCGGAGGTGGGCCAGGTCGCCATCCCATTATACATAATGAGATGGTGTGCTGCTCCCACCTGGAGTAGGTGTCGGCCATATGAGGTGGGTGTGGCGGTGTCGACTAAGGCTCTGAGTGTAGACCTATCCTCGATAGTGCGAAGTATCTCAAGGGTCATCAAAGTCATAGATATCACACTGGTGGCTCTGAGTGCATGCATTGAAGTCTCCTACAAGGAAGACTTCGCCCATCTCGGTATACTCCATAATGGTGTCACTGAGGCAGTCATATGGCGATGGGGTGTCTCGTCCCTCCCTCTCTGAGGGATGCTCAGGGGGATGTGTGAAGCGCGAGCCGATAGGTGCAATATAGCAAACGGCAAAATACACTGCTCTCTCCTTTGATAGCTTGCGACATATCCACATGAATCGTGCCTCTAGGTCTCTTGTACCCTGTGCTGTAGCGATTGTCTATAGAGCACGGCTACTCCTCTTGAACCTCGTGTGATGTGCTGTCTCATCTGTCGGCGGTGAACTGACGCCCACATATAACCCTCAATCCTCGGTAGGCTCCTCCCCGGGCTCTCGTGTGTGTCTGTCAAGAAGATCATGTCTCTTCCCTCCATCACCTCCTCGAGGCGTCCTAGATGTGTCCACAAAGATCCATTGCAGTTCCAGACTGCAAAGCGCACCTCCTGCTCTGCTGTCTCATAGGCCGCGAATCCCTAGTCAATTGGTCGTCCATTGATGATGACACGACCGTCTCTGTTTAGGGCACGATGTCCCTCCCGTCAGGCTTGGAGGACACGCGGCATGCATGCGCGTCTGTGCTCTACCTGCATCCGTGTGAGGTCGACATCCAAATAGATCGGGGTGCCCAGTGTAGTGCGTAGTGCCTCTCGTCATATGAGGAAGTCTCTCCTCCTGGCCTCATCCGAGAACTGAAGGATAAGTGCTCTGCTCCGCGTAGTGTCTCGCCCTGCTCTCTAGGCTCTGGAGAAAGGAAGAGGCTCATCCGTGCGGTATCCAAGTAGTGTGCACAAGCGACGCCCATCCTGCTCCGGTGTCCGTCTGTCTCTGTGAGGCCAGAGACACGAACATTGAGCCTTCGGACCTGTCACATCCGCGCGTGCGAGAGAGAGAGAGAGAGAGAGAGAGAGAGAGAGAGGGAGGGGGGGGGGGGGGGGGGGGGGCAAATGACCTATGAAATTGAAATGCTACATATATTGGATCTGCCTGGGTGCATCAACAGAAAAAGAATAAAGGATGATATAAGTTAAGAAATATATATATCTTTTATATTTCACATGGTCAAGGAGAAATTTTGAGTCCTCGCAATCATTCATCCTCATTTTTGGATGGATGGATGCAGGGTCGAGGTTTTCCTCTCCAATTAACAGCTATGCAGCAACAGGGATTCTTTCCATCTTAGTATCTGCCTCTTCAATTGTTTCTGTCTGAGATTCGATGGATCTGTCATTGTGAACAGTGGGCTTTCGCCTTCTGAGAGGGATCAAGTTTAGCATGAATCTCAAAAGACGACTGACTGGATCCTGTAAACCATCCATTTGATAATGGCCAAATCTCCAATCCCTCTGGATGAAGGGCCTTTCTATCGGAATATCAAGTCCTCCTGTATGTAAAAACATGATTTACCATCAAATCTTTTAAATTCTATAAAGACATTAAGACTAAGACATTCACATATTTTGTATTATAAAGCATACTCAGGTGTCTTCATAATTCAATGAAAATTCTTTGCACTACTACTGAAATGTTTTCCATGCATCCAGGCCCCATGCAGTTAGATACATCCATAGCAGCATGCAATCTCATTCGCCTTTTTTAAGCTTTTAAGTCAAGTAGTTGCTAGTACATTTCTGGCAGCAGAAATGCTGCAGTTAACAAATATGTAAGCACAGTATGTCTAATTGTCCACATTAGGTGCTACAGATTCTTTTT